>CM035847.1:46267573-46630927 GCA_020510985.1 Pholidichthys leucotaenia | reverse complement strand
GTAGATTCGAGTCCTTAGTCCTTGCAGACGTGACACCCCACAATACACATTCAGTCCTGTCTCTGTGGCAGCGTGAGCCCACAATGTGTGTCGGCCACACATATATCGTTTATATACATATTGAATAATAATGGTCCCAAAACTGAACCCTGTGGGACTCCACAGGTGACCTTCAGTAACTCTAAATTTTTGTTGCTAACACATACATACTGATATCTATTCTTTAAGTAACTACTTAACCAGGACAGTGCTACCCCTCTAATACCACAATTTTGTAGTTTCTTTAATAATAAATTGTGATCTACTGTATCAAATGCTTTTTTAAGATCTAGGAATACTCCAACTGAATACTCTTTATTTTCAATGGCTGTTGATATTTTTTCTGTAAATTCCATTAGGGCATATGCAGTTGTCCTCTTGTGTCTGAACCCATATTGCTGCTCACACAATAAATCATTCTTCAGTATGAAGTTGTCAATTCTCTCATAGTGCGGCGGCATGCAAAAATAAGCAGCGATGCTGTGGTTTTAAGCAGGTTTTATTAAATCATACCGCCGTCACAAAGCTCCACTCCCAGCGCCGTGCATGAGCGCCGGGAGCGAGCTCACGGCTCTCAGAGAGGCGGACACGAGTGTGTCTACCTGTTGCAGGATCAGAGTGAGAGAGAGATTGCGTTACAGAGTTGCACCTTAAATACTTGACCATAACAATACATCAAAGGGACATACCCCACAGTTAGGATGATCAAAGCAATAACCGAACAGGCAGGAGGTATTTGCATTTGTAAGACATTACATCACAAGGGCCAGATTAGCTAGACCTCGCTCCAAGTGTCAGACAAAGAGGCTAACAAGCACATCTACATATTGATTGAGCTCCTCTAGGTCACAGTAAGGGCACAAAAATGCATGAAACACTTTAACTCTCAAGGCTGGTAACTCAGCATGCAGCGGAACAAACCCAGAGAGTGCGAGCTGACTGTTCTCTGTGTTCTGTTTGTGTGTTGTGGGGGTTTAAATCAACCTCTACAATAGAAATATTTTTTCAAGTATCTTGGAAAATTGCGGGTAGTGTCATTAGTGAAATTGGTCTATAGTTTGAAGAGTTCCCCACTGTCGCCCCGTCTTGTATATCGGATATTACTTAGCTATTGTCATTGCATTGGGAAATTATACCTGATTGGAGAGACAGGTTACAGAATACGTCAGTGGTGTACTATGCATTCGATAACAGTTTTGACTAATAGCATGTCAATACCATCACAGTCCGTAGATGTTTTACTTTTGAATGATTTAACAATTTCAATGACCTCTCTTTCGTCTGTGTTCTTTATGAAGATGGAGTCTTTTACAGCAGTGTTATTGCATATTGTATCACCTGTAGGCACCGTAGTGGGTATTTCTCGGGCCAGTTTAGGTCCAATGTAAACAAAAAAATTATTAAATTCATCTGCAGGTGAAGCTATATTCACACTCTGAGTCATTTTATTATTTTTTGGAATATTAGTTGGGTAGCTTGTATTTCTGCTTTTATTTCCAAGGATACTGTTGAGTATTGTCCATGTATTTTTAATATTGTCTTTGTTTTTCTCCAGTTCTTTACTGTAATAGTCTCTTTTACTACATCTTATTATATATGTTAACTTATTTTTGTATGTTTTTATACCGCTGCTCTGCTTCTATTGTCCTTTTCTTTAGGAAAGCTTTATATAATAAATTTTTCTTTTTACACGCCTTTTTAGGTCCTTTGGTTAACCATGGCTTATCAGCAAATTTGTTGTTTAAGCTTTTTTTAACTATGGGCAGTTTTTTTCATAAAGAGTGGTTACAATGTTTATAAATGTGTCATAGGCTTCATTTACATCTGATACATAGACTTCTGTCCAGTCTTGCTTCAGCAAGTCCTCTTTAAGAGAATTGATTGCATTTGGTGATTTGTGTTTGAACGATTTTGAAATTTTTTCTGCGTTGGGCCCCGTGTGGCCATGGATAAGTGCAAAGGTTGGCAAGTGGTCACTTATATCATTTATCAATAATCCACTTTCTATTTTCTTATCGATAACATTGACAAACAGGTTGTCAATAAGTGTAGCAGAGTGAACTGTGATTCTACTGGGATGTGTTATTGTGGGATATAGACTCATGCTGTACATAGAGTTCATGAACTCTGTAACTACATTTTGTTGATGTGGATTCAGTAAATCAATATTGAAATCTCCACAAATTGCTACCATTTTCTTACTAGTAATATTATTGTACAGCTCGACTAATTTGTCTCTGAATGTCTCAATGCAAGTTCCCGGCGTTCTATATATGCAGCTTATGATTAGATTTTTTGTTTTGTCTAGGTCAATCTCAACAGTAACACATTCCAAAATCCCTGGTAGTGCAGAGGACATTTCATTTACAAGCTTACACCTATACAGGTCATCAATATACAGTGCAACACCACCACCCTTTTTTTGAGTTCTGTTAATATAAAACATCTGATATCCCTCTATTGCCATCAGGGGAGCCTGATCTTCATTAAGCCAGGTTTCAGAGACTGCAATAGCTGTGAATTTTCTGTCTAGCTGTTTTAAATAGTCCTGAATCTGTGGAAAGTTTTTGTTAAGACTTCTGCTATTGAAGTGTATTATTGACAGTTTACCATCTAATTGCACTTGACTTTTGAATTGCTTTTCAGTGTAATATTCACAGTGGTTATGAATATTATTGAAAAAGTGGTTATCAGGATCAATATCATTCTCCATCTCTTGTAGTTTATGTTCAGCATAGTGGCATATTTTCAGAGTTTGAGTTTCCTCACTCTGTGTCAGATGACTTCTCTCATGGATCTGACTACTCGAGTCAGTCATAAGTTTTTGTTTATTTTGCTTATTTTTTTTTAAAGTACTTTGGCATGGTATGTCAAAAGAACTATTCTTATCGTGTGTGTGGATATGGATTATCATTGTCTCTTAATTCTTTTAATCGGTGTTCATCTATATTTATTAAGTCAGTAGCATCTCTGATCATTATACTCCTTTGCTTGCTCAGGTGTTCCATTTAGTTTGATCCAAACTCTACAATTTCTTGTCCATGTTGCCTGTATCTTATTTTGTCTTTTCAGCATCCGTGCTTGCCATGCTAATTCAGCATTTGTTTTTGTTAGGTGTTTAGGTAAACTTGTGTTCCCTTTAGCTTTTGGCCTGCCTCAGTATGTCATTCTTTACCCTTCTGTTCACAAAGCGCATCACAATTGATTTCTTTGTTTTGTTATCTTTCTTCGGTAGAGCATAACAGGCTGAGATTGTATTGGCTTCTACCTTAATGTCTCTATTATTAAGGAACTGAAGCACTTGATTTTCTAAGGACAATGATTCACTCATGGGAGCATCTTCACCACTCAGTCCTGTTGTGGCATGGGCGTATGACTGATATCTGATGTCTAGTCCACTTATAACTAGGTCATCAATGCGAGAACCTTGTTCAAGATCCTCGACGCGTTGCCTCCAAAAGACGCCCGTGTTGTTCCAGGTCCATAATTTTTTTGTCTTTTTCTTGTATTATTAAATGTAGGGCTTGTACCTCTTCTATTAGGCCTATTATTTTGGCCTGCTGGCTAGTCAATTTGGTCAATTCTTCTGACACAAAGTTCAGAGATTTTTTAATTTCTTTTATTTCCTCTTTTTTTGGTGGCATTTTACTGACCTGTGGATAGAAATAAACAGAGAATCCGGCTAGGCCTCAACTAGCCCGGCCGCTGCTGGACCCGCCGCAACCGAGCTCCTGCACAGCTCCTCCGCCAAGTAATGCTGCACAGCTCCGCAGATCACCGCCGTCGATCGCTGCCGCCTGCCGCCGTCTGCTTGGCCGGTTATGCCGCACACCGCCGGCGCAGCCGAACTCCACTGATCACCGCCGCCTGCCGCCGTCTGCCTAGGTGGCACCTCCGCTAGGCCCCGTCACCAACCGCCGTCAGTCTGGTAGTTCCTCAGCTGGGCCTCGCAATTGGGCTCCGACTCAGGTTATTGTTTTGCTGGGTCCAGGTGGCCCCCAAGACCAGTCAACCAAATCGAATGCTTTTTCAGCATCTAATCCCAATGTGACTGCATTTAAGTTATATTTTTTTTATATGATGAATTATGTGTAAAGTGCGTCGAATGTTGTCTTGTGTCTGTCTTTGTCTTATAAAACCTGTTTGGTCTAAGTGAATTAAGTCTGTCAGTATGTTTTCTAACCTTTTGGCAAGGATAATGGTAAAAAGCTTATAGTCCTGATTTAATACACTGATTGGTCTGTAGTTGGAGCATTCTAGTTTATCCTTTTCAGGTTTAGGTATAACTGCAATGACCCCTTCTCTCCAGGAGGGGGGGATTTCCCCTGTGTGGAGGACATAGTTAAATGTCTTCAGGAGGAGAGGAGATGGTTGCTGTTTAAAGGTTTTGTACCATTCTGCTGTATAGCCATCTGCTCCTGGGGATTTGTTAGCTTTAAGTTTCATAATTGCTTTTTCCAATTCTTTAGGTTGTATTTCTGACAGTAGTGTTTTATTTTGTGATTCCGTAAGTTGGGGAAGGTTTAATGTGTTTAGGAATGTCTCGGATGCGTTTTTATGTTTTTTGTGGGAGTATAAGTTCTTGTAGTAATTCTCGAAGCTTTTAAGAATATCTTGAATTCTGAATTTTATTTCCTTTGATACTGGGTCTCTGATTTTGTAGATTGCTCTTTCTGTTTGTTGTTTCCTCAATTTATAGGCTAGTAATTTTGCCGATTTACTGCCTGCTTCATAGTGTTTTTGTTTCAGAAATGTAAGTTTCTTCTGGATTTCTATTGTGTAGATCTCATTTATTTGATTTTTAATTTCTTTAATCTTGAGCGAGCCATTAGAATGAGTGTTGTCTTTGTGTTCTTTTTCTAGGTTCTTGAGTTCTGACTCTAGTGTGATTAGTTTTTCTTGTCTCAGTTTCTTTTGGGTTGCCAGTTTTGCAATAATTTTTCCCCTTATTACAGCTTTGCACGCATCCCACAGTATTAAAGGGGATACTTCTCCATTATTGTTTTCTTCCAAATATCTGAGAATATCTTATTCCAATTCATCTTTCAGTGGTCCTTTCAGGACATTTGAATTCAACCTCCAGGAAAATGTATTATTTGTGTATTTTTGGATGTTTAAGTCCATATAGATCGGACTGTGGTCAGAGAGATCCATCAGTCCTATTTTACATGTTTTTACTCTTCCAATGTCTCTATTAAACATAAAAAAGTAATCAATCCTTGAGTAAGATGAATGTGGCGTTGAATAAAAAGTATAATCTTTTACATTGGGGTTGAATTCCCTCCATACGTCACAGATTCCCATTTCTTTTAGTAGCATCCGAGTTTTCCTATTTTGAGTGTTATTTTGATGTGAAGAATTACCTGTTGCATCCCAGTATGGATTCAGTCTTAGATTGAAGTCTCCACCACATATCACTAAACCTTGGGCTTTAGTTATCATTAGGTCGAATACATTTTTATAAAATTTCCATTTAGCCCCTGGTGGTGCATATACATTCAGCAGGGTGATATCTTCTCCCTCTAGCCGCCCAATTACCAAACTGTACCTCCCTTCTTTATCTTTGTGTTCTGATTTTTTTCAAATGTAATTTTGGTTGAGATCAATGTCGCTACTCCCCTCCTCCTCCCTGATTTATATGAAGATGAAGAGATCATTTTAAACCCTTGTCTATTGAGTTTAGTGTGTTCCACATCTGTTAGGTGGGTTTCTTGTAAAAATATTATTTCTGCTTTGTCTTTTTTCATTTTGCGTAGAATCTTGGATCTTTTAACTGGATTCAGGATCCCTTTTTACATTATATGAGGCTATTTTGGTTACACCCTGTTTCCTCCATTGTATTTTCTTATTTAGTATAACAGTGTGGTGGCCCTCTTTTTTGCTACTCAGAAACTGTAAGAACATTAAGAACATAAAAAACATTAAGAACATAGCGTATGAAACTTTAAATCAAAAAAACTGTCAAAAAAAACTTCATGAGCTGGGGTCTCTTTAAAGACCCTGTAAGAGCCCTGATGGAGTGTAGCTCTGAGGGAAATTCCTCAAACTCTGTTACGTGTTGAGGGCCCTCTCTTATCCCTGTAAGTTGTCCCATGTTTTTTAACGTGAATTTCAGATCCCAATCCGAAATTTGTAATGATTTTTTTTTTTTTATGCCTATACCCTATGAGATTGTGTGCACCCTCCCACCCCCATCACAGCAAACATTCACTCTAATACAGTATTTGTTAGTGTGGAGAGAACATGTGGGTCATTGTTACATTTCTGTTTTAACATGATTTTTTTTTTCCCCTTTAAATTAAGAAGACATTTGTTTCTAATGCTATAACTGCTCCATGAAAGGTTTTAAACCACTTGCTGATTCTGCATCTCCTTTAATGTTTGTTACCTTGTAGGAGGGGGGATGGAAGTGCAGAATGACTGAAAAGAAAAAAGAACATAAAGGTCCTATTCCTTCCTGGAACTGGAAAGCTTATCTTTGTAGCTCTGGGGCTGGGTTTCCCGCTGCTGGCCCGTGGATTTTGAAGGGTCTCTGAGTGGACCACGTTTTGAGCTCTGATCTTCTCGCTCAGATTCGCTGCGGGTTTAAACACTGTTACCGGGAGTCCTCTTCTCGCCATGTCATTGTTGCTTCTTCCGCTGAATTATAGAGACATGACTCTTCTCGTAAAAGACCCTAACTGTCGCCGAAAATGGCGTCTGAAAGCGTAGATTTCTGTTCCCGTAGAACCTTTTTGGCGTCGTTATATTCCCGTCGCTTTTTAAAACCTCAGAGGTGTAATTGTGCTCCACCAAGACTTTTCTCTCTTGATGCATAAATCCTTTTTTTCTGACAAGCCCGTCTTACAACATCTTGTTTTATTTTGAAATTGAGAATCTTACCACCACCGAACGCGGGGGCGCTTCTGGCCGCTGGCTTTGCGGCTAATGTACGCTGGGGCCTTTTCTATCTTCAAATCGGTGGGTTTGTGGAATATCCAACTTCTCTCTCAATAAGGATTCCACGCATTCCGCCACTGTGTTGAAATCTCTTCAGCTCCTTCTTTCAGACCGTGAATTCTGATTTATCTCGTCTGCTGTCTTCCTTCTTGGTCGGTTAGCTTAGCCTCCAGCCTTGACTGTTTTTCTGTGTAAATCCAGCCATAGAATCTTCAAAGCACTTTTACTCTTTCTTCAGCTTCCAAGATTCGGTTTTCGGCCTGGTCCATTCTGCTGTTCGTCCTTTTTAGTTCCTCTCTGAATTCATGAAATTCGGCCCAAAATCGTCGTCAATCATCAAATAGCGATTTCAAGCTAATCTTTTTTGTTAGCTAGGTCCAGCTCCTCGTCTTCCCTGAACGGCGGTCCTCCCGGTTCAGATTCTGCGGCCGCTGCGCGTCCTGACCTGGGGAATGTCAGTTTCTTCTATTTGGTTAGGCATGGTGTTTTTGTCTTTTGATTTTATTCTTCCAAAAATCCGTTAAGTCTGATTTTGAAGATGTTTTTCCTTGGATTGGGTCTGGGAGGTTCAGCGTTAAGTTGCTATCACCACGGCGTCCGGACCGGAAGTCCCAACCTTTATATTTCTGCTTTCAAGAATTGAAGCACTTGGTTTTCCAGGGAGAATGATTCACTTAGGGGAGGCCTCCTCACCTCTCATTCCTGCTGCAACATTGGCATATGATTGGTATTTAATGTCTAGTCCACTTATAATTAGATCATCCATAACGAGAATATGTTCAAGATCCTCGATACGTCGCTCCAAGTCTGCAATTTTTTGTCCTTTTTCCTTAATTGTTAATTTCAATTCTCGGACTTCTCCATTAGCTCTAATAGTTTAAGCTGTTGATTGGCCACTTTGGTCAGTTCTTCTGACAAGAAGTTCAGAGATTTTTTGATCTCTTCCATTTCCTCCTTCTTTGGTGGCATTTTTTACTGACCTGTTGATAATGAACATCTCTGCCTGGTGTCGCCGCTATCCGATCCGACCAACCTCGAATCCAACTGGGCCTCAGCTAGCCCCTTCCGCTGCTAGTCCCGCTGCTTACCGCCGCTGCAATTGAGCTCCTGTCCAGCCGGGGTGCCGGCAGCTCCCCACCGAGCCCCACCGCCCACCCGCCGCTGTAGTTGAGCTCCAATCCAGCTCCTGTCCAGCTGGGGGTCCCGGTAGTTCTCCGCTGAGCCCCGCCACCTACCACCGTCTTCCTCAGTAGTTCCTCTGCCGAGGCCCCGCCGCTGTAACTGAGCTCCGATCCGGCTCTTATCCAGCTGGGGCCCCGGCTGCTCCTCCACTGGTCCCCATCTCCTACTGCCGCTGTAGTTGAACTCCGATCCGGTTCCCATCCAACTGTTGCCTCGGTTAGTTCCTCCGGCGAGCCCCAATCACAAGATTTTAAGAATCTGCGTGGGAGGCTCAGCCGTCATCTACCGGGCCGATGCTGGGTCAGTGAGTGGTGGTGGTGACATCCACCACCAGGCTAACAACAGGCTTAGAGCAGACATACGCCACAGCACTGTGCTTGGATGTCGTCTGTCACTGTGCAGTGAGAAGTCTCCATTTGTCCAGTTTGGCACAACCACGAACACCAGCAAGTACCAGAACCAAAGTTGAACTCCTAGCTTTAGATGAGGTAAAGAAAACTGCATCGAGTTTGTCGTGGGCTCCAGCTCCTTTTCAATATTTTTCAGGAGAATTACACTGCAGCATTCCTGGTCATCTAGCTAAACATTTAAAGTCAGCAATGTGGCCTCTGCTGAAGTGTAGCTTTCCCTCAATAATAACACGGCTTTTATTGTTTTAATTTGTACGTTCTCTTTTCAGCGGCACAATAACCTGCTCAGCCATGTGAGTGCGCTGGTGGTCTTCCCAGCTGCCAGCCTTAGTTGTGTGACCGGATAGGTGTTTTGTTTATTTTTGCACATATGTTTTGATTAGTGCATGTCTCGGGTGATAAGTCTGGGTGGGTTATTTGTGTGCCTGGCATTTTTTTTGAGGGGGTGGAATGTCATGTCTGTATTTGGCTGGTATTAGTAAGATGGCGGCCGGGCTGGTCATGAGATAGACCGGGTGGCTACTACCGGTTTCCGGTGGTGACGCCGCCCAGGGTATAAAAGAGAAGGCGGAAGAGGCTCTGCCTCTTTCGTAGTGAAGCCACCTGGCCAGCAGGCGAGTGCCGTAAGCCTTGTATATAGTTTGTGTTATATCCTGAATAAACCCTGTTAGCCGAGCAAGTCTCACTCATCATTCCCAACATTATGGACACAACAGTTTGAATACCTGATTTGCGCTACGGGTCGAGGGTTTTGATGCTGGGGACATCTATTTTGAGGGGGAGTGTGTAACAGGTTAAATGGGTCAGACAGCTTCATTCTCCTTTAATGCACTGACTATAGTTTTATGCATTTGATAGAAATGGTTTCATACTAAGTTTTTTTATGTGTTTCGGAATGTGTAATTAAGGCTCTTGCATACGTTTTGATGGACAAGGAAGACCGTAAGTTAATTTTGGATTTCTCTGTGATCTGTTGTTTATGCCTTAGAGATCCAGTAGAGGGAGTTGGCGCTCTGCATCTCACTTAATACAGACGAGTGAAGGCAGCAGATGCGTGTGTGATCAGTTCTTCCCTCACTACCTTTCTTCCCGATTTAAGGGTACAACATTGGCACTTACTTGCACATGTTCTGGGAATGCCCTCCAGTGGCCAACTTCTGGAAGAAGGTTACCTCCATTCCCTCTCAACTGTTTGGGGTTACACTCTCTTGTTCTCCTGTTATATTCCTCCTGGATGATCTGTCTGATGTGCATCTGACCCCCACAAAGAAAACAGGGGTTCTAGCAGGACTCACAGCAGCGAAAAAACTGATTGCTACTTGATGGAAACTCCCTCGTACTTTATGTGCACGCGCTTGGATTTTCACTTTCTTGGACATTGTTTATTTAGAGCTATCCACAGCCCCCGTACTTGGAATCAGGATTCCGCACTTGAGGTGTGGTACCTACTTGTGGCAAACCTCCAATCCTTCTGCACAAATGATAATTAAAATTACTGGATGTTGGTCCCCGCTCTTTTTTTTCTTTTCTTTTTTTAAATTTATTTTTCCTTTTCTTTTCAGAGGCATTTGTATTTCATATGGTTTGAATGTGAGCCTACTTTGGTTAATGTTACTGTTTTGTATATTTGTCATTTTATGTTTGTTAAAATAAATAAAAATTTGGTGACGAAAAAAAGACTGGAGGAAAAGTGGCAAATTTACAGGTCTTGGGGAGAAATATTGGCTTATAGTGTAGTGCACATATGTGGGTTCCATATGCTTCACATGTGTATCACTGTATGCTTACTGTGTGCTTCACGTCTCAGAGGAACAAAAGGTCTGAACCTCCTAGGGGTAACAGGAGGATGTGAAGTCTGGCCTTTTGTATGCAGAGAGATGGCCTTGAGGGATTTCCTGACCACCAGGACTTTAGGTGAAGACGAGAAGACCTGGAGGGGGAGACATTGTGATTTGGGATTAAAAGACCGTGTGACTGTGCTTTGATGTCCCGAGGTATTAAAGGGACAAATGTGGGGGGTTCCTTTCTCTTTCTGTTTTTGAATGTTGGAGAATTATGAACGTGAATAAAACTGGTCTTGAGAAATAAAACCAGCCTCGTCCTTCCACATATCTCCACACTGGTGACCCTAAGACGTATAATGAGCGGAGACGAATCTCCCGACCCAGACTCGCTGGGAGCCAGCCAAACGAATGCAGCCACAGTCCAACTACCGGACTTCTGGCCGAACAATCCGCGCTCCTGGTTTAGCGCAGTCGAGGCGGCAGGGGGCCAGAGGCTGCAGCACCAGACTCACCGACGACGGCGGCGGCAGGGGCCGGGAAACACGGAGCAGACGACATCCTTTGCTTCTACCATCGCTGCTTCGCAGAGAGGGCATGCAAGTGCACTCCACCGTGCCACTTTAAGCGCTCGGGAAACGCCAAGACCGGGGGTCGGTAGCAGCTGCAGCCCTCGGAGAGGAGAACAAGCTGCTCTACTTGAGGGATGCGCACTCGAGGAGGCATTTCCTCGTGGACACGGGCTCCCAGCTGAGTTTCATCACACCTTCCCACACTGACCGGCTGGCACCTTCCAGTGGTCTCCGGGTGTCAGCAGCGAACGGCTCGGCGATTAAGACCTTCGGTGAGAGGACTCTGCTTCTCTCTTTACACGGCCGTACATTCGAGTGGACTTTCGTCATAGCGGCAGTCAATTTCAACATGTTAGGGGCTGATTTTTTGTGCTCACATAGTTTGTTGGTCGATCTTGCTAACAGACGCCTGGTTAATGCACTCTCTTTTTCTTCTATCCCCTGTACCGCTCGAGTGGCCCCGCCAACAGCACAAGCCAACGTCACAGCTGCAGGTGGTAAGTTCCACACACTCCTCACTCAGTTCCCAGCACTCACGGTCCCAACATTTTCGGCGACAGTGGCTAAACACGGGGTGGAACATTTTATTACTACCACCGGACCGCCTGTTTTCGCAAAAGCTCGGCGCTTGGATTCAGCTAAACTGACCATAGCGCGCGAGGAGTTCGCCAACCTGGAGAGGTTGGGCATCATCAGGCGTTCGAAGAGCCCATGGGCTTCACCGCTTCACATGGTCCCGAAAGCTGATGGCTCGTGGCAGCCTTGCGGTGATTTCCGCAGGCTGAACAACACTACAGCGCACGACCGCTACCCGATCCCGCACATCCAAGATTTTTCAGTTCATTTGGCGGGGGCGCACGTTTTTTCTAAAATAGACTTGGTACGCAGTTACCACCAGGTCCCAGTGCGCACTGAGGACATACCCAAAACAGCGGTAATAACTCCTTTCGGGCTTTTCGAGTTTTTGCGCATGCCGTTTGGGCTTAAAGGCGCGGCGCAGACGTTCCAACGCATGATGGACGCGGTTTTGCACGATCTCCCTTTCGTGTTTGTCTACCTGGATGACATATTGGTAGCCAGCGCGTCCGAAGACAAACACGAAAACCGCCTCACGGCAGTTTTCCGGAGGTTGGCAGAGCACGGGTTAATAATTAACCTGGCGAAGTGTCAGTTCAGGGTGACGCAGATTGATTTTTTGGGGCATCGCGTCTCCCCAGAGGGAGCGGTCCCTCTGCCTGACAAAGTGCGCGCAGTAACAAATTTTCCCCAGCCACAAACGGTCAAAGCGTTACAGAAGTTTTTGGGAATGGTAAATTTTTATAACCGTTTCCTCCCCCGCGCAGCGCAGCTCATGCAACCATTGTATGCTGCACTAAAAAACAAAAACCCACAAATAAAGTCGAATGGTCTCCGGAGCGAGAGCGCGCATTTTCCGAAGTCAAAACAGCCCTGGCAAACGCTGCGTTGTTAGCACATCCGGTCCCAGCGGCCCACATGGCGCTCACTACTAACGCGTCAGATGTGGCCATAGGGGCGGTCGTGGAACAGTATGTAGCCGGAGCCTGGCAACCGCTCGCCTTTTTCAGTAAGACCCTGCGCGACAGCGAACGAAAATACAGCGCATTCGACAGGGAGTTGTTAGCTCTCCACTTGGCCATTCGCCACTTCCAGTTCTGGCTGGAAGGACGCCGTTTCACCGCGTTCGTTGACCACAAGCCGCTGACTTTCACGATGGCCAAGATTTCAGAACCTTGGTCGGGCCGGCAGCAGAGACAGCTGGCCGCGATATCGGAGTTTACTACCGATATCCAGCATGTGGCGGGTAAACTTAATGTAGTGGCGGACTGCCTCTCGCGCGCCATGGGGGCTCCAGCCCGCGCAGAGGTAGATCCTGCAGCAATGGCCGCAGAGCGGGTTAGCGACGCAGAAGTGCGCGCGGCCCCAGTCCGCGTGAGGATAGATTATGCAGCCGTGGCCACGGAGCAGGTTAGCAACGCGGATGTGCGCGCGCTCCAGTCTGGACCAACAGGGTTAAGGCTGGAGAACAGGGTGCTGCAAGACGGTATGCCCCCCCTAATCTGCGATGTCTCCACTGGGCGGCCGCGTCCGGTGGTTCCAGCCGCGTGGCGCCGCCGCGTTTTTGACTCGATCCATTCTCTGGCGCACCCGGGAGTGCGTGCTTCGGTCAAAATGGTAGGAGAGAAATTTGTATGGCCGAGCCTGCGCAAACAAGTTAGAGAGTGGGCGGCAGCCTGCACGGCTTGCCAGCGGGCCAAGGTTCATAGACACACGAGAGCTCCCTTGGAGCCCTTTCACATCCCAGCTAAAAGGTTTGATCATGTCCATGTGGACCTCGTAGGCCCCCTTCCGCCCTCACAAGGGTGCAGACATCTTCTGACAATGGTTGACCACACCACGCGCTGGCCGGAAGTGGTTCCGCTGTCGTCAACCACAGCCGAGGAGGTGGCGCGCGCATTTTTAACGGCATAGGTAGCGTGTTTTGGAGTCCCGTCGGACATTACGTCCGACAGAGGCCCACAATTTGTTTCCGAACTTTGGTCAGCGATGGCCCGCAGCCTGGGGGGCAACGATCCACCGCACGACTGCTTACAACCCGCAGGCTAACGGGTTATGCGAACGTTTTCACAGGTCACTGAAGGCGGCTCTCAGAGCGTCGCTTACGGATGCAAATTGGCGCAGTGGTTTAGCACTGTGGCAGCACAGTTTTACCCTCGGCCGGGGGATCGCGGGGATCATGAGATCGTGGGTTCGATCCCAGCCCCCGACCAACAGTGAGCTGTGTGGAGTTTGCATGTTCTCCCCGTGTTGCGTGGGTTTACTCCGGGATTTCTCCGGTTTCCTCCCGCACACCAAAAACATGTAGGTTTAGGGCGCTCGCGCACGCATCGACCAGCAGCCGGTGGCTTGGCACCAGACTGCAAACCAAGTCTACCTACGGGTACAAATAAGTAACAAAAAATAAATAAATAAATTAAAAAAATTTTAAAAATTGGGTGGACATGCTACCATGGGTTTTATTGGGGTTGCGTTCTGCACCTAAAGAGGATTTGGAAGCCTCCCCAGCCGAGCTAGTTTTCGCACAGCCACTTCGGCTGCCTGGGGAATTTCTCCCAGATAATCCAGCGCCAGAGTGCTCCCAGGCTCAGCGGTTACAGAATAGCACAGGCCCGAGCACGCTACCTGGCCCCGTTCATCACAGTTTTCCGCGTGTTTTTGTGCCTAAGGCTTTAAAAGATGCGGAGTTTGTTTTTGTCAGGCATGATGCCCATCGCCCGCCTTTGCGCCCACCTTATGACGGACCATATAGAGTGCTGGAAACAGGGGATAAGCATTTTTTGCTAGATTTGGGGGGCAGAAAAGAAATGATTGGCATTAACAGGCTCAAACCCGCTTTTGTGGTAGCTGACGAAGCTGTGCAGTTGGCGAAGGCTCCTCGACGCGGCAGACCCCCTAGAGAGCATTCCCCAGAACACCCACAGAGGTTGACTAACAGTTCTCATCCCCAGGCAGCGACTCCACAGCAGGAAGACGCCGCGGAAGCGGTACAGCCTGCTTACAGCAAATACAGCAGAAGGTTGAGACCCAAGCGGCACGTGGACTGATATGTAGTGATTTTATTATGACATGCAATCTGTGGTTATGCTGTTCCATCTTAGACGTTTGGGGGGGGGGGGGGGTCATGTAGTGCACATATGTGGGTTCCATATGCTTCACATGTGTATCACTGTATGCTTATTGTATGCTTCACGTCTCAAAGGAACAAAAGGTCTGAACCTCCTAGGGGTAACAGGAGGATGTGAAGTCTGGCCTTTTGTATGCAGAGAGATGGCCTTGAGGGATTTCCTGACCACCAGGACTTTAGGTGAAGACGAGAAGACCTGGAGGGGGAGACATTGTGATTTGGGATTAAAAGACCGTGTGACTGTGCTTTGATGTCCCGAGGTATTAAAGGGACAAATGTGGGGGGTTCCTTTCTCTTTCTGTTTTTGAATGTTGGAGAATATGAACGTGAATAAAACTGGTCTTGAGAAATAAAACCAGCCTCGTCCTTCCACATATCTCCACAATAGCAGGTTTATCACTTTCATCTCTAATATCTCTATCTCTAATATCACCTTTGCCTTTTGGGTTTGGCTTACCTACCCTGTTATCAGCAATGGGTGACAACAGTGACAGAATGTACAGAACATGTCTGTCGCTTTGACATCTGTCGGTATAACGCTGACTTTCCCACGAAGGACCAGAGAGCACTGGATGCTGATATGAACTAGTGACTTGTCTGGTTTTTGTATATGTACGTCTGTACATCACTGTTTCTCCAGGGACTCAAACCACAGTGGACGTGCAGAGAAATGACCCTCTGTCCTCAGCTGATGTTTGGAATGTGACATCGGTTCTTAAAGAGGGAACACATACCAACCCCCCTCTGAGTGTGTTTCCTGCTGCTGGATCAAACAGACTGATATTTATGCGAGCTCTCTGCATCACATTCACTTCTCCTGTCAATGCTCAGTGAGACTTTGAAAGGAAAAAAAATACTTTTTAAGGATGATTACTTTCTTCTTCCTGATTGCAAAGACTGTTCGGCAAAGATGTTATGCAATGTGACGCAACGTGCCGCACTGCAGACACCCACAGGTGACGTCAGTACGTCAGGGGTATATTACAGGCAGTACTGCGAGACAAGGTCTCTTGCCTCTTTCCGCCCTCCTCTACATGCTGTTCCCGTACTCTGTACACTAGTTTTAAGCCCAATAAAGCTAACCTCAGCACATGGTTGTGTCCGCCCATTCTTCAGACATAACACTGGCAACAAGGATTACCCACATAATATTGGGGATGGAGACTTTACTTGCACCTCTACAGCCATTCCTCACCCTGCCTGGTGAACTACCGATTCCATGGGCTTGCTCAGGGCCACCTTAACTTGCCTTTAGGCCCTGGGGCTGAGAGGTTTTGTAGCCCTCTGCAAAAGAATCTCAGTTTAAAAATGTGTAATAGCTATGTTTTTAATAATGGATTGCATTTATATAGAACTTTTCATGACACCTAAAGACACTACAATGAGTCCATTATTCATTTACTCCACAGACAATGTAGTGGTAAGCTACCTCTGTAGCCACAGCTGCCCTGGGGCAGACTGACAGAAACATGGCTGCCAGTCCACACCAACGGCCTCTCTGACCACTTATTCACATTCATACACCAGTGCAATGAGCCATGAACACACTGGAGGCAAGGTGGGTAAAGTGTCTTGCCCAAGGACACAAGAGCAAGGTGGGGGTAGTGGGATTCAAACCACCAACCCTCTGGTTATTGGGCAACCTGCTCTACCTCCTGAGCCACTACAGCCTCATTTTTGTTTCTCTTGGAAAGACAATGCAGCTTTGAGCTAGAAAACACAATTACACTGCAAAAAGTCAAATATAAGTAAAATAAAATAAATTAAGGCTGTTTACGCTTGTTTTTTTATTGCCCGACAAGATATTTATTCTTGCAGTTTATCCATCCATCTTCTACCGCTTAATCCGTTTCGAGTTGTGGGGGGGAGGGGCTGGAGCCTATCCCAGCATCTTTGGGCGAGAGGCAAGGTACACCCTGGACAGATCGCCTTTATGTGTAAGAAAATTTTACATGCTTTCTTATAGTTTTAACTTGTTTTATGCAATTTGATAAGTCAAATTTTCTTGCTCTGTTGGTAGATAATTGTACTTAAAATGAGCAAAAAAATTCCAGCAATAGATAATTCTTGTTAAAATAAGAAAAAAAAAAATCTCAGAATCAGAATCAGAATCAGATTTATTGCCATTGTTCATGTAGTACACAAACTAGGAATTTGTCTCGGTGCAATGCTGCAACATTAAACATGATAAAATAAAAGAAATAAACTATACATGCAATAAAGTGTAGAATAAGAGTAAGTGATACTGGTCAGCAGTTAAAATATATTAGCGAGCAGCAGATACTGTGGAGAACCATATAGTGCAGTCGGTAATGCAGGAAGAAAACAGTGATGATTGCCATGAGTCTGGTTGAGCTGCTGTACATAGTGCACGAGAGTCAATAAGTCACTTAGTGTTCAGCAGTCTGATGGCAGAGGGGAAGAAGCTGTTCATGTGACGGGAGGTTTTAGTCTGGATGGACCGAAGTCTTCTACCTGAGGGGAGGGGGGCAAACAGTACGTGACCAGGGTGTGAGGGATCGGCTATGATCCGGCCAGCACGCCTCCGGGTCCTGGAGATGTACAGATCCTGGAGAGATGGGAGCTTGCAGCCGATCACCTTCTCAGCAGTGCGCACGACGCGCTGCAGCCTTAGTCTGTCCCTGGCAGTGGCTCCTGCGTACCACACGGTTATGGAGGTGGTGAGGATGGACTCGATGATGGCTGTGTAGAACTGCACTAACATCTTGGTGGGTAGCTTGAGCTTCCTCAGCTGCCGCAGGAAGAACATCCTCTGCTGGGCTTTTTTGATGAGTGAGCTGATGGTCGGCTCCCATTTGAGGTCCCTGGTGATGGTAGTGCCTAGGAAGCGGAAGGAATCAGCAGTGGTGATGGGAGAGCCTGTGAGGGTGAGGGGGGGCAGAGGGGTTGTGACTTTCCTGAAGTCCACAATCATCTCCACTGTCTTCAGAGCATTCAGCTGCAGGTTGTTGTTGTTGCACCAGAACGCCAGCTGGGCCACCTCTCTCCTGTAGGCGGACTCGTCGCCGTTGGAGATGAGCCCGATGAGGGTGGTGTCGTCCGCAAACTTGATCAACTTGACAGACTGGTGGCTGGAGGTGCAGGAGTTGGTATAAATGGAGAAGAGTAGGGGGGAAAGTACACAGCCCTGGGGTGATCTGGTGCTGATGCTAGTAGAGTCTGAGACAGTCTTTCCCAGCCGCACATGCTGCCTCCAGTCCGTCAGGAAGTCGGTGATCCACCTGCAGAGGGAGTCAGGCACGTTGAGCAGGGACAGCTTGTCCCGGAGCAGAGCGGGGTGGATGGTGTTGAATGCGGAGCTGAAGTCCACAAACAGGATCCTGGCGTAGGTTCCCGGGGAGTCCAGGTGCTGCAAGATGGAGTGGAGGGCCAGGTTGACTGCGTCGTCTACAGACCTGTTGGCTCGGTAGGCAAACTGCAGCGGGTCCAGGAGGGGAGTGGTGATGGACTTGAGGTGGGGCAGGACCAGGCGCTCAAAGGACTTCATGACTACAGAGGTGAGCGCTACAGGTCTGTAGTCATTAAGTCCAGTGATCCGTGGCTTCTTGGGGACAGGGATGATGGTGGAGGATTTGAGGCAGGTCGGCACGTGGCATAGCTTAAGGGAGGAGTTAAAAATGTCTGTGAAGACAGGAGCCAGCTGTTTCGCACAGTGTCTCAGGGTGGAGGGAGACACGCCGTCCGGACTGGGGGCCTTGCGCGGGTTCAGTCTGGAGAACTGTTTGAGCACGTCCTGCTCACTGATGATAAGGGCAGGGGGGGAGGAGGGGGGGTGCCTTTAATGAAGTAGGGATTGTGGAGGCTGTGGAGCTGGAGGGAGGGGGGGAGTTGGACACAGCTGACGAGGTGTCAAAACGGGCATAGTGTTGGGACAGTCTTTGACAAAGGGCTTTGTCATCCTGACCTTTAGGAGCCTGAGGCCGATAGTTGGTGATTTGCCTCAGTCCTCTCTACACAGAAGCCGAGTCATTAGCAGTGAACTGCTGCTGGAGTCTCTCAGAGTACCCAGATTTAGCTTTCCTCAGCTCTCTGTTAAACCGATATTTAACCTCCCTGTAGCAGTCCCTGTCTCCACTTTTCAGCGCTGCTTCCTTCTCCTTCCTGATCTGTCTGAGCTTAGCTGTGAACCAGGGTTTGTCATTAGAGTACCTCACCCTGGTGCGTGATGGAAGAATGTCCTCCTCACAAAAGTGGATATATGAGTTCACAGTGTCCGTATATTCATCCAGATCATGCGTGGCTCGTTTAAACATGCCCCAGTCAGTTATTTCCATGCACGTTTCCAGCTTCTCCTCAGCTTCACTGGTCCGTTTCTTCGTAGTGCTCACGACAGGTTTAGTGAGCTTCAATCACTGTCTGTATGTGGGAATGAGGTGAACCATCACGTGATCAGATAATCCCAGCGCAGCGCGGGGAACAGCGCGATATGTGTCTTTCACTGTGGTGTAACAGTGATCCAGTGTGTTTAATCCTCTGGTGGGGCATTTAATAAACTGTTTGTAGCGGGGGAGATCGTGGCTCAGATTGCTCTGATTAAAGTCGCCAGCCACAA
Organism: Pholidichthys leucotaenia; assembly: GCA_020510985.1. Classification (NCBI taxonomy): domain Eukaryota; kingdom Metazoa; phylum Chordata; class Actinopteri; order Cichliformes; family Pholidichthyidae; genus Pholidichthys; species Pholidichthys leucotaenia. Next base: position 46,611,728 of record CM035847.1, on the reverse strand, counting down.
TAACCAGAGAGTCTGGGAAAATCCGCTCCGTGTGTTGGATGTGGTCCGCGAGCACGCGCTGAGCTTCGTGCGTGTCCGCGTCAGGAGGGACGTACACAGCGATGAGGATGAAAGAAGCGAACTCCCACGGGGAATAAAAAGGCTTGCAGTTAATAACAAGAAATTCCAGGGCGGGAGAACAGTGTTTGGAAATCACCTTTACATCAGAGCACCAGCTGCTGTTGATGTAGAAGCAGACTCCGCCTCCTGTGGTCTTGCCGGAAAGCTCTGTGTCACGATCAGCACGAAACAGCTGGAAACCCTCGAGGCGCAGCGCGCTGTCCGGTATATTTTCCCTGAGCCAGGTCTCAGTAAAACAGAGGGCAGCCGAGGAGGAGAGGTCCTTAAAACGCATCAGCAGTCTCAGTTCATCTACCTTGTTAGAGAGAGAGTTGGTATTGGACAGAAATATGCCAGACAGCGCCGTGCGCGTGCCTCTCCTGCGAAGCCGCACGAGAGCGCCCGCTCGTCTTCCTCTCTTTCTCCGTCTCACTTTTCGAGCCAAGCAATGAACCAAGCATCTGCCAACAAAGTAAGATTAAATTGCTTAAAACAAGTAAAAATTTTCATAAAGCAAGTAAAATCTTACAGAAAACTCCACAACAAAGAGAAATTCATGTCAAAATTATCTTGTGAGGGATGCTCGATTGGCTTCAGGTGTGCTGGCAATGGAGTAGGTGTGTGCGTTGCTGGCTCCTGCTATATTTTTTTCTTTACTTTTTAAACCCTATTTTGCTGTAAGCTGTTAATGTTTTGGACATTTAATACGTGCAGAATCTGTTTTGAGTTGTGAAATATGTCCAAAACAAGAAAGCAGACTGAAAAGGAGGCAGCAGGGAACAATATTAACACCAGCTTAGCTGAGGATGCTAGTATCAGCCTTAACCCTGCACTTGTTGCCTTGCTTGAGCAACACAGAATATCCATAGCTGCTGACTTCAAAGCTTCATTTGAACTTATTAATGGTAAGCTGGACAAAATTCAAGCAGATGCGGCGAACCAGGAGCAACGCATTGGCGACCTTGAAAACAACGCGGAGGACGTCAGCCAGCGCCTAGCGGCACTTGAAGTTACATGCGAGTCAATGCAGGAGGAGAACAAACTTTTGAAAAACAAACTTTCTGACCTGGAGGGAAGAAGCAGGAGGCTGAATATTCGTCTGGTGGGTCTGCCGGAGTCCTTTGATGTGGGTCCACGGCCATCTGAATTTTTTTCTCGGCTGTTGGTGGACGTCTTTGGCGCACAAACTTTGCCATCTCCCCCAGAGCTGGATAGAGCCCACCGCAGCCTCATGCCCAAGCCGAGTCCGAATGGGAAGCTGCGCGCTGTCATTATTTGTTTCCACCGGTTTCGGACCAAAGACTTGGTGATGAGAGAAGCGCGGAGACGCCGTGGGACTTTGGAATATCGTGGGCATAAACTTCAGTTCTACGAGGATTATAACGCCGACGTTCAGAAGCAACGAGCCGAGTATAAGGAGGTTATGTCCGAGTTGTACAAGAGAGGTTTTCGTCCTTCTCTTCTTTTCCCCGCCAGGCTCCGGATAACTCTTCCAGACGGCAAAAACCAGTGGCTGGCGTCCGTCTCGGAGGCCACCTGCTTCATGCAAACCATGGAGAGAAACCAGCAATTTTCGCCTTGAACTGGACATTTCTGGGTTGACCAGCTGCCGCGCTGGGCTGCTTGTTACTTCATTGAAGCTGCACTGACTGGACATTGATGCATTTTCAGATGTTTAAAAACAAGGTAAAATTGGCTCCCTATACGTTGTTGTTTACTTAATTCTTTTTTTAATTTTATCTTATTTATTTATTTATTTATTTTTAGGGTAAAACGTTCATATTATGCAGGATTGAAGCCAGTTGTATGGGAGCATTCTGTTAGGATGAAAATAGAGCTGGAGATGGAGCGGTTGCTGTTTTTTTTGCAACCGGCTGGAGTGTTGTTATAGGTTTGGTTGTTGGATTTTTTTTACTTTTTTTTTTTATTTTTATTTTTTTTTGTTTTGTTTTGTTTTGTTTTGTTTTTTGTTATGGTTTTATTTACACCCCCCTTACCCCCTCCTTTTTTTTTTTTTTTTTTTTTTTTTTTTTTTTTACCCGTACCTCACTTTACTCTTCTTTGGGCTACACAACATAATATATAAATTTTACTCTCTGAATGAATAGTAATCTTACTTTGGTAAGCTGGAATGTGAAGGGGTTGAACCATCCAATTAAACGAAAGAGAGTCATGTCACGTCTAAAGCAATTTAAGCCTGGGGTACCTTTTTTGCAGGAAACCCATTTGCAGGATTCCGACCACTTGCGTTTGTCAAAATGTTGGTCAGGACAATTTTTTCATTCAAATTTTAAAGCTAAGGCCAGGGGCGCTGCTATTCTTATTGATCGAAATATCCCATTTATTCCCTCTAATGTTGTATCAGATAAAAATGGACGATTTGTAATAGTATCAGGTAAACTTGGCGATAAACATGTCACTTTGGCTAATCTGTATGCACCGAATTTTGATGATGTGCACTTTTTTCGCAACCTTTTTTCGCAACTTCTAGATTTAAATACTCATTCTCTAATTCTTGGGGGTGACTTTAATTTGTATATGGATCCGATCTTAGATCGCTCATCTTCAAAACCTGCTAGTCTTAATAAATCTGCAACTTATGTTAAGTCTTTTCTTGAGGAATATAGCCTTACAGATCCTTGGCGTTTTTTACATCCTAACGGCAGGGACTATTCTTTTTTCTCTCACGTACACCATACTTATACCAGAATAGATTATTTTTTTGTTGACAATTTATTAATTAATAACCTTTGCTCTTGCAGTTATGATAGCATCTCGGTTTCTGATCATGCCCCTCTTGTACTTAAAATGATCCTCCATGGATGTGACTCCATGAGAAAGCATTGGAGATTGGATCCATTATTACTTACAGATGAAAAATTGGTTGCGAATATTTCTTCTAAAATTAATTTTTTTTTGAAAGAAAATAAAACTCCTGGTATGTCAAATAAAACGATATGGGAGGCCATGAAGGCATTTCTTAGGGGGGAATTTATTTCATTGGCAGCATTTAAAAGACAATCCTTAATACAGGAACAGAAGGCTATTTTAGATCAAATCCTGGACATTGACAGACAATATGCTCAATCTCCATCACCCGCTCTGTACAAGGAACGTATGACATTACAAACTAAACTTAATTTACTTTCTACTCGACAAATTGAAGGTTGTTTAATAAGGAACAAGAGTGAATTTTATGAACATGGCGAAAAAACTAGTAAACTTCTAGCTAATCAACTACGTGGTATTAGAGCTAAGCAAATTATTACTGGAGTTAGGACAGATAAAGGAGAGGTGACATCTGACCAACAAGCGATTAATGATATTTTCAGGTCATTTTATTCCAAATTATATACCTCAGAATATACAACAAACTTAAAGGATTTGGAAATTTTTTTTGATTCTATTGATATTCCTTCGATATCTTCAGAATCTCGGCAAATTTTAGAAGCTCCCATCACAAAAGAAGAAATTCAGCTGGCAATATCATCCATGCAATCAGGAAAATCTCCAGGACCTGATGGGTTTTCCGCTGATTTTTTCAAAAAATTCTCTGATGACCTCGCCCCTTTCCTTTGTCAAGTTTTTACAGAGTCGCTTGACTCTGGTACACTTCCTCCTTCATGCTATCAGGCCTGTATCACTGTGTTGCTTAAAAAGGATAAGGATCCTGTTGATTGTGCTTCTTACAGGCCTATTTCCTTGTTAAATACCGATGTTAAAATTTTGTCAAAGTTGTTAGCTTCAAGGTTGGAAAAGATTCTTCCTTTTATAATTTCACCGGACCAAACCGGTTTCATTAAAAATCGCCATTCTTTTTTTAACTTGCGGCGGTTGTTTAATATTATTTATACTCCTCACCACAACATACCTGAATGTCTTATTAGTTTGGACGCTGAAAAGGCATTCGATAGGGTTGAGTGGGAGTATTTGTTTTTTACTTTGGAGAGGTTCGGTTTTGGTCCTTCCTTCTGTTCCTGGATTAAACTTCTCTATGCTAGTCCTTTAGCTTCAGTGTTAACTAATTGTCGCTATTCTGACTATTTTAGACTTTACCGTGGTACGAGGCAAGGCTGTCCTTTGAGCCCGTTGCTCTTTGCCTTGGCAGTTGAGCCGTTAGCTATTGCAATCCGTGGGAGCCGGGACTTTCTAGGCATTCGTAGGGGTGGCATTGAGCATAGGGTTTCACTCTATGCTGACGATCTTTTATTATTTCTCTCCAACCCACTTACTTCATTACCCGCTATACTCAATATTTTGGATAGTTTTAGTAGGTTTTCTGGTTATAAAATTAATCTTAATAAGAGTGAACTGTTTCTGATTAATGAAAAGATTCAAGTTCAGGATTTTGAAAATTTTCCTTTCAAGGTTGTTATTGATCATTTTAATTATCTTGGGATATGTGTCACTAAACAATTTAATTACTTGTTTAAAAATAATTTTCTCCCCTTACTTGACCAGTGCAAGCTAATACTTTCCAAATGGTCCCCATTATCCTTGTCTTTAATTGGCAGAATTAATTCTGTAAAAATGATGTTACTTCCAAAGTTTTTATATTTGTTTCAATGTCTCCCCATTTTTATTCCTAAATCCTTTTTTAAGTCTTTGGACTCTCTGATTACCTCATTTATTTGGAATGGTAAACATCCGAGATTGAGGAAAGTTTTTCTTCAAAGACCCAAATCAGTAGGTGGCATGGCTCTGCCTAACTTTCAATATTACTACTGGGCAGCAAATATCAGGTGCATGTTATATTGGAAACATTTTTATCTGGAACCCAAATCACCTATTTGGATCCTTATGGAGTCACATGTGGACAATCAAACCTCCCTACCGGCAATTTTAGGTTCACCACTTCCCCTTGCTTTGTCTACACTGGGTAATAATAAAGTAGTTCGTCAGTCTCTTAGAATTTGGTCTCAATTCAGGAAAAATTTCGGTCTTCAGTTTTTTTCCATTAGAAGTCCAATTGCCGCAAATCATTTATTTACCCCATCAACTATTGATAGTGCATTTCATATATGGCACAGAAAAGGTTTAAAATCTTTTGCGGATTTATATTTTGATGGTCAATTTGCAAGTTTTTCTCAACTTTCCACCAAATTCGACATCACTTCTACACATTTTTTCCACTTCCTCCAGGTCAGACATTATGTGCAAACCATGACAAAACAATTCCCTCAAAAACCTTCTGATAATCCTCTAGATGATTTTTTATTAGTTAAACAAACTTCTAAGGGGGTAATGTCAGTTTTATATAATTTAATTTCAAATTTACAATCTTCTTCTCTGGCCGCTATCAAATTGAACTGGGAACAAGATCTTAATTTTACTTTTACTGATGAACTGTGGGACTCTATTCTTGGCCAGGTTCACACTGTATCAATGTGTGCTCGTCACGCTCTTATTCAATTTAAGATTGTACACCGGATGCACCTGTCCAAGGTTAAGTTAGCACGTATTTACTCGGATATAGACCCAACTTGTGAAAAGTGTGGTAGCGCTCCTGGCACTTTGCTTCACGTGTATTGGTCCTGCCCTGCATTGATGAATTTTTGGCATTCTGTTTTTATCACTATGTCTGAAGTCCTGCAATATCAAATTAAACCTGATCCATTATGCGCCATTTTTGGTGTGGCTCCAGAACTTGTCTTGCCAAGTTCCAAATTAAAAGTATTCAAATTTTCATTATTATTGGCCAGACGTGCTGTATTACTGAAGTGGAAAGACTCTTCGCCCCCTTCACATTTACAGTGGATAAAAGATATAATGTCCTGTTTGGATTTAGAAAAAATCAGATATACAGTCTGTGGCTCTGAAAACAAATTCTATAAATTATGGCGCCCGTTTCTTGATTTCTTTGAAAGACCCACGATTATAGTTTCTGAGTAGCTCATATCCCCTTTACCCCACCCCCACTTCACACATACAATTTTTCTTTGTATTTTTTTTTTTTAATTATTGTTTATTTAAAGGTTTTTGTGCTTTGAAGCATTTACATTTGTTGGTTTTAAGTTCTAGTTTTTCACTGTTTGGTTGAAACAAAAATGAAAATTTCTAATACTTTGTATTGTATTGATACTTCAATTAATAATAATAAAAAGACCTTTGAAAGAAAGAAAATTATCTTGTGAGAGAAAAACAAGCATAAAGCCTTGATTTAGGATATTTTATCTTACTGAGATTTCCCTTTTTACAGTGTGACAAACACTAGTGTCTTCAGCATAAAGTTACATCAGTGAAGTATTCCTGATTCAAACAATGCCCGACAGTTTTATGTCCACAAACCTGGTATAAAGGGGGCGGACAAAGAGGTTGTACTGGAACTACACTTTATTAGCAAGCTGGTTGCAATACAGTAAACGCACAGCATATGGAGTCGTTATGGGCAAAGAGGAAGCCCAAATGCAGATGCCCCGTATTATAGGGCAGCGTGATGATGCAACCGGAAGGCAGAGTCATCACACCGCACTTCATAATAAACTCCGATCTCACAAACAGAAGCAATCACAAACCTGCACAGGTGGCTGGAAAACACTGCAAATAGCATATCTTACCTTTTTAGAAGTTTTTTCTTCTGGCCTTCTTTAAAGAAAACTCCTTCATTATGTCCTTAAAATTCAGCTCACAAATATCTTCATACTCTATGGATGCATGATTGATCCAATCTGCTTTTTACCAAGTTCAGAGTCCACTGTCCCACGCACAGCTGTCTGATGTAAGCAATCATGGTGACATATTATTCGGCCCAGGAAACACGTACGCAGGCTCAGGCAGATTTGAAAGCTTTATTATTAACCAGTGTAACGTGTATGGATGCATGTGTGAGGAATAAGAGTGTATTGTGGGTGAAGGATGCAGGCCAGGACAGAGCAGCACGCCGTACAGCCAGGCAACCCTAAGAGCGAGAAGAGAACAGGGGTTAGCTGGGCAAACCACACGGGAGAGTGATGAGGTTATGTGCTTACTTGCAGTAACTGTGGTGGCTGGCGTTGGCAAGATCCCAAGCCTGGGAGACAACGTCCTGCTGTGCGTCCGAGGAGGAGCGGCGAGGCGAGGAGGAGAGTGTCCGCCGCCAGGAGATCCACCTGTGCACAGGGGAAGGCTGACAGGAACAGGTGAGACAATAAATGACAGCTTACGTGTCCAGAAGACGGTCAGCAGGCCTGGAGGAAAGGAATCTGCTGAAGGTTTGAGTACGCAGGGAGACAGACGGCTCCAGGCCGAAGCTCAGGGCGAGGTGGAATAAGTAGCTGCGCGCTAACGAGGTGCAGGTGTGCGCGCAGCTGAGGTGGATGCCCGTGAGCGGCGAGTGGTGACAGTCCCCCCCCCCCCACCAGCACCTCCTGGCGCTGGCTTACCTGGGTGCGTCCGGTGAAACTCCGCGATGAGGTCCTGATCCAACACCCATGAAGAGCGCACCCAGGATCTCCACTCCAGTCCATAACCTTCCCAATCCACCAGGTATTGTATCCCACGACCTCGGCGCCGGGAGTCTAAGATGGAAGTAACACCCCACGCCGGGTCACCATCGATCATCCTAGGAGCGGGAGGCGACCTAGGAGGGGGGCAGAGTGGATTGGAAAGAACAGGTTTGATCTTAGATACGTGGAAGGTGGGACACACACATGGGGGGGGGTGGCAAACGCACAGCCACCGGGTTGACAATCTTAGAAATCACAAAGGGACCTAGAAATCGCGGCGCCAGCTTCCTCTTCTCGGCCTTGAGGTTAATATCCTGGGAGGAGAGCCAAACCCGTTGACCCACCTGGTAGTCAGGAGCTGGCCTTCTGTGGCGATTGGCAGTGGAACTGTTGCGCGCCGCTGTGCATAAAAGCGCATTCCTTGTCTTGGTCCACACACTCCGGCAGCGTCTCATGTGCGCCTGGACCGATGGGACAGCCAACTCACCCTCCTGCTCGGGAAACAAGGGGGGGGGGGTCATACCCCAAGGACGCTTCGAAGGGCGACACACCAGTGGCAGAAGATCGTGCAGAGTTGTGGGCATATTCCACCCAGGTCAGGTAGGAGCTCCAGGACGATGGATTGGAGGAGGTCACGCAGAGCAGAGTGGCCTCCAACTCCTGATTCGTGCGCTCGCATTGCCCATTAGACTGGGGGTGGTGACCAGAGGAGAGACTAACCGTGGCCCCCAAAGCGTTGCAGAAGCACCTCCAAACCTGGGAGACAAACTGGGGGCCCCGGTCCGATACCACGTCCAGCGGGATCCCGTGCAGCCTGACAACATGTTGGACCAGGAGGTCAGCCGTCTCACATGCCGAAGGGAGACCCTGAAGAGGCACAAAATGGGCGGCCTTAGAAAATTTATCCACAATTGTCAGGACCGTGTCAAAGGTGTTGGAGACAGGGAGACCGGTGACGAAGTCTAGGGTGATGTGTGACCAGGGCCTGCCCGGGACCGGCAGGGGCTGGAGTAAACCCGCAGGCGGAGAGTTTAGGGACTTGCCAGTAGCGCACTGGGGGCAAGCCCGAACATAATTGGTGACGTCTTTTTGGAGACCCGGCCACCAAAACGAGCGCTGCAGCAGACTCACCAGGCGGGTGATGCCAGGGTTGCAGGTGAGCTTGGAGGTATGGGCCCAGTGGATCACTTCTCCTCTAACCGTCGAAGGAACGAAGAGCCTCCCCTCTGGCCCCCCGCCAGGATCCGGCTCCATCTCCTGAGCCCTTAGAATCTTGTCCTTGATGGACCAGGAAACCGCCCCCATGACGCACGAGCTGGGAAGGATGGTGTGTTCAGACTCCTCCGGATCCTCGGGGGCGAACTGCCTGGATAGGGCATCGGGCAGCCCATTCTTCGAGCCTGGACGGTTCGTGATGGTGATTTGAAAGCGAGCGAAAAATAGAGACCAGCGTGCCTGGCGGGCATTCAGGCGTCTTGCTGACCTCAAATACTCGAGGTTTTTATGGTCTGTCCAGACCACAAAAGGCTGGGCTGCCCCCTCCAACCAGTGACGCCACTCCTGCAGCGCGAGCTTGACAGCGAGGAGCTCCCTGTCGCCGACGTCATAGTTGCGCTCCGCCGCCGATAACCACCGGGAGAAGGCGGCGCAGGGCCGCTTGATTCCATCCACCGGCGAGCGCTGAGAGAGCATCGCCCCCACCCCCGTGTCGGACGCGTCGACCTCCACTAGACACTGCAGCGCGGGGTCGACCTGGGTCAGGACCCGGGAGGACGAGAATTCCGCCTGGAGAGTCTTGAAGGCGGTGGCCGCTTCATCGGACAACTGGAAGGGCACCTTCGATGACGTGAGGCGGGTCAGGGGGGTGACAATGGCGCCGAAGTTCGAGATGAAGTGCCGGTAGAAGTTAGCGAATCCAATAAACTGCTGCACCTGCTTCCTGGAGGTAGGCGTGGGCCACTCGACCACCGCTTTGACCTTAGCGGGGTCGGGGAGAAACTGATTGTGTGAGATAACGAACCCCAGGAAGGAGGTGGTCCAGGCGTAGAATTCGCACTTCTCCGCTTTGATGTACAGGCGATTCTACAGCAGCCGTTGCAGGACCCGCCTCACATGGACCTGGTGCTCCTCCCGTGATTTGGAGAAGATGAGTATATCGTCCAGATATACAAAGACGAAGACTCCCAGGAAGTCCCGCAGAACGTCGTTGATGAGACGCTGGAAAACGGCAGGTGCGTTGGTGAGTCCGAACGGCATTACCAGATACTCAAAATGGCCGCTGGGCGTCCTAAAGGCCGTCTTCCATTCGTCTCCCTCCCGGATCCTAACGAGATGGTAAGCGCTGCGGAGGTCTAGCTTGGTGAACCAGGACGCCCCCTGGAGGGAGTGGAAGGCGGTGTCCATGAGCGACAAGGTGTAGCGATCCTTGATGGTGATGTCATTCAGCGCTCTGAAGTCGATGCAGGGGTGCAGGGACCCATCCTTCTTTGACACGAAGAAAAATCCCGCTCCGAGCGGGAACGAGGAGGGGCGGATGATCCCAGCGCTGAGCGACTCCTTGATATACTGTATGTATCCATCACCTCACATTCAGGTGCTGAGAGACTGTACAGGCGGCCAGATGGCAAGGGAGCCCCTGGGCGAAGGTTTATCGCGCAGTCATATGGCCGGTGAGGGGGAAGGGACAAGGCTCTGGACTTACTGAACACTATACGCTTGGGGCTGCACGGTGGCGCAGTGGTTAGCACTGCAGCAGCACAGTTTACCCTTGGCCGGGGGATTGTGGGGATCGTGGGATCGTGGGTTCGATCCCAGCCCCCGACCAACAGTGATCTGTGTGGAGTTTGCATGTTCTCCCCGTGTTGCGTGGGTTTACTCCGGGATTTCTCCGGTTTCCTCCCACATGCCAAAAACATGCATGTTAGGTTAATTGGCTGTTCTAAATTGTCCCTAGATATCTGTTTCCTATAGGCCCTTAGAATAGAGGGTTAGTATTAATGAAAGTGCTTTGAGTGGTCTTTGTGACTAGAAAAGCGCTATATAAGTGCAGGTTAGTTAGTTAGTTAGTATACCCAGATCGTGGAACTCCTGCGGCACCAGGGTCAGGTCTGGGGGCTCGGAGACCGGCGCCGGCGGAGGGGAGGACGGAGCACAGGCTGCCGACTGGAGGCAGGTGCCCAGGCAGAAGGTGCTCCAGGAAAGGACGCTGCCAGTTCTCCAATCCAGGACAGGGTTATGCAGACGCAGCCAAGGGTAACCCAGGATGACACGGTCCGACGAGGTGGGCAAGACATAAAGGGTCAGATCTTCCCGGTGGTTGCCCAAGATGATGATGGGGACTGGCTTAGTGCGATGCGTCACTGTTCCCAGAGGAGAGCGAGAGAGAGTGACCAAGTTAAGGGGGGTTGACAGTGGTTGGCACAGTATGCCCAAACGGGTCGCCAGGCTTTTAGAGATGAAACTCTGCTCTGCCCCAGAATCCACCAGTGCGTGTGTGAAATGCCCGGTGGGGTTGTGGCAGAAACATATGGGCAGTGTGCATGATGATAGGGGATTTGGCCGGTTAGAGTCCGAGAGACCCCCTACAGTGACTAGCGGACCCCCTCGTCCGGGTCTAACTGGGCACTGCTCCACGGCATGCTGGTTGCCTCCGCAATACATGCAGAGACCCTGCTTCTGTCGGCGTTGTCTCTCCGCTAGAGGGAACCTGGTGCGCCCGATTACCATAGGCTCTGGCTGAGGCTACGGAGGAAAATGCTGCAGAGAGCTGCCTCTCCCCAGCCAACCTCCTCCGCTGCCACCCGGAAGTCAACAGCGTGGTCCGCCGCCGATCGGTCTCCCTGTTGAAGACTAAGGAGCCGGTCGGCGAGGACGCTGTCACAATGCGAGTGGTCAAAAACCTTGAGGAAATTCAGCACGAACTGGCCATAGGAGAGGTTCGCGTAGTTGGGCTTCGACATGACAGCGTAAGCCCAAGCTAACGCTTGCCCCTCCAATAGGTTAGCCATGTAGCCAATTTGGCTGTGGTCTGAGGGAAAATCCCCGGGAACGCGCGAGAACACCGACTCACACTGCAGAATAAACCCCCATGCCCCACCGAGCTTCCCGTTGAAGCGAGCGGGGGTCGGGATAGGTGTGAGCCGGGTCGGCATTCCTGAGCTAGGCTGGCCAGCCGTGGAAGGAACCGGAGCCGAGGCACCTTGAGGGACCAGGGGAAACGCCTGCTGGGGATCCAGGCAGTCTAACCGGTGAGTAATTTTGGTTAATTGACTGAAAATGGTTTGTTGTTGGTAAGCAATCATATCCACCCGAGCCTCGAGGGTGGAAAAACGGCGTGTGAGCCCGCTGTCCGCTGGGCCGCTTTGCTGGAGCCGTACTGACATATTATTCGGCCCAGGAAACACGCACGCAGGCTCAGGCAGATTTGAAAGCTTTATTATTAACCAGTGTAACGTGTATGGATGCGTGTGTGAGGAATAAGAGTGTATTGTGGGTGAAGGATGCAGGCCAGGACAGAGCAGCACGCCGTACAGCCAGGCAACCCTAAGAGCGAGAAGAGAACAGGGGTTAGCTGGGCAAACCACACGAGAGAGTGATGAGGTTATGTGCTTACTTGCAGTAACTGTGGTGGCTGGCGTTGGCAAGATCCCGAGCCTGGGAGACAGCGTCCTGCTGTGCGTCCGAGGAGGAGCGGCGAGGCGAGGAGGAGAGTGTCCGCCGCCGGGAGATCCACCTGTGCACAGGGGAAGGCTGACAGGAACAGATGAGACAATAAATGACAGCTTACGTGTCCAGAAGACGGTCAGCAGGCCTGGAGGAAAGGAATCTGCTGAAGGTTTGAGTACGCAGGGAGACAGACGGCTCCAGGCCGAAGCTCAGGGCGAGGTGGAATAAGTAGCTGCGCGCTAACGAGGTGCAGGTGTGCACGCAGCTGAGGTGGATGCCCGTGAGCGGCGAGTGGTGACACATGGCCTTTCTTCTCCCTTTTCTCTTCTACTCCAGGTGAGTGCTTTAATGGCCCACCTGCCTCCTGGGTGCAGTAATTAGCATCCCCGCCTCCACTCGATGCTCCGGCTTCAAAAAATCCTTTACACTTTGGGATTTTTTGAGCAATTCATTTTCCCTAAACTCTATTCCTCTCAATAATTTTATGAGCGCCACTTTGCCATGTGTCAACACAACGGAAATAAGCTATAGACAGCTTGCTCCTTCTGTAATTGATAACATGGTGGATAGTGTTTCAGCTTCTCTGCATCAGGCTCTAGACTTGGTGGCCCCCTTAAAAAAGAAAAAGTCTAATCAGAGATTTCTAACTCCTTGGTTCAACACAGAAACTCGTAGCTTAAAACAGAAGACTCGTCAATTAGAAAGAAAATGGCGCTCTACTAATTTAGATGAAATCTATTTAGCTTGGAGAAATCATCTTTTAATTTATAAAAAATCTCTTAGAAAAGCTAGAACAAGTTATTACTCTGCATTAATAGAAGAGAACAAGAATAATCCCAGGTTTCTTTTCAGTACTGTAGCCAGGTTGACAAAGAGTCAGGACTCTGTTAATCCTAGCATTCCCTTAGAGCTTACTAGTCAGGACTTTATGAACTTTTTCAATAATAAAATTTCATCCATCAGAGATAAAATCAATAAGATTCTTCCCACAGTTAACTTAAATACTGTAACTACTACAACTCCTTCTTTTGATGTCTGTCTTGATGAGTTTACTCCAATCGACCTTTGTGAGTTAGACAAATAGTTTCCTCATCCAAACTTTCAACTTGTCTTTTAGACCCTATTCCTACCAGGTTATTTAAAGAAGTCTTCCCACTTATTGGTAGCTTTATTCTTCATATAATCAATTCTTCATTAACTTTAGGCCATGTACCGCAGGCTTTTAAAACGGCTGTAATTAAACCCTTACTCAAAAAGCCAACGCTAGATCCAGGAGCTTTAGCTAACTATAGACCAATCTCTAATCTGCCTTTCATTTCAAAAATCTTAGAAAGAGTTGTTGCTACGCAATTATTTGACCACCTGCAGGGAAATGGTTTACTTGAAGAGTTTCAATCTGGATTTAGAATCCATCATAGTACTGAAACAGCCTTAGCGAAGGTCACTAACGACCTCCTCATTGCATCTGATAATGGACTAGTTTCTGTACTTGTCCTTTTAGACCTTAGTGCAGCTTTTGATACTATCGATCATAATATTCTACTTGATAGATTAGAACACTATGTTGGACTTAATGGAACTTCGGTGCAGTGGTTTAGATCTTATTTATCTGATAGGTTCCAGTTTGTTCATGTAAATAATGAGTTTTCTTTCAACTCAAAGCTTAGTCATGGAGTTCCACAGGGATCTGTGCTAGGCCCTACTCTTTTTAGTTTATATATGCTTCTGTTAGGCAACATTATTAGAAAGCACTGTATACATTTTCATTGTTATGCAGATGACACACAATTATACCTGTCAATGAAGCCAGATGATAGTAATCAATTAGCCAAGTTAGAAGCCTGTCTTAAGGAAATCAAAGTTTGGATGACTTGTAATTTCCTGCTATTAAATTCAGATAAGACTGAAGTCATTCTTGTTGGTCCAAAAAACCTTAGAAATTCCTTTCCAAATCAAACTTTCAGTTTGGATGCAGTTACTCTTTCTCTTAATAGCTCTGTGAGGAACCTTGGAGTTATTTTTGATCAGGATTTGTCCTTCAATTCACATATTAAATTTGTTTCTAAGACTGCCTTCTATCATTTGCGTAATATTGCCAAGATTAGGAGCATCTTGTCTCAGAGTGATGCTGAGAAGCTGATCCACACTTTTGTTAGCTCGAGATTAGATTATTGTAATTCTTTATTATCAGGCTGTCCTAAAACATCTTTAAAAAGTCTTCAGCTGATCCAAAATGCTGCAGCAAGAGTTTTAACAGGTACTAGAAAGAGAAATCATATCTCTCCGGTTCTGGCCTCCCTTCATTGGCTTCCCATAGAGGTTAGAATTAAGTTTAAAATCCTTCTTCTTACTTACAAAGCTCTAAACAATCAGGCTCCTTTTTATTTAAAAGATCTGATACTACCGTATTATCCTAATAGAGCACTACGCTCCCAAAATGCAGGATTACTTGTAATACCTAGAATCTCCAAAAGTACAATGGGAGGCAGAGCCTTCAGTTATCAAGCTCCTCTCCTGTGGAATCAGCTGCCAATCTGGATTCGGGAGTCAGACTCGATCTCTGTTTTTAAGAATAGGGCTAAAACCTACCTTTTTGATATAGCCTACAATTAGGGAGGGATCATGTGTTTCTGAACCCTCCCTTAGTTATACTGCTAATAGGTTTAGTCAGCCGGGGGCCCTCCAGTAATGCACTGGGCCTCACTCCTTTCCTCACTCTCTATGAAATATTTTTTTTGCTGGTCATTAACATTTGTTTGTTCTCTCCCATAGATTGAGTCCCCATCGTGCTGTTTGCTCTCTACATGTCTGTTCTTTTCTTCTTCTCTATCCCCTCACCCCCCAGCCAGTCGCAGCAGATGACTGCCCCCTCCCTGAGCCTGGTTCTGCTGGAGGTTTCTTCCTGTTAAAAGGGAGTTTTTCCTCTCCACCGTCGCCAAGTGCTTGCTCACAGGGGATAGCCTGATTGCTGGGGTCTTTCTGCAACTGTGGGGGTTCCCCCCTACAGTTGATAGTCCTATGAGATGACTGTTGTTGTGAAATGGCGCTATATAAATAAAGTTGAATTGAATTGAATTGAATTGAACTTTCAAACTTTTTTCCCAGACATTTTGACCGTGCTAATTACCTCTTACCTCTCACTGGCGCTTGCATAGTCACATGTCAAAACAATTCCTCTGATAGGCTATTGTTATGTGGCGCCTGTTATGTCCACAAACCTGGAATGAAGATGGACAAGGATGCTGCAGTTGAACTGAACTTTATTACACAAGACTGAGTAGTAAAGCACGTGTACACTTAGTGGTAACCCTCATGAACAACAACTTAAAATCAACCCAGTGAGATGGCGGACCGCCCAATATATAGTAGAGGTGACGTCAGCCGCAGGCCGCGTT
Source organism: Pholidichthys leucotaenia (assembly GCA_020510985.1). Taxonomy (NCBI): domain Eukaryota; kingdom Metazoa; phylum Chordata; class Actinopteri; order Cichliformes; family Pholidichthyidae; genus Pholidichthys; species Pholidichthys leucotaenia. The sequence goes on along the minus strand of CM035847.1, from coordinate 46,596,145 downwards.
CCACTCCAGATGTCCCTCTAGTTTATACACCACAGCCCTCCCCCCCTTGCAAAAATGCAGAACACAATAATCAAATAGTTAGCAAATCAGCCCTCCCCAGTTTAGCATAGCAGCAATCCCACATTATCAACATTTTCTATTTCACTAAACATACACACTCAAACATTATTATATGCATTCACACATTCAACAGCATTATTTAGACAAAACGTCTAACATTAGTTTTCAATCAAAATCTTCAACATTATTAATTATTCAAGACATTCAACGTCTTTTATTTCCAAAGAACTCTTTTTTTACATTTTTTTTTTTTAGAACCTAGAACTAGGGTCTACAGTTCGACCACCGCTGGATCCAACACGGCTGGGTGGGTTATTCTTCCACCTTCTCAGCTGTGCTCCTACCTGGACAGTTTTTTGTTTGTTTGTTTGTTTTTTGGGGGTTTTTTTACAGTCTTTCACAGGGAAAGAAGTTCTGCCAGAGAGGCCTTGTAGCGGGCCTGTGGAGGACGCTTCCCTGGAGCTGTCGGACCCCCAGAGTCAGGGCCAATCTTCATGACGCTGGGGCCCGGGTCCCACACTGCAGCAGCTGACTCCTGTGAAGGCTTGCCGTCTGGAGCAGCCACCTGGACATGTCGTAGTTTGTTTGCATGCTGAACCGAACAATCTGTCAGCAGAAAGCACGCTGATCCCAGTTTCGCCACGATCCTCAGCAGCGCCCGTGGTCTCATCGGCTGTGACCCAGTCAGTTGTCATCCTGGTCTCTCACTGGTGCGAACCCAAACCCAGTCCAAGATCTGGAGTGGCGCCTTGCTCGGTTTGATGCGTCGTTGTGATCCCGGTGGCTCTGTATACTTGTCTAGTTTGGGATCTCTGTCGTGGTTGACTTTAGGAGGAAAACTCCCAGGCACAAAGTCACCGTACTAAAAGGCCAGACCACCAAATGTATACAATCCTACAAATATCTTGGGACGATTAGTGATAGTAATTTAAACTTTGAAGAGAACTATGAAAGGGTGTGCAAAAAGGGTCAGCAACATTTGCATTGCTTGAGAAAACTTGCACGCTTCCAAATTGACCAAACCATAATGACAATGTTTTATCGGGCTTTTATTGAATCCGTTTTATCCTTTTCTTTAGTGTCATGGTTTGGTCAGATAAAACTGAAACAGAGGAAATCCTTGGATCAGGTAGTTAGATGGTCCAGTCGTTTGCTTGGTGAGTCACAGCTGAGCCTGGCATCCCTGTACACCAGACAGGTACAGAGGATGGCTACCTCCATTTTAAATGATGACTCTCACCCTTTGCACTGCAACTTTCAGCTTCTTCCCTCAAGACGGAGGTTTGCTGTCCCAAAAAGTAGAACCCAGTGCTACAAAAACAGCTTTGTTCCTGCTGCTGTCAAAGAGTTGAACAAGCTGTAACAATATATTGCACATAATTTAGGTACCTATTTATTAACTCCATTTTATATTTACTTATTTTTGTAGGATGTTACTTGGGTTCTAAATATTTTATTGGGTTTTAGACCTTTGAGTTTTTAACCTCTTTGACTAGTTTTTAACTTTTAATATGACCCTTCTCTCTTACCTCTGGTTTTTCTCCCATCTCTTTGTCCTTTTATACCCTGATTGATGGAGCCTTGAGTATTTTTATCATGTTTATAGTCAGCTTCATGTGTGCCTGTGTTTGTGTCTATGTTGAATGTAATTTGTGGCTTGTAAATATGGATGTCACCAGACTGCAAAACAAATCTACCTACGGGTACAAATAAAGTAACCTGAACCTGAACCTGAATCTGGTGTGGCGGTTCCGTTGTTACTGTGTTCGATGCGGACCCTTCACCCATTGTCTCCATCATTGTTTCCATAGGCTGAAGCTGGTCTTGGGTACGGAAGGTGTTTGGCGTCTCTCCAGTGTCGTTCGTTGAAGCGGACTCATCACCCGTCAGCTCGGTCGTAACCTCCACAGCCTGATGCTGAGTGTGGGTACGGAAGCAGTCCAGTTCCTCCTCTCTCTCGTCTAATGTGCTCTGTTGTACCGCGTCATGAGCAGTGTCTGTGCCTGGTTGTTGTTGTTTTGCCTCAGGGTTTTCTGCATTCACGGGCTCCCTCCCCTGCAGCTCCAGTGGGGCGAGGAACAGAGGCAAGTCCGGCTGTTGCCCCCCTCCAGGGCAGCTCTCCTCCTGAGCGCCCAGAGTGGAGGGTGTGCTGTCGGTGTCATTCTGAATTACCTCGTCTGTATCATTCTTCATAGGCACGGGCTCCGTCTCCTACAGCTCCGGCTCCAGCTGAGCAAGGAATGGAGGCAAGTCCGGCCACTGACCCGCTCCCAGGCAGATCTCCTCCTGAGCGTACAGGGTGGATGGTTTGGTGTCGGTGCCACCTTGAATTACCTCGTCCCACCCCACATCGTTGTCATCGAGGTCCGTCGTGCCTCAGTTGTCGCACCCGGACCAGTCGAACCCAGTGCTGTCTCTGATCGCAAAGCCCAGTCTGTAGAAGAGGTCACATCCCATAATGTTGTCACCGTGCGCTGCCACTTGGAACGGGAAGTTGTACACAATCTTATACTTGTAGTAGACCGTTAGCTCCACTGTTCCCACATTACAGAGTCTGTGACCGCTGTAACCATACAGCTCCGTTGGGTTCTTCTTAATTTTGTGGTTGGGAAAAAACTTCTTCACCATGGCCCAGTTTAACATCGACCTGACCGCCACCGTGTCGAGCAGTAGTGGTAAAACTATCATGTCTAGCTCAACCACGCCATACGCATAACTGTTGCTGTCGGGGCTTACCACATGAATGGTTGTCGCTGGCAGGCGGCTTGGCTTACTTGGCAGGCTCCATGGCGCCGACGACCGGTACACTCTGGTGAAATGGTTTAAGTGTCCACACTTGTTACAACGTTGTTCTCTTGCTGGGCAAAAGCGTGCTCTGTCCTGGTGCGTTGGGGACCCACAGCTACCACAAACGGGGCCTCTCGGAGTGGTCCTTTGGTTAACGGCGTTCATCCCATACTCTTCTGCCGTGTCCTCATATTCCTCCGTGCCCACCACGTTAGCTACCGTCATCTGTCTGAGCAGCTTCTGTGGTTGGCACCCACTTAGCTCCGTCGCTAAACTCTCTGCTGACTCGAGCTGGAACACTAGATCTATCGTGCTAACTAGCATCATGTCGTTTGGTGCCGTTAGCATCTTAGCTCTTAGCCTCAGGTTACACGTGTGCTCAGCAAACTGGTCCCACACCATGTCATCTTCCAACAGTCCAAAATGGCACATGCTAGCCAAATGTCTCAGGTCAGCGACAAATTGTTGTATGGACTCACCAACTCCCTGTCGCCTCTGGCAGAATCGAATTTGTCATGTTATCACGTTGTCCGGTGTAGCAAAGTAGCTAACAAGTAGTTCAACAGCATCCACATAAGACTCCATCGGACCCAGCATGTGGAAAATTCTCTGGCCCTCTATGCCAAGGTTGTGGACAAGAAGTGTTCGTTTTCTTACTTTATCCAGTTTTCCAGGTCCAACGCCGCAACGTAGGTTTCAAACGCGTCCAGCCATCGTGGCCACAGGACTGTTGGTTCACCCGGGAAATCGAGGAAGAGTCGTAGTGGTCTCAAGCACGCTTCCATGGTTCAAAATTCTCATCACCAAATGTGATGTCCACAAACCTGGAATGAAGACAGACGAGGATGCTGTAGCCGAACTCAACTTTATTGCAAAAGACTGAGTAGTAAAGCATGTGCACACATAGTAGTAACCCTCATGAACAACAACTTACAACCAACCCAGTGAGATGGCAGACCGCCAAATATATAGTAGAGGTGACATCAGCTGCAGGCCACGTTCCACTCTGGATGTCCCCCTAGTTTTTACACTAAAGTATCCATGTGAGGCACTTGTAAATTAAACCAATCAGCAGTCACAAATGAATGTCAAGTGATGGACATAGAATTTGACCAATTAACAATAGTGTGATCTTTGTCATTGGCTCATGATAGGCCCTGATCTTTGTAGGCTTCTGGGCTTCAGCCCAGCCTAGCTCTTACATTAAGGCGGCCTTGGGCCCGCTGGTATGAACATTTTGAAAATTTCATGACCACTATCGACCTAGCCAAAACTAGCAAGGCGAGGCTAAGGGCCATGCTAATTCATAACCTCGGTAGCGATGGACAGCATTTCTTTCAGACTCTCAGACTCGCAAACACATACTACGACTGTGTGACTTTGTTGGCCGGACATTTCGCTGCTCCACAGAGCGTAATGGTCCGAAGAATTGTGTTTTGCCAGCGCTGATAGCGAATGGGTGAGTTGGTACAACAATACGTCGCCGACCTCCGCTGTTTGGCTAGTATGTGCAGATTTGGACACTTGGAGGAGGAGATGGTATGAGACCAGTTAGCAGAGCATACCATGAATTCGATGCTGCGGTGGGGAGCTGTTAATGGCACCAGATGACCTGCCATAAGCTAGGGTGGTGGAAATGGCATCCCAGCTAGAAGCAGCTGTGCAGTTAGCAACACAGCTAGTGGCCCCCGACCCACACTTCCCACATTCAGCTCCTCTGGCACAAGCCATTACCCTGGCTGCTCAGCCCTTCGACCCCATGTCTCCTCACGACGGCTCCTCGTCTCTTTATGACGGCGCTGAGGTAAATGTCGTGGGACGACAAGGCACCACAGCATGCTGACCCTGCAGTAACTGCGGCTCTTTCTCACACCACACACGTGCACTTGCCTGCCCAGCCACAGGACAGAGGTGCCAACGCTGCAGTAGGCTCAACCACTTTGCCAGAGTGTGTCGCTCGGTTCCTGCAACCCCGCCGTCTCTCTCACCCAGTCGCCCCAACCCAACCACCATTCATTCTGTGGGCTCCAGCTGTTCAAGTGATGTACAGTGGAGTTGGATGGTGTCAGTCTACCGCTGCTGTTGGACACCGCTGCTGCAAGGTCCCTGATGAATGGGTCCACGGTTAGGAGGCTTTTCCCCTGCAACCAATTAAGGCAGATGCAGTGGAACTGTTGCTATAGACAGACAAAGATCGGCATGGTAGGAACTGTTACCTTTTTGGTACACTATGGTTCAAGAATTCTTCCTGCATTCACATTTCAAGTGACTTGTCATGGCGACAATATCCTGGGGTGTGACTTATTCTACGAACTGGGCTTCTGCATCACAGACCACATGAGATTCTGTTTGACTGGCGACAGCCCGAGTCCACTGCACTCGGACGTGGACCCAGCCACTCCCTGCTCCGCACTGCACACTGAGCAGAACCCTGGAGAACCGGAGCTGATACTCACACAGCCTGAGCCTCCCCAAGCAGCCACCTCACTGCAGGAGCTCCAAATCACATCCACACAGGATCCGGAAGAAGGTAGGGCCTGCCCTATCAGCGGCAAGACCGGCCTGCCCCTGTGCCTTTCCCTGGACTGCTCATGACCTCCATCAGACGACACTCCAGTAATGGTGCCCTTCCCCGGCAGCAGGAGGGAAGAGCAACAACACATCATGAAGCAGAAGTGCCCCCTACTCACAGTGCGCGAGTGGGTCTAGATCTGTCGACCCAATTGCTTGCACAAGCTGCAGTCATTCCAGTCAAGGCCAATGCAGATCACCGCTCAACTCGGACCAGCCATCTTCCATCTGGCCGATGGATCACGTTGGCATGCTAGCTGTCTCTAAAGGGTAACGCCACCTCCCACTTCTGACCAAGAGGCCGCGACCAAGCTGGCCCACCCAGACTGGGACTTCGTCGATGAATGGTCCGCAACTCCAGCAGGGCACCCGCCAGAACCACCCGAGCCAGCTCAGCCTGAGCCCTGCCTAGCCCAAGCCTGATGGAGGCTTCTTCATCTCGAGAACTATGTTACTGACTTTAAGTACATTAGTACAGTCATTTTAGGACAGTGATTTTAGATTAAACTGTCAAATTGGTGCAGTTGTCACGTCCAACTTTTTTCACTTGAGGCAGCTGGCAAAGGTTAAACCCATTCTTTTAAGATAACACTTTGAAACAGTAATCCATGCCTTCATTGCATCTTGGCTGGATTACTGTAACGCACTTTATTTTGGAGTTCGCCAGTCTTCCTTCTCACGTCTCCAGTTGGTTCAAAATGCTGCTGCACGTCTTTTAACTGGAATACGTAAGAGGGACCACATTACACCCATTTTAGCTTCTCTCCACTGGCTGCCTGTACACTTTAGGATTCATTTTAAAATTCTTTTATTTGTTTTGAAATCATCAAATGGCCTTGCCCTGCCTTACCCCTCTGAGCTCCTTCATCCTTACACCCCTGCTCGGTCTCTCAGGTCAGCTGATCAGCTGCTCCTGGAGATACCAAAATTGAAGAGGGAACTCAGAGGGGACAGAGGTTTTTCTGTTGCTGCTCCTAAACTATGGAACAATCTGCCTTTGTCTATCAGACAGGCCCCTTCATTGTCCAGTTTTAAAACTAATCTTAAAACCCATTTTTATTCTTTGACTTTTGACCCAGTTTGAGACATTGATTTTGCTTGTTTTTGTTGCTTTTATTCTATGATTACTATTTATTTGTGTTGTGTTGTTATTTTTAGTTGTATTTTATTGTTTTTTATGTCTTATGTTTTTATGTACAGTGCTTTGTGTCAGCTGTGGTTGTTTTTAAGGTGCTTTATAAATAAAGGTGGATTGGATTGGATAGTAACTAGGGCATGGCCTGGCATGTGGCAGGCTACCCCACAAGGCCATGCGGGCACACTGGCAGTCTACCCGGTTGCCCAGAGTTCTGTGTTCTATCGGGCTAATCTGTGATTATGAGAGGGTAACTGTTTTTGGTCTTCTCAAAAGGGTGGTAAATGTAGTATACGCAATGTGATGTGCCGCACTGCAGATACCACAGGTGATGTCAGCACGTCAGGGGTATATTACAGGCAGCGCTGCAACATGAGGTCTCTTGCCTCTTCCTGTGCTCCTCTACACACTGTTCTGTACTCTGTACACTTGTTTTAAGCCCAATAAAGCTGACCTCAGTGCATGGTCATGTCCGTCCATTTTTCAGACATAACAGGCCCCATCTGTTTGCCCACATGAACTCTACCGCTTTACCTATTTTCAACTAATTTTCTCATATATGTGACTTTTTTCTCATAAATTGATACATTTTCTTGAAAATTTCAAACTTTCTCATAAATTTGCAACTTTTTTACGGTAAACTTGCAACTTTTTCTCATAAATTTGTTAATTTTTCTTGTAAAATTGTCACTTTTTTCTTGTAAATGTACTAACTTTTCTTGTAATTTTGAACTTTACCATTAATTTCCCACATTTTTACTGTAATCTTGTAACTTTTTCTCATAAATTTGTTACTGTTTTCCTTGCAAATTTGCTAACTTCCTGTAAATGTGAGTTTTTCCCATAAATTTGTGACGTTTTTTCTTGTAAATTTGAAACTTTCTCAAAAATGTTCAACTTTTTTTTTACTATAAAGTATAGTATACAGTAACAGTATACAGTGTTCGAAAGGGAGAAGGAAGAAGTGGACACTTATTAATTCCATCTCCTCTTTTCCATAAATACACTCATGTGAATTATATACAAATTACCACATTTAAGACCCCAAGTAAACAATTAACTGTATTTTGTACATATCAACATTAACACCCATCCATCCTAACATACATTGATGTCCATACATCAAAACCAGCCTCAAACAACACAGATATACACAGTGCTGTCCCACCCACCATTCCATAGTGTCCCATAGTGTCCCAGAGTGAGCATAGTGAATTGTACATATAAATACTACCCTTCTAACATATATCCTTTCAGCAAATAATGTTTATACCTCTTTTTGAATTGATTTCTGTTTGTACATATTTTCAGTTCCGGCTCCAGACTGTTCCACAAATCCACCCCACAGACAGATATGCACATACTTTTCTTGGTTGTTCGTATCTTGGGTTTTGTCAAGTTTAAGTCTCCTCTCAAATTATGATCATTGTCTCTTTTTTTTAAATATTTTTTGTATATTAGTTTGGAGTTTATTATTAATTGCCCTGTATATGACTTGTGCTGTCTTAAATTTAACTAAATCGGTGAACTTTATGACGTGTGACTTTAAAAAACAACGAATTGGTATGGTCTCTATATCCTACATTATTTATTATCCTTATAGCTCTTTTTTGTAATGTGCATATTGACTGTAGGTTGGTCTTGTAGGTGTTTCCCCAGACTTCTACACAGTAGTTAAGATAAGGTAGAAACAGTGAATTGTACAGTAAGACCAATGATTTATAGTCCAAGATGTGTCTTGTCTTCCCCAGTATGTCTATACATTTTGTCAACTTGGCCCGGATGTAACTGATGTGAGGTTTCCAGCAGATTTTATTGTCTATCGTCACCCCCAGAAACTTATTTTCCTGTACTGTTTCTATTCTGGTATCATCTATCGTTACCATTATTTCATGATTTATTTTATAATTTCCAAACAACATAATCTTTGTTTTTTTTAGATTTAGAGATAATTTATTTTTGTTGAACCACTGCGTTAACTTTTTCATTTCAGTTGTGACCACCTCTAAAACCTGCTGCAAATTCTCACCAGTGCAAAGGATATTTGTGTCATCCGCAAACAAAATAAATTTCAGAATTTTTGATACTTGGCATATGTCATTTATATACAAAATAAAGAGTTTGGGTCCCAAAACTGACCCCTGGGGCACACCACAAGTGATGTCCATGAAGGGTGATTTGTGCTCACCAATTTGTACAAATTGTTGTCTGTTACTTAAATAACTTTCCACCCAACTCAGTCCGACCCCTCTTATCCCATACCTTTCCAGTTTCCTTAGTAGTATTCTGTGGTCAATGGTGTCAAAAGCTTTCTTTAAATCTATAAATACTCCTACAGCAAACTTTTTTTTATCTATACAACTAGTAATTTCATCTATAAGTTCGATCAGTGCCAAAGATGTACATTTATCTGCTCTGAAACCATACTGGCTGTCTGTAAGGAGGTTGTGTTTTTCAATGAAATCATCCATTCTCTTCGTGAAGATTTTTTTCAAGTATTTTGGAGAATTGTGAGAGTAAAGAGACTGGCCTGTAATTTGTGAAATAATGACTGTCTTCTGTTTTGTATAGTGGTATTGCTTTTGCTATTTTCAATTTGTTTGGAAATTTACCAGTTTGAAATGACAGGTTACAGATGTGGGTGAGTGGCTTAACAATTCCTTCAATTACTTTTTTCACTATTGTCATGTCAATTTCATTCCAGTCCGTTGATTTTTTTGTTCTTAAATTTACTCACAGTCTCGATAATTTCCTTTTCAGTAACTGCACCCAGAAAGATTGTGTTTGGATTTCTATCTTCTATTTCATTTACAGAACCACTGTTGTTTGTTTCTGTTGTCACTATTGATTTTGCTAATTCAGGACCAACGTTTACAAAAAATTTATTGAAACCACTGACCGCATCCTTCATATTATTTATCAAATTGCCATTTTCAATAAAATATTCTGGATAATTAGCATTCTTAGGTCGATTACTAATAATCCCATTGAGTACTTGCCATATTCCTCTTAAGTTATTTTTATTATCCTCTAATATTCTGTTGTAATATTCTTTCTTACAGGTCCTCATTATATTAGTAAGCTTATTTTTATATCTTTTATATTTGATCTCAGCCTCCACTGTTCTGCACTTAATGAATTGTTTATATAATGTATTCTTCTTTTTACATGCATTTATTAACCCCTTGGTGACCCAAGGAATATTTTTCTTTTGTTGTCTGTCACTGTATTGTTTTATAGGACAGTTTTTATTGTACAATGATTGAAATATTTGTAAAAATTTATCATATGCTTTATTTATATCATTTTCATCATAAACTATCTTCCAATCTTGTATTAATAATTCCTTTGTCAGTAAATACATAGATTCTTTGGTTCTTATTCTTTTATATTTAATATTTTTATAAAATATTAATATTATTTAATATTTTTGGTATACTTTTTCTTCCTATAATCACATTGATAGACAACAAAAATCGGCAGATGGTCACTGATATCATTCAATAAAAGCCCACTCCTGATATTATTTTCCATAATGTTTGTGAATATGTTATCTATTAGTGTGGCACTGTGTGACGTGATTCTGCTAGGTCTGGTAATTGTTGGATGTAAGCCCATACTGTACATTGTGTTGATAAATTCTTCTGTCAAACTATGTTGTTTTGAATTCATCAGCTCTATACTGAAATCCCCACAGATGAACATAACTTTATGAGTTAGTTTTGCATACATTTTTTCCATCCAGTCCTTAAATAAGTCAATGTTTGATCCAGGTGTTCTATATCCACAGCTCACTACTACATTCTTCACATTGTCCAGACATATTTCTATTGTAATACATTCAAATAAATCATCCACAGTTACTGACAGATTTTCAACAACCTTGTATTTCAAGCTCTTGTCAACATAAATTGCAACTCCTCCTCCTTTTTTCACTTTTCTATTTATATAAATTAATTCATAGCCATCCATGGTAAAATCCACTCCTTTCTCTTCACTGAGCCACGTCTCTGATATTGCCACAATATTGAATGGCTCTTTAAACTGATGTAAATAATCTTTAATGTTATTAAAGTTGGCATAGAGACTTCTGCTGTTGAAGTGGATCATAGAAATATTGAAATCAGATGTGACCATTGTGTTAAACTGTTCTTCTGTGTAGTAACTACAGTCATTATTGATGGAGCTAAATAAATTATTATCAGGGTCTATGTCATATTCTACATCCTGTGGGTTGTGATCTGTATATTCAAAAACTTTCAGTTCCTGTTGTTCCTGTTTGTTGATCTTTTGTTTCATGTTGTTAAATGTCTTGTAGCAGATGAGTATAATCCTTCAGTGTCCTACAATTGTCTCTTGTTGCTGTCGACTCCAGTTCATAACATTCATTGATATTTGTCCAGTTCCATAATATTACGGATGTTAATGACCTTGGCTTCTTCAGGTGATCCGTTTAATTTGATGTATATTTTACAGTTTGATGTCCAGGTGTTTTGAATCTTTTTCTGCTTTCTCAGGTATCTTGCTTTTCTGGCTATTTCTGCGTTTTCTTTTGTGAGGTGCTCGTTTATGTAAATGTCCATTCCTTTCAGTTTCCTACCTTGTTTCAACAGTTGACAAACCTCATGATCACAGCCGGTTTGTCGCCGTTTTTCCTGGGCAGAGGGTGGCAGGTCTCAATGGTATTACAGTCCAGCTGGATTCCTTTGGACTGCATGAAGGCCGCCACTTGTTGCTCCATGGATTCCTCTTCCAGCGTGTCGAGCCTCCCTCCGCTGTCCGCGGCCACCGCTCGCGCGTATGATCGGGGTTTAATGTGGAGCCCCATGATGATCACGTCGTTCACCCGGGTGTTCTGCTCCAGTTCCGACACTCTGCTCTCCAGATATGCCAGCCTCTTGTCCTTCTCGGCGTTCTGGATCCGCAGCACTTTCACCTCCGCGATCAGGTCCAGGATGTTTCTTTGCTGCAGCTTAACAGCAGAAATCTCTTCCACCAAGAAGTCCGGCGCTCTTTTAATATAAACTTACAACTTTTTTTTCATAAATTTGGGACTTTTTTGTCACAAATTTTCAATTTATTTACTCATATTTGCTATTTTTTGTTAATTTGCAAATTTTTCTAAAATTTTCCTCATAAATTTGTGACTTTTTTCTTGTAAATTTGTTCATTTTTTTGCAAGATTTTAACTGTAAGTAATTTTACAATTTGTTTCTTCTAAATTTGCAACTTTTTTCTCATAAATTTGTGACTTTTTTCCTGATTAATTTGCTACTATTTTTTTGTAAATTTGTCACTTTTTTGTTATAATTTTTCAAGAATTTTTTCCTCATAAATTTGTGACTTTTTTCACATAATTCTACCTATGACGCCAGTGTTACTGAAACCTGCTCACCCACATTAAACCCATGTGGGGCCCAGTTTGGTTTAAAACGGGTAAGCATATAACCTGCTTACCTGTAGCACAAGTAAAGTACATGTGGGCAAACACAGATGGGGCCAACATGGGACCCATAAGACAGCCCGGGTTTAACCTGTCGTGGGGCCGTGTTCCTAATATAATACATAAAATAGTCCCATGAACATACGTACAAACAGGATAAAACCTTAATTCAACACATAACTCAGTCAATATTAACATCCCCACATTGTCATAAACACCCCAAACACAGCGGCACAAACATTACTTTTTTTTTTTTTTACATGGGCAACTCACACACCAACACTGTATATTAACCATATTGACATACTGACTATGTAACCAGAACAGTGCACACATTAATATTTCAGCAATTCACACGGTAACATCATGCAGACCACATTAACTCGGACAGTTAATAATAACACATATTAAATACATCCCCCCCTCCAAAATTACTAGTCAGACATCATGGAGAGCCCACCCCCCTGAGACCCGTCAGGCGGGTCCCAATCCAAGCATCTTCTTCTCTTGGTGCCCAGAGGTGACCCATGTCGACGCCAAGACATTTCTCCCTCTTCACTGGCGTGCCGCAGCCCACTGGGATGTCTCCATGTACCATCAGACAGCTGAAGGAAGCCGTCCTCCTGAACAGCCACCACCTTCAGCCTCCCCTGGTCCTCCTGTCATTTTCTCTTCCAGCGAACCCCTCTCAACTGGGCCCTCTCCCTGGGCCGGACCACATCAGCGACCCCCAGAGGAGCCCGGCTCGGCCTCCAGTGTTCCTGTGTGGCACATCGCTTTACCGTGCCAGCCGGTCCTGCCCCGCTTGTTTTCATTTCAGACGCTGGCGAAGCCGTTGTGACCCCCTGCTTCTCAGTACATCCCACCTGCAGCCTAGTTCCCTCAGCTAGGGTAACTTGGACCCTGGCGCAGGCACCCTCCCGCGATGGCCCTGGATGGAGGTGGTCCTGCTCATCTCCCAGAATACTAGGCCAAGGTTCCTCCAATATTGCATTGTCCAACACTCGCAGAACCGGCCGGTCCCACAAGCTACAGCCCGACCACTCCTCTCCACTGTCACTGGTGATCCTGAAGCCAAGTCCGTAGAAAAGGTCGCAGCCCATCATATTCGCTCCACTGGCAGTCACCACAAACTGCAGATTGGCTACCTCCGCTACCTTGTATCTAGCCGTCAGTTCCAGCAAACCCACAATGGGCAATCTATTTCCACCATATCCACAAAATGGCGTTGAAAGACCTCTCACTCAGTGATATGGGAAAAAGCTCCTCACAGTAGACCAGTTCAGCACGGACCTCACCGCACCCGTGTCCGCCAGTAACGGCACCTCCTCGCCGTCCAACTTCACCATACAGTATGTAGATAGATAGATAGATAGATGTACTTTATTGATCCCAAACTGGGAAATTACAGTGTAACAGCAGCATGACAGTTGACAGCCAAACAACAGAAACACACACGACAGACAAAGGGATTACCCATGGAAAGTAAAAACTAACACGACTATAGAACCTATATACATCATAGCTTAATATATGATGACCCGTATAAACACATGAATCATCCCATTGCACAAAGAAGGACTATCAGGAGCAGAGTGAAAAGTGATGTACCAGTTAGTCTGTAAGGTGCAGTGTGGCAGCATAGCTATGACCAGAATACAACATCATAGTGAGTTATTGTACAGTGAAATTGCATGTGGCAGGAAAGATTTCCTGTACCTGGCCGTTCGACAACGAAGCTGTAGTAGTCTACTGGAGAAAGTGCTTCGCTGTCTATCTGGTGTGTGGTGGAGGGGGTGATCAGGATTGTCCATGATGGATCGCAGTTTATTTAGTGTTCTCCTCTCCACCACTGTCTCAAAGGTCTCCGGTCTGAGACCAATTACAGAGCCAGACCTCTTGATAATCTTGTCAAGTCTATTGGTATCTCTGGCCCTGATATTGCTACCCCAACAGACCGCAGCAAAGAAGATGGCGCTGGCGACAACAGTCTGGTAGAAAAGCTCCAGCATCCTGCTGCACACGTTGAAGGATCTCAGCTTTCTCAGGAAGTAGAGTCTGCTCATCCCCTTCTTGTGCACAGCATCGATGTTGGCTCTCCAGTCCAACCCGCTGCTGATCCTGACACCCAGATATTTGTAGTCCTCAACCACTCCCACATCCTCCCCTCTAATCTGCAGTGGCTGAAAAGGAGTCTTCCTCTTCCTGAAGTCAATCACCATCTCCCTGGTCTTGCTGACATTCAACCTCAGGTGATTCTGCCCTGTCCACTCCACAAATCTGTCTACCAGTGCCCTGTACTCCCCCTCCTCTCCTCCTCTTATACACCCCACAACAGCTGAGTCATCAGATAATTTTTGTAGGTGGCATGACTCAGTGTTGTACTGAAAGTCCGTGGTGTATAAGGTAAAAAGAAAAGAAGAGAGCACAGTCCCCTGTGGAGCTCCCGTATCACTAGCCACCACTCCAGACAAGACACTGCCCAGCCTGACAAACTGTGGTCTGCCTGTCAGGTAGTCGGTAATCCAGGAGATCACAGAGCTGTCAACCCCCATCACCCGCAGCTTCTCACCCAGCAGCAGTGGCTGGATGGTGTTAAAGGCACTGGAGAAATCAAAAACAGTGATTCTCACAGTATCTCCTCCACCATCCAGGTGCAGATGGGCTCGTTGCAGCAGGTAGATGACAGCATCTTCAACTCCTAAATGGGGCTGATATGCAAACTGCAGAGGGTCCAGCCACGTCTTCACCTGCGGCCTCAGGTGGGCTAAGACCAGTCTCTCCAGGACCTTCATCACATGAGATGTGAGGGCAACTGGTCGGTAGTCATTCAGATCTGATGGAGATGACTTCTTGGGGACAGGAACCAGGCAGGATGTCTTCCACAGTACCGGTACGCTCTCCAGACTCAGGCTCAGGTTGTGCAGGTGTTTCAGTACCGGAGCTAGTTGGTTGGCACAGGTCCTCAGGGTCCTTGCGGAGATGCCATCAGGGCCCGAAGCTTTCCATTGACGGAGTCTCTCCAGCTGTTTCTCCACCTGATCTGTAGTCACCATGAAGTGAGGGAGGGTCCTGGTGCCCCCTGAGGAGGAGGAGGGGGGAGATGGAGAGAGGTGCTGCACAGGAGGGTGGGTGGGGAGGGGTGTGTGGGGGTCTGGTTGTGTTGCTGGGGTGACAGACTGTGAGTTGAACCTATTAAAAAACAGATTCAGTTCCTTCCTCAGCTCTCTCCTGGCTCCCAGATGGCTGCCTGACTCTCCCCTTGTACCCAGTGATTTGTTTCATTCCCTCCCACACATCTTTAGTGTTATTTTGCCTGAGTTTCTCTTCCAACTTCCTCCTATAATTGTCCTCGCACCTCCTCAGCATCTCTCTCAGCTCATGCTGCACTCCCCTCAGCTTCTCCTTGTCTCCAGCCCTAAAAGCTCTCTTTTTTTTGTTCAGAAGTGCTTTCAGGTCACTAGTGACCCATGGTCTGTTGTTGGAGAAGCAGTGTACAGTCTGAGCTGCCATGGTCATGTCTTCACAGAATCTAATGTATTCTGTGATGCAGTCGGTCATATTGTCTATGTCCACCCCGTGTGGTTCACAGAGTACGCTCCAGTCTGTCGTCTCGAAGCAGTCCTGTAGTGCATCAGCAGCCTCTTGTGTCCACCTCCTCACAGTCCGTGTATAAGCAGGCTGCCTTTGCACAAGGGGGACATACTTGGGTGTTAACATGACCATGCAGTGATCTGATTTACCAATGGGGGGTAGAGCTGTGGCACTATATGCATCACTGACATAGGCATACAGTAGATCCAGTGTTTTGTTCTCTCTGGTGGGACAGTCAACAAACTGGTGAAAGTTTGGTAGTGTTTTTCCCACTGAGACATGGTTAAAATCACCTGTGATGGCCATGAATGCATCCGGGTGCTTCTCCAGTAATGTGGCCGCAGTGGAGCTGATGACGTCACAGGCCACCGCTGCGTCAGCTGATGGAGTGACTTAGACGATAACAATTAAAGCGCACTTCATTTCTCGCGGCATATAATAAGGTCGCATACTCACAGCCAGCAGTTCAATGTCCGCGCTGCAGAACTTTTCCTTCACATAAATGTGCTCCGGATGACACCATCGCTCATTAACAAGAAGTGCCACTCCTCCTCCTCTCTTTTTCCTGCTGCTTTCCACGTCCCTGTCCTCCCTTATAGTCCTGAAGCCAGGTATCTCTACGTTTACATCCGGGATCTGTGAGTGTAACCACATCTCCGTAAAACACATAAAACTACACTCACGATACTCCTTTTGCGTCCTGACCAGCGCTGTAAGCTCGTCTGTTTTATTTCCCAGCGATCGCATGTTCCCAGTGATGATCATCGGGACAGCCGGCTTATGCTTCCTCCTCCTCCTCCTCACCTTCGCTCCAGCCCTTCGCCCGCGGCATCTCCTCTTCAGCTCATCCGGGATGAGGGGGCTTCACTGCCGGCCACAGCGCTCCAGGCGCCGGCCTCCTCAGCGCAATCAGCTGTTCACGTGTGTAAACAATGCGCCTGCACCCACCTCTGTTGATCTCCATTGTCCGAGGAAGAGAAAAGATACGAAAACTAGAAAAAAAGACCGGCTAAATAAAGAGAAAAGTTGGTCCAGTCTTAGTCCGAGTATTCCTACAGAGACCTGGTTAGTAAGAGACACACTATATACAGGTATAAACAGATAGAAACACAAAGACACGAGAGAGTTGCTGCTGGTACGGCCGCCCTGCCTCCGGCGCCATTTACGGCCCTCTGTGCTTGGGGAGACAGTGTGAATCACCGTAGGAGTTGGAGCAGGGGTATCCGCTTTGTGTCGCCGTTCCCCTCGCTCGAACCTATTGCAGGCCCTGGCAAAATGATGCAGGTGTTTGCACTTGCCACAGCGTTTACCTCTTGCCGGACACTGTCTAGCCTTGTACCGGTGCTCAGTGGACCCACAACCCGAACATCTGGGTCATCCCGGGGCGGACCTCATCTTTACAGCTGCAGCGCATTCCTCTTGTTTGCTGTCATCGCTGTCCGGATCCACAGCCCACGTTGTTGATTGTGAGTCATGGCGGTGTAGTGTAGCTCTCTCATTGAGGTCGTGTGATAACTTGTCTGCCACGTCACACTGTTGGGCTATCTCCACAGCCGTGGCTAAAGTTAATTCGCCGGAGTGTGTAAGCAATCTCAACTGAGCTGACGAACACAGAGTGTGTGCCGCCAGCTGGTCACAGACCATTTCTTCTTCTAAATCACCAAACTGGCAGTCTCCTGCCAGCTGCCGCAGGTCTGCAGCATAGTGCTGCACCAACTTGCCAGTCCATTGGAGGTGCTGCCGAAACTGGACCCTCCTGACAATGACGTTTGTAGGCACACGAACATGTCACGCCATTCGCTCAACCGCGTCATCGAAACTATCGCCAGCTCCCAAGGTAGAAAAGATACGTTGTCCTTCCGTGCCTAAATTGTGGACTAAAATTGCCCATTCTCGTACCTTCTTCAGTTCGCCGATGTTTAGTGCCACCAGATAGTTCTGAAACGCGGCAAACCACCTCATCCAAGGCACCAGAGGCTCCCCCGGAGTCTCCGAAAATGTCCCAATAGACGACACGCCCGCATCCATACTTTATCCTCGTCACCAGATGTTATGTCCGTGAAACGTGGCACAATAAGTAGTGAACTGAACAGGACTTCATTACTAAACTCACTGTGTACAATCAGACGCTCCCACTAGGCAGAGAGGTGGTCAAAAGAGAGTGTGCCTCTTCCACATTGGCCCTTTATACCCCGGGTGGCGGTGGAACCGGAAAGGTGGAGCCACCACCCATAACCACAATAATACACAGTATTAATATCAATAAACAACATCACAAGGCCCACTTGGGCATGCTGGCTGGGTAATGACCAGTGTTGGGAGTAACGCGTTACTGTAACACCACTACTTTTGCAGTAACATGCTGTGTAACGAAATTACTGTTTAAAAATTCAGTAATGCGTTACAGTTACTGAAATTTGATCAGATACGTTACTTGTTTTGTTAATATGGATAGATAGTGTGGGGCAGTGCAGTGCCACAGTGGTTAGCGCTGTGGCAGCACAGCAACTCACCCTTGGACATGGGATCCCGGGTTCGAGCCCAGCCCCCGACCAACAGTGATCTGTGTGGAGTTTGCATGTTCTCCCCGTGTCTGCGTGGGTTTACTCCGGGATTTCTCCGGTTTCCTCCCACATGCCAAAAACATGCAGGTGAGCTTAATTGGAGACTCTAAAGTGACCCTAGGTGTGCATGTGTGTGTGAATGGTGACGGGATAGCACTGTACTATCGCTGCTTCATCCATCCAGGTGGATGCTCTGAATTTCCCCTCTGGGGATCAATAAAGTACACAAAATATTTTAGTGCAAACAGACAATCATACAACTTCCAGTTGCTAGACACCCTCCTCATCAGCTGCCAGCTGGGGATGAATACACAGTTTCGGTGGCTATGGGCGGGACTGCCATCCCCAGCGCCTCAAGCCACTGGAGGTTGTCATGCCAAAGGCAAAGGCAAGCATATGAATAAGCAAATAAATATAAACTGACCCTACCATAACTGACAAAGCCATCACACAGTGTCCTCCATGGGTACATTTCCTATCCTGCCCCATTTCACATCACAACCCTGTGGGAAGAAATGCGGTGGCGGTGGCGACTTTGCATATTGAGCCCAGACCATCTGTTGTCCCGGTGGTAAGTAGCCCCTAACAGCTCCTACCTCTGGGGTTCAACATGAATATTTTTTGAGCAAGAAGCTCGAATTTAATGTCCACATTAAATACATTTAAAGTTTTCTTAGGCACAGAGAAAAGGTGACTGTGATTTGTGGCAGTAAAGAAGAGCTTTTTCTTAGCAGTGAACTTTCATTTATCTGTGCTATTTTAGTTTATCTTATTCATTTACATGCTGTTGTGATATGCAACTATTTCATGGAAGTAAATCCTCTAAATATGCATTTTTAATGGGTTGATCCAGGGGTGTCAAACATATGGCTCGTGGGCCAAAAACAGCCCACCAGGGGGTCCAAAATTTTCTCTGTGAATTTACAGCTTTATTTCTAGTAAATGTCTGACTTTCTACTAATTACAATAGTTTGTGTAAATCTGAGACGTTTTTTTCTCTGTAAGATGAGACTTACAGAGAAGTAAGTCTGGGCACTCTGGGCACCAAATGACAAAACCAAAGTTGAGCAGTTTTAATAAGCGAATTTCACATTACGAGTGCGCATGTGCGGACTATGTGAGTTCAAAGTTCACGACTAGTCAAAGTCAAAGTGCCTTTATTGTCATTCCATTGCTAATAAACAATGCAACAAAATTGAGCTACTGCTCCCTAAAAACAAACTATCACACTCACAGTTCACTCATGCATTTAACATTCTTATAGTTACAACGATAAATAATGCTTGAAACAATATTACCTGAAAGTTGAATACAATATGTACGTAGTAATAATGAAAACATACTGAGCGATAAATATAAAAGACCAGCTTGTGCACACAGGGTTATTACATTCCGGTAGCCGCCTTGCTTTTGTATAGAGACAGTACTGTCACACCTGAACAATTGCCGTTTAAAGTCTGCTTCAAGCTTTAAATCGCCGTTATGCCAGGTGCACATTGTGCCGTAGTGAAGTGTGGGAACGGCATGTTTCATCTAGAGCAGTAGAAAAAGCAAACTTGCAGCATACATGCGTGTAACTTCGGGACCAGCGTGTGCACATGTCTGCCGCCATTCACGTTATATACTGTACATTCCCCACAGAGCTGAAGGATCCAGATGGACGTAATTGTTGGATTAAAGCAGTAAGTCTATATTATAACATAATTAAATAGTGTTGTGTATTGTTCAAGTTGTAGCCTAACTGACACGAGTCTAAACCCTGAAGTAGTATGTACGGACAGGCAGGCCTGGATCTAGGATATAGTTCTTTGTATATTGGTAATGAAGCTTGATCTACACACACATGTAATTAAGGCCATTGATAAGTAGGCTGGTATAAAATAAAATTGCAAATCATTGAAAACGTGTGGTACTTAAACTATAGTAGTATCTACCTATAGATCTAAGTAAGCAGGCTATGCCTTGTAGTGAAATTTACTCAAAATGACAAAACCAAAGTTGAGCTGTCAAATCACTCGCTTACCTTCTTTGTAGTCGTTTCGGAGTCTCGCAAGTAAGGGTGCTTGGTCCTTTGACAACAAAAAATCTGTTATGTCAGCGTACATACAGGGGGGCCATTTTAGCCAATTTCTGCAACGTGGCCACGAATGCAAGCGCAACTAGTTCATCCTTGCGTTTGCGGGTACAACAGGGAAGACCCCTGCGCATACAATATGCTCATAGATCAGGAACTTTCCATAAATTAAATGTATTGATAGAGCATGTTTGGTAGCCACGTTCCCATGATGCTTTGCGTGAGCCGAGATGCGAAAGATGCTTATTCTAAGCAGAAATGCAAAAAGAAAAAAAAAATACATTTTCACATAAATTTGTGGCTTTCTTCTCAAAAATGTGCAATTTTTTTCTCAAATTTGCATTTTTCTTTGGAAATTGGCTATTTTCTCCTTTAGATTTTCAACTTTTTTCTCAAATCTTTGCAATTTTTTCTCATAAATTTGTGACTTTTTCCCGTAAATGTCATCTTTTTTTTAAAATAAATTTTCATCTTTGTTCAAATAAATTTGTATTTTTTCCTGTATATTTTCAACTTTTCTCTTAAATTTGCTACATTTTCTGTAAGTTTTCAACTTTTTCCTCATAAATTTGTGATTTTTTTCCTGATAGATTTGTAACTTTTTCTCAACAAAATTGTGACTTTTTTCCTCATAAATCTGCAACTCTTCACGTAAATTTGTGACTTTTTTCATTAATTTGCAACTTTTTTCTTGTAAATTGGCAGTTTTTTCCTGTAGATTTTCAACTTTTTTCTCATAAATGTGTTGTTTTTCCCTATAAATTTTAATCCTTTTTTTCTAATAAATGTACAGTAAATCTTTTTTCTCACAATTTAGCAACTTTTTTCTTTAAAAATTTTTTCATTAATTTGCAACTTTTTTCTTGTAAATTGGCAGTTTTTTCCTGTAGATTTTCAACTTTTTTCTCATAAATGTGTTGTTTTTCCCTATAAATTTTAATCCTTTTTTTCTAATAAATGTACAGTAAATCTTTTTTCTCACAATTTAACAACTTTTTTCTTTAAAAATTTTTTCATAAATTTGTAACTTTTTCATAAATTTGTAATTTTTTTCCTGTAAAAATTGAGTCTTTCCCCCCTGTAGACTTCAACTTTTTTTTTCCTCAAAAATTTACTACTTTTTCCCTGAAAATTTTCATCTTTTTTTGAATAAATGTGACTCTTTTTTTCTCACAATTTAGCTTTTCTTCTGAGAAATTTGTGATTTTCTAATATGTTTGCAACTTTTTCCTGTAAATTTTCAGCTTTTCTCATAAACTTGCATTTTCTGTGTTTTCATCTTTTTTCCTCTTAAATTTGCAGCACTCTTCTGGATGCTGATTACATTTTTATTCTGTGTAATTGTAATTTGTGACTTTTTAAACATTCAAACTGGCATCATTTATCATATCTTTGCACCTTTATTCTTGCAGATTTGTACCCAATTTATATTTGTACCTCATGCTAAATTGTCGAATACTCCCCTATCTCCTTTATTAAAAAATGACAACTCGCCTACTGCTCAACACTCATCAGTTTTCTCAGTTTAAAGAAAATGAGTGGTCACATAAATATAAGCTGTTTTATTGTAGATGACGATAATGCAATGATATGTGTTTATTATTGAGTCAGTTAAAAGTCATTATGAATGTGAACTCTAAAGACAAAGTGTGAAGGACAGGACACGAGCTAAAGCAGCCTGTGAAGTAAGAATGAATCTTCATCAGCAGACTCATGTGCTGCCTGTTATATTGCTGCTCAGCCCATTTGAGAGCTGCTGACCCAGAGGAGCGACACCATAAAACCTAAACTCCTGAGCTGAGGCGATATCATCTGTTATGTCAGCCAGGAGGAGGATGCTTCTGTCCTGCAGAAGTAGGTCACGTTCAGGCTGTCGTCCTCGATTAGCGTCATTGCGGCCCACAGAGCAGATATACAGTGAAGACTGCAGAGGGACAATGGTGAGGTCATGTGAGGGCTGTACAGAGTAAGCAGCTCTGTGACTGGTCACAGCAGGCTGGAGTTACTACAGTGTGGGATCAGCTGGAGCACGATTCTTATGAATGAACTGCCTTTATTGCTGTTTTTAAGGAGAGTGCAAGTTGATGAACATTGATATCAGTCAATGTAAACTTGCCAGATTGTAGCCAGTGGCTAATCTCCATCTGTTGTCCATGGATTACAATTTTTTTTCCTTCCCCCATTCTATTATGCTGAGCACCAAGCTAGAGGACAGGAAGCACTATTTTTATATGGTCTTTGGTATTACCCGGCCAGGGCTTGAACCCATGACCTCCCGGCTGAGGGGCGGGTGCTCTACTGGTGGCCTAGTGATGGGACTTGGACTTGAACAGGGATGGACTTGGATCTGCTATCATATCTGTTATGTCGGTAAACGAGAACCAAGGACGAGACTGGACATTGAACTGAACACAACTTTATTGTTGACTCGCTCTCACAGTACAGGCGCTCCCGTCAGGCAGAGAGGGGATCAAAGAGACCGCCCCTCTTCCTCACAGCCCTCATATACCCCGGGTGGTGGCGGAACCGGAAAGGTGGAGCCACCATCCGTGTCACACAATAATATGTCCCAATAACAACACAGCACCCTCCCCCCCTCAAAAATGGTCCAAAACACATACATACAATCAAGACCCTCCCCAATTTGGAACCCGAATCACACACTAAAACTGAACAGGCATATTTGAAGGCCTATGACATACACACAATACAACTAAAGCTAGGGGAACAGGTGGACTACCGTTCCACCCCCACACGGCCAGACAGATTATTCTGCCGTCTCTACTAAAACACAGTCCATTAAACAGAAAACTGCCGTGTTCCTAAAATAAACATAATAAAACACAAAACAATCCCATTAACAGAACTAATATACAACCCGGTTATCCCCCATTCCAACATCATGCTGGGGGATAACCGGGGCAGTGGTAGTCTGCTGGGGCAGTGGCATTACCGCAGCCGATAGGAAGAGACTGAACAAACTGATTAAGAAAGCTAGCTCTGTCCTGGGGCAGCGCCTTGATCCGGTGGAGGAGATAGGAGAGAGAAGGACGGTGGCTAAACTGTCATCTCTGCTGGAGTCCGAGTTCCACCCATACTGAATGCACTGAGGAGCTCATTTAGCAGCAGACTACATCATCCCAGGTGCACAACCGAGAGGTTTCGCAGGTCCTTCCTACCAACGGCTGTCAGACTGTACAACCTAAGCAGGGCTGCTCGCAGAGATAGCAAAAAGACGTAACAAACTAATAGTTTTTTTGAATGCAAAAGATGCAATAGATTTACACAATGGTCCCCTCCGGCATACAACTAGGAAAATACCGGTCGCTATGGAGAGTGAGAATATGTATGGGCACATAATCATACCATGTAGGATAACTAAGTAGACGGTTGTGCTGTTTCATCCCATCTAGCAACAATGCTCTGCACTGTGTGTGTTTATATATTTACATATTTATTCCATCTAGCTACAATGCTCCGCACTGGGTGTGTTTATGTTTATATATCTATATATTTATTCCATCTAGCTACAATGCTCCGCACTGTGTGTTTATATAGCTACATATTATTCCATCTAGCTACATTGCTCCGCACTGTGTGTTTACATATTCATATATTTATTCCATCCAGCTACAATGCTCTGCACTGTGTGTCTGTGTGTGTGTATATATATATTTTATAGTAATATGTACATATGTATATTAGCTGCTCTTGCTTGCTTGTTTTTTTTTCTTGCCTTCTGATTGTTGCTCTGAGTGTTGCTATCCCTGTGCTGTTGCAATCCTGGAATTTCCCCGTTGTGGGACTAATAAAGGCTTATCTTATCTTATCTTATCTTATGCAATAAACACATTGCCCAACCATTAGTCTGCCCCAGTAAAGGAACCACTCCCCGGAAAACCGTCAGACGGTTCCCCTCCAGTGCACCTTCTTTTCGTCACACCTGGGGATGACCCACATTGAAGTCCAAACACCTCCTTCTCCTCATTGGCGTGCCACAGCTCGTTGGGATGCCTCCATGAGCCATGAGCCACCAGACAGCTGGAGGTAGCCATCCTCCCCAACAGCCACCACCTGCAGCCACCCCTAGTCATCTTGTCGTCTGCATTTGCCCCGAACACCTCTTGACCGGGGTTGGTCCTGCTCATCGTCCAGAATACTAGGCCAAGGTTCATCCCACACAGCTTTGTCCACCACTCGCGGAACAGGCCGGTCCCACAAACCACAGCCCGATCACTCTTCTCCAACACCGCTGGTCATGGTGAAGCCCAATCCATAAAAGAAATCACACCCCATAACATTCTCACCGCAGGCAGTCACAATGAACTTCAGGTTGGACACCTCCACCGAACTGTACCTAGCCATCAGTTCCACCGATCCCACCATGGCCAGTCTTCTTCCACCATACCCGCACAGCGGTGCTGAATGACCTCTCACTCAGTAATGTGGGAAGAAACTCCTCACGGTAGACCAATTCAACACGGACCTCACCGCACCCGTGTCAATCAGCAACAGCACCGCCACCCCATCCAATTCCACCATACAATAGGTAACGGCCATCAGTGCTCAGGGATCCGGTGTGGATGACCGTGGGAGTTGGAGCAGGGGGGTCCACGTTGCGTCTTTGGTCCCCTCGCTCGAACCTATTAACTAACTAACTAACCTGCACTTATATAGCGCTTTTCTAGTCACAAAGACCACTCAAAGCGCTTTCATTAATACTAACCCTCTATTCTAAGGGCCTATAGGAAACAGATATCTAGGGACAATTTAGAACAGCCAATTAACCTAACATGCATGTTTTTGGCATGTGGGAGGAAACCGGAGAAATCCCGGAGTAAACCCACGCAACACGGGGAGAACATGCAAACTCCACACAGATCACTGTTGGTCGGGGGCTGGGATCGAACCCACGATCCCACGATCCCCACAATCCCCCGGCCAAGGGTAAACAGTGCTGCCGCACAAAATGTGCTGCCGCACATTTTGCCAGGGCATGTAATGCCCTGGCAAAATGATGAAGGAGTCTGCACTTACTGCAGCGTTTTCCTCTTGCTGGACACTCTCTAGCCTTATAACAGTGCTTAGTAGACCCACAACCCAAACACCTGCGCAATCCCAGGGTGGACCTTATCCTCACAGCATTAGCATGTTCCTCATCATCCTCCATGCCATCATCGCTGTCCGGGTCCACTGCCTGCGCCGTCGACTGTGGTTCAAAAGGGCGGAGTGCCGCTCTTCCACCGAGTTCTCGTGATAGCTTGCCTTCCGCCTCACACTGTTGAGCTAACTCGATGGCAATGGCTAACGTCAGCTCGCCCGAGTGTGTGAGAAGCTTCGACCTCGTCGCTGAGCAAAGGGTATGTTCCACCAACTGGTCGCAGACCATCTCTTCCTCTAATGCTCCAAACTGACAGTCCTTGGCCAGCTGACGTAGGTCTGCAACATACCGCTGCACTGACTCGCCCATTCTCTGGCGGCGCTGCCGAAACTGAATCCTCCAGACGATGACGCTTTCCGGTGCGCGAAAATATTGCACCATTAGCTCAACCACTTCTTCAAAGCTATCACTGTCACCCAAGGTACTAAGTCTACGTTGTCCTTCCATTCCCAAATTGTGAATCAACAGTGCCCGTGGCTGCAACTTCTCCAGTCTACCAAGGTTCAGTGCCACCAAATAATTTTGAAATGCGGTGAACCACTTCGCCTAAGGGACTGGCGGCTCACCGGGAAACTCCAAAAACGGCCAAATATTAGTAACTCCCACGTCCATACTTTTATCCTTGTCGTCAAATGTTATGTCGGTAAATGAGAACAAAGGACGAGACTGGACGATGAACTCAACACGACTTTATTGTTGACTCATTCTCACAGTACAGGTGCTCCTGTCAGGCAGAGAGGGGGTCAAAGAGACCGCCCCTCTTCCTCAAAGCCCTCTTATAACCCGGGTGGTGGCGGAACCGGAAAGGTGGAACCACCACCTGTGTCACACAATAATATGTCCTAATAACAACACAACAATATCCATTTTAAGCATTTTCTAGTTGTTTCAACTTTAAAAAAAAAAAAAATAAAGCTAGTGTCTTGGCTGCCTTAAGATTTTAAGTTGACTGAACTTGACTTTATCTGTTTTAATTCACTGCATCTTACAGTATCAGTTTCAGTCGACTTAACATCTATAGGCAGCCTAAGATTAAGCTTAAGAATTTTAAGTTGTGTTTCATTAAAAAGTATAATTAATTTGTTATTTGCTTTAAAGGTCCTATATATTCAAATAGTCAAAGATTTTTATTTGTCAATGCTTCTATATATACAGCACATACTGAAAAATCAAACTGCTGTTTCGCTCTCTCTTAGTGGTGTGCGTAATATAAAAGAAAAGAAGGAATAAAGATAAAAATAAAACAACAGTAGTCTACAGTACATACAATAACGCTACCCGTAGCGCAAATAAAGATAAAAGAACACACAGCAGTCCTACGTATAGTAATACCGTAATACCGGCAGTGCAAGTTCAATGTGGTAGAGGAGGTGCAGACAGTGACAGTTTGGAATGCGCATGATTGTAGAAGAGCTTGGAATAACGAGGCGATGTGATTTATAAACCAAAGTTTATTATCAGCTTCGCTCCTCTAACAAGTCTCATCTCAGTGCAGAAGCAGAATAAGAGGTCGAACACATTCAGACCTACATATTTAAACCCACACATAACAAAAGACATTGCACATCAAAGCTGACATCCCGCATTAGCTTAATCCCCCCTCCTTTGTCTTCCTACTCCTCTACCTGACCCTGGGTGGTCAGGGCGATCGATCTCCTTCATTGTCCTCTGTCTCTTCCACCTGGCCCTGGGAAGTCAGGGCGATTGATCTGGTCTCCACCGCAGCACCTCGGATGCTCTTTGATCTTCGCTGGCGGTTGAGACCTCTTGTCCTGTTCTGAGGCGTGAGGTCGTTGTACATATGTAATCCCCAAACATTCTAACATGCTTATACATATGTAGGTTATGGGAAATATGATTAATATAAACCACAATGATCAGTAATGCAATAACAGACAGCAGCAGGTATGGCATTTGTGCAAATGGTTGTAGTAAAGTGCAAAGACATACAGCAGCATATGTATTACTGTTGGTGTGCCGAGTCTTTCTGTGCAAACAGCTGAGATAGAGTTACTGTGTGGGTGACTGTGTTGCCATCCAGAGGCGGGGGGGTGGGGCAGAGTTCAGGATCCTGATGGCCTGGTGAGCAAAGCTCTTTAGCAGTCTTGTTGAGCGGGCCCGGAGGCCCCGGTACCTTCTCCCTGAGGGCAGGAGGCTGAAGAGGGAGTGTGAGGGGTGGGAGGTGTCACCTGCGATGATGATGGCTCTGCGGGTGAGGCAGGTGTGATATATTGTGGAACATGGTGGGTTTCTTCTGTTTAAAATATATCCATGTCACACGTGTACATTATTAAAACATTATAAAACTCACTTCACAAAGAAATACACATTGTCTATATTTAGTTAAAGTGACACGCCACCAAAAATCAAGTTTTTTCTGTTGTTAACATGTCTGTAACATGTTTTTTGTGACTTACAAGATATATCATGAGCAAAATCAGTCCCAAGTCCCAAATCTGTGTTTTTCTGCTGTGAATGTCCAGATAAGTACCCCCCCACACACACACACACACACACACACACACAAAAGGTGGCTTTGGACAGAGTGTTTCTAGCTACGTAAATATTCTTGCATAGCCTGATTGGTTATAACATTAACCAATTAGGCTAAGCACTGGGCATGGCTAAACACCTAAGTTCACTCCCCCAGGGGAAGAGGGAGGAGTTGAAGTGGCTCTGCAGACGGAGGCTCACGGTCTACCTACCACTGACCATGCTGACAGTTAGTGTCCCTTCCCGGGGACGGTGCAAATCCGACCACAGCTGCCCGTCATTTTCCACCACTGGGGCTACTGTATTCCGGAACCTTGTGGCGCACATGGGGTGCGGTCAGCTTGGAGACCAGAGTCCACCGGCTGCTGCACTCACATGGGAAGGGTCCTGGAGGTGCCCACGGAGGAATGAGAGACACATGGTTGAACCAGGCCGAACCAGATGGAGACGTCTGCTCTTAGGGGGATGAAAGCGCAAAGTCTGCTACTCGTCCATTTTGCATTCATTTGACTTGGTTGGGTGAAGGGGTTTTCAGAGGGGACACAAACCCCCAGACGCTCCATTCCATCTCTGCCATGGAAGACAGAAGAGGAGACATTAACCCCCCCCCCCCCATTCCCTCCAGAGGAGGGAGGCAAGTTGGGTAACCGGGGAAGGGGGGGGTGGTGCATGTGGTGCAACGGCCAGGGCAAGGCCATGCGTGCCACGCTGAGGTTGTAGTTCCATGGCCGCGGGCGGGCGGGCGGCCTCCAGCGAGCTGCACCCATCAGCCCCCAGAACCAGCTTGCTTTGGTGGGGACTGGTGGCGTGCACATGTACGGCTGAATCACTCCGATGTTTTGACTAGCCATTGTTTAGTGAAGCAGTCTTTCGTGTTCTTAGGTCAGAGGAGAGTGGAGAACTGGCCTTGCACCAGCTGCTACTGGTGGGCCGGGGTATGGGTGGAGCTAATTAGAATACTTACAGATCCATGCACACTTAGAAGGTGGAAGATGTAAAAGATCTTTCCAAGCAATTCTAAAGCAATGGAAATTTTTTGTGGCTAAAATTCCACAATATTCTATTTTGAGCAATACACATTTGTTTTTTACATGGTTTTTGAGGTGCCGGAGTGTGTCTTTAAACTCAAAAAACTGTTGCATTGCACTTCCTGGGTTTTATGATGTCACAAACCAACAAACCCCACCTTTAACTTGCTAAGTTAACAAAACAAACAGTATTCACCAATTTAGCATGATGTAAAAAGGTATAAATGTAAATTAGGTACAAATTTGCAAGAGTAAAGGTGCAAGAATATGATACAAGACACCAATTTACAAATTTAAAAAGTCACAAATTAATAAGAAAAACGTTTGAGAACACAGTTCTCCTTTGAACTGGTCATTCAATGTCACGTTATTCAGTTCAATTTTGTAACATGATATAGAAAGTTTTATGATGATGCTATGGGAAAGCTCTGTCTTTTTTCCGGGTCGGAAGAGGCAACGTTCCCTTGTGATTTACACCTATGAATGGGGATGGGGTGGCAGGTTAACAAGGGGGATAGCATCCCCCCTCAAATCCCCTACTGTCCTTACAGAAGAGCAGGTAGTCCGCAGATGTCACTGACGCCAGGCCTGAGGAGCTTCAGGTGACCTGTCATTTCCAGCAACGCACAAGTGTTTGTCACTTCCACACGCTTTACAGATTACTTTACAATGTCAAAGCATTAACTCCTACAGTGTACTGTAATGTTAAAGAATAAACTGATCAGTTATTATATATAAGTCAACTGTTTCCTGAACGCCTGTGTATCTACTCAATAAAATGTAAATCTTGTGGGTGACCCCCACAGCCTACGGGTCAAGCAGAGCACTCAGCTGGAGCAATTAGCAGAACAGTGAGATGTATGGACTGATAGCAATAGGTAGACAGGAATTCCGGTGCCAGTAATCCTGCTATTGATATGTGTGACTCTAATGCAAATATCCATGCCTTCCTGCTGTTTACTGTGATGCTAATATGCCATGCATGCATTGTCTAGCTGGGTATATAAGTCAACTGCATATCGCTTGCTCGCTCTCTCTTACTCTCTTTTTGATCACATGCATTGCCTGTTTGCTGACTTAGGCCGTGGGACGAGGTCTGAAAAGATGAACTTTCGTTTGACGACTCACCGAACCAAGTTCTGTTAGTTGCATCTTAAAGGTGACATATACTGTAATATTAAAACACATTTTTCTGGAAAAATAAGTTGCACATTAAATTATAGAACTAATTTAAAAGCTTATCTTTACAGCAACCCAAAACTGACTCCTGCCTTGTTTAGCACTTTCTCACTAGATGGCCTATGTGCAGTTAGCTAGCCTTTCAAATTGCTTGTCTCATTCCCAGCCAATCAGAGATGTTTTTACAGTCTGATATTTTCCAAGATGGCAGCCTCCATGGAATGTTGTGTACATGTTGTCGCCGACGATAATACTGAGGTTATAAAGCTAACTGTGGCTAAATATAAGAAGATATGTCAATGTATTGAGCAGTGGAAGGATATAGATAGCAGAGAAGGGGAAATTGCACTGGAATTGTGTGGAATAGAGGGAAAATGCCCCAACCATGTGACTCTGTTCTCAGGCGAGGATTCCTGCACAGAATGTACCGTATGTTTACCAATGTTACTATCCAACTTTGGCAGTCACAAACGATGTTATGCTAAGTTTACTGATGTCACCAGAATCAGAGATGCGAGAAAGAGGATCAAAAGGTGGAAAAGTGATCCAGAACCAAGTACTTCCAGGAAGCGTCAGTCTGAACATTTCTTTCGATCAGCCCTTGACAATCCACCAAAAAAAGTAAGGCGTACAAAATCAGCGGATTTTGAGGAGAACAGGAAGCGACTGTATCTGTTCCCGGCTGAGTGCTGCATCTGTAAAAGGAATAAATATGAGAAGGACTCTCACAGGAAAGTACGAAAATTAGCACCGCTAACCCAATGCCTGACATATCAAGCAGCTGATGCACTGAAGGAAGCAGCAAAAGAAAAGAACGATGAGCAACTGCTTTTGAAAATAAGGCAAGTAGACATAGTTGCAAAGGAAGCAAAGTATCATAAATCTTGCTACAGGGAATATACAAGAACAACATCTTGCAGCAAAAAAAGAGCAAGTGTCAGTGATACAAATAAGTTTGACAATCAATTTGCAAAATTTTGCACTGACATCATTGAACGACGAATCATTGAAAGTGGGGAAGTCATTAGGATGAACAAGCTGACTCATATCTTTGTAGAATACCTGAAAAAAAGAAGCTGGTGGTGAGCCATTTGAAGACATATTTAGGAATTGTCAACTGAAAAGGCGACTCGTGAGCAGATATCCTGGCTTAATCTTTGTCAAAAACAAAACTAGGAATTTATGTGAACTAGTTCTTAGTGAAGTAAACAATGTTTCCAAGGTGATTGCTCAGGATTTTGGAAGCACAACTGAGACTGAAACTGAAGAGACAGAGTCTGAAAGTAAGGATAGTGGTGGCAATGCTGAAAATGCACATGTTTATCTAGAAGAACAACGTCACTTGTACACAACATCGCTCTTCCTTCGAAACAAGATCAGTAAACTCCCAGATCAACAAGGACCATGGCCACCTACAGGCAAATATTTGGATGAAAATGCAGTGAAGGTATTTGTACCCCATGAACTTTTTAACTTTCTTGCGTGGTGTATTGGTGAAACAGATATTATTAACTTTGAGGATTACTTCAGTGTCAACGCTGAAGCAGAACGCAAGATTCTTTCTGTTGCCCAAGATATAGTGTATCTAGCATCTTGTGGGAAAAAGTGCACACCCAAACATTTGGTTCTTGGCATGACTGTCCGCCACTTGACTGGATCATCTAAGCTTGTAGGAATTTTGAACGGCCTTGGCCATACCGTGTCACATTCCAAACTTCTGGAGTATGACACAGCTCTAGCTGAACGTCAAGCTGCTTTAAATGATGCTGTACCCCCAGGTTTGAGTAAGAACATTCCCACCACATTGGCATGGGACAACAACGATGTCGGTGAAGACACTCAAACAGGTGCTGGCACAACCCACAATACAAACGGTATTGCCATTCAGCGGAACATGCAGGTGGACAAAAATCCCAATGATTTTCATCCACTTACAAAGAAATCACGCAAAATAACCCTTGCGACGCCAGAGAAGAATCTGGCCCATTATTATGGTGGGAAGAAGGTTGGACCACCACATTCACTTGAAAATCAGGGCATCCACATAGATAAACTGGAAGAAAACAAAGCTGAGCATGTTGACTTGGCCTATGTTGTGACCAAGATGGCGGACACGGAGGATCCTCTCCCTGGTTGGACTGGTTTTAATACTCTACTACAAAGGGACATTCCTTCCATGAGCACTGTAGCATACTTACCAGTTATTGATGCTAGCCCAACAGACATGTCCACTGTGAACACTGTTATACAAAGAAGTCTACTTATTGCTGAGAAGCTGCAGTTGGAATGTATCGTGTTGGTCTTTGATCAGGCAATATACCATAAAGCCCAACAGATCAGATGGCAAAGTGAAGACTTGCAGAGAAAGCTAGTAATCAGACTTGGCCAGTTTCACACAGCTAAAGCTTACCTTGCAGTGATGGGCAAACGCTTCAGTGGTTCTGGTCTTGAAGACATCTTTGTGGAATCAGGGATTGTGGCTCAAGGTTCAGTAAATGCAGTCCTCACAGGTAACCATTACAATCGGAGTGTCCGTGCACACAAAACCATGTACGAAGCCCTTATGAGGCTATGCTGGATGGAATTTCTTAAAAGTCTTCCAGAAGAAAGATGCTGTCAAGTTCAGGAAATCAGCAAAGAACTTTCATCAGCTTTTCCAACTGCTGTTTTTCAGGATGTAGCTGAATCAGAGGAGTTCAGTGCACTTAGTAGTGCTTTCAACAAGTTTGTGAGTGACAAATGTAATGAGAGCCAAACCTTTTCATTCTGGTGGTCATACATCAAAATGTTTGGATATTTCTTGATGTTTGTCAGGGCCTCCAGACAAGGCAACTGGGATCTTCACCTGTCTTCACTGGCAAGATTAATTCCTGGCTTCTTCGCCTACGATCGCACCAATTATGCCAGGTATGCCCCAGTTTATCTCCATGAAATGATGAATCTTGCAACAACGCATCCAGAAATCCATGCAGACATGAAAAGTGGAGGTTTTGTGGTTCAAAGGCCGCAACTCTATGGTTTCAGTCAAGTTCCAGTTGATCAGACCATTGAGCAGACCATGAACTGGGACTCCAAAACAAAAGGTGGATTGACCGGGATCACATTGAAAAAGGGAGCTGTGCACAGGTGGATCCTTTCTTACCCAGCTAGAGCTGAACTTTGTGCAAGATGCGAAGAAATGGCTGGCAAAACTGATCAGACCAGAGCACGGAAGGATCTCGACAAATCCAGAATATCTTCTGATGAGCAGGCTGTACAAAATATGATGACAACAGTCAATGCCATGTGCAATTCTTTTGCAGTGGATGAGGACAGACTGATGAATATTGCTACAGGCAGAATAGCTCCAGCAGAGGTTGAGAATGACTTAAAGAGAGCTGAGGAAGTGGGGCAGTTGGCCTTCCAGAATTACGTTGAGGAGAGACTCGTTGAAGAAAATAAAGACATATATTCTCCGATCAAACGTATGAAGTTAAAGACGTTTTCTGATGTATCAGGTAGTGTGCCAACTAAGGAGAAGTCCCAAAGTGTAGCCATTAAGGCCAGTACAGACCTGCTAGGGAGAATTATTGTTATAGGCAGAATAAGGAATGTTGACATGAAAGAGGCTCTGAAGTACAGCCTGCACCCGTTTCCTCCATCTATCGCGACGCTTGAGGGAACGCTGGCAAAAGCTGACAAGTCAAAGCTACGGAAGCATCTGATGAGCCTAGCACCAACTGATTCTCCTGAAAGTCATCAGATTCAAGAGTCAACAGCATGCATTATGGATGGCATGGCTCTAATTCGAGAAATGACTAACGTTCCATCCACTTTTGGGAAGCTGGCCAAGCAAGTTCTTGAAAGGTTGGTTTCAGTTGCATTTCGACATGGTGCCAAACGAATAGACTTCGTTCCAGACCGATATCCAGTACACAGCATCAAAGGGGGCGAGAGGGATAGACGTGCATCTCATGGCACAGAAAGAATGAAAATTACAGGTGCTGATCAGAAAACCCCGCGACAGTTCAGAAAGTTTCTACTCTGTGGAGAAAACAAGGAAAATCTGATTGAGTTCTTCTTCCATCAATGGAAAAATGCACAGCCCGATCAGATTAAGGACATTCATGTTGTAGTGGGTCATGGACCAGAGTGCCACCAGCTTTATGTTCAAAATGGGTGTGTCACAACATCAGCTGTTGAGGATCTCTGCTGTGACCACGAGGAGGCTGACACATGAATGCTGCTCCATGCGCAACATGCTACTAACCAGGGTGGTTTCAAAAATGTCGTCATTCCTAGTCAAGACACAGATGTATTTGTGGTAGCTGTGGCCTTTTCGGAGGACATAGCTGGCCAAAACCTGTTCCTACATCTAGGCCCATGGAGTGAATTCCAGCTGGTTGCCGTCAACCCACTTAGTAGACACCTAGGGGAATCCATCTGCAAAGCCCTCATTGGTCTTCACTGCTTCACCGGATGTGATAGCACCAGTGCCTTCAAGGGGCAGGGAAAGGTCAAAGCATTCAATATCATGATGAAAAACAGCGCCTATCAGACCTTATTCCAGGCCCTTGGTGCTGAATGGGACCTTCCTGAAGCGTACATGGACGATGTGGAAAAATTTGTCTGTGAACTGTATGGCAAGAGTGACATAGATTCGGTTGATGAAGCCAGGAATTGTATTTTTAGATACAAGTTCAAAATTGATGCTGCCTTGCCCCCCAACAGAGATACTCTCTTGAACCA
Organism: Pholidichthys leucotaenia; assembly: GCA_020510985.1. NCBI lineage: Eukaryota > Metazoa > Chordata > Actinopteri > Cichliformes > Pholidichthyidae > Pholidichthys > Pholidichthys leucotaenia. The sequence goes on along the minus strand of CM035847.1, from coordinate 46,561,328 downwards.
CACAAAAAGGGTCAACTACCAAGCAGCAATTCATCGCCGGTGTCTGAAGCAGTGCGTGGAATGCCCCAGTCCAGTTGGCTTTGGATGGCACATTGCCGACAACTGTTTGCTGCCAGTCTGGAATACACTACCATGTGCCCCTGATTCTATTTTGAAACATATTAAGTGTGCTTGCAAGAAAACAGGCTGCGCAAAAGGAAAATGTTCTTGCCAGGAGCATGGATTGAGCTGCACAGAGCTCTGTCAGTGTATCGGCTGCAAAAACATAGATGAAGACAATGCTGATGTGACTGTGGAGGCAGATTCAGTTCCTGATGACAGTGACGACGAAAGCATACTTTAAAAGTGAACGCAGGTAAGAATCTATAATTAAAATTTTGTCCCTAAAGGCTTTTTAAATCTGTTAAGTATTGTTGGTATTGAGGTCGGTGAGACGGGATGACTTGAAAGGTAGAGAGTTCAGTGAACAGGAAAGAATTTCTTAGCAAACCAATTTGCATTTAATTCTTATTCAGATATATTCCAGTTTGGATTTTAATGACAGGGTAGGAATGTTTCTTTTAATCTAGTACAGCTCTAAAATATTTCTGTACTGTTATGTATTGGTCTTTCTCAATATCTGCAGACTCGTGTCGGACTCGTCATTTTCCATAATTTGATCAAAATATAATATCTGGGTCAGTCAGGTGACTAAAATCAAACATTTTGGGGGTCTTTTTTGCATCTGTGACACAAAATAGTTAGTTTCCTAGAAAAATAATATAAACTTTCAGTATGTAAGATACTTAAGAATAGTTTGGTGGACAGCTAGCGTTTTTCCCTGCTCATTAGTAGCTAATTATGTTTTGATTAATAGCTAATTAACATGCAAATTTACAATCCAGAAAACTTTATTTTTGGAAAGAGCACCCTCAAACAAGTGTTCTTTTTTGGTTCGCTCACCCGTCAAACGAAACTTCATTTCCAGCCACAATTTCTGGTCTCATCCCACGGCCTAACTAGAGACGGAGGGCTCGCTCCAGCGCGCTCCCACAGCGCTGGGGTGAACCCTCGTGATGGAGGATGAATAAAACACCCTTTTAAACTTCAGTTCGCCGTGTCCGCCTGCACTTATTCCGTGCCTCCACATCTGGTGACCCTTATTTGATCCTCCACAATCTGTACAATTAAACTCTTTGTGGGGAGACTTGAATAACGAAACCGAATTGTCTTTCATTTCAGTTTATTCAAGAAATCATTCCACTGTCTGCTCTTATTCTTGAGCAGCGAACAAAGAGAGTGAACACACCAAAGTTCTCTCATTTAAACCTTCTCACATCAAACCATTTCCCTCGCGGGGGAAATCACACATCTATATCAAAGTCTCTTTATTCACATTCATTAGCCTTTTATTTACATAACTCCCCCTTCTCTCTTCCCGAGCCTCAGTGGTCAGGAAGTCTTCTGTCCCCTGTCCTCCGCAGGGGGTCCAGGCTCTGTGGCTCCGCACCGCAGGGGGCTGGCTCTCCTTCATCGTGGTTAAATCACATATGCAGTGTCCAACATATACATGTCTCACAACACAGCCATATAACCCCCCCCCCAAACGATGAAGAACAGACTAATTCCCAAAATTTAATAGCACCTTACTCACTACTGAATAATCAACACCAACATTCAGTCTGTGCGCCGCTTGGGCTTCAGCCGTCTGCCGAATCTGCTGTGCGTTGGCCCCGCCTTGCCTGCGGTGCTGTTCTGCTCCGGGTCTGTTGACTGAGGAAGAGAGTGGTTAATTGCCCTCTGCGGGGGCCTGCCTCGTCGAGGCGCCACCGCGACCGGTACAGACACGTCCTTCATGACAAAAGCAGGTTTTAGTCTGTCAATACTGACTGTCTCTTTTCTGTCCCCAAAATCTAGCACAAATTGCTTATCACCTGCCTCCAGCACTCGAAATGGCCCTTCGTAAGGTGGTTTGAGCGTTGCTTTAAGGGCTTCGCGCCTGACAAAAACGAAATCGGCATTTTTCAAAGCCTTGGGGACGAAAACTCGTGGAAAAGCGTGATGAACCGGACCCGGGAGCGTGTCTGCCCCCGTGCCAACTAACGGTCCCAGAGCAGAGAGAGGTGGGGGCTCTGGGTGCTCTGGTAAAAACTCGCCCGGCAGCCTCAGAGTTTGTGCGAATACCAGCTCCGCTGGGGAGGCGTCTAAGTCCTCTTTAGGCGCAGAACGCAACCCTAATAAAACCCAAGGGAGTTTATTTACCCAATCTGCATCCGTGAGCGACGCTCTGAGTGCTGCCTTCAAAGACCTATGAAAACGCTCGCATAAACCATTAGCCTGAGGGTGGTAAGCCGTAGTGCGGTGAATTTTGGCTCCTAAGCCGTTGGCCATCGCTGACCACAGCTCAGAGATGAATTGCGGTCCTCTATCGGACGTAATGTCCGACGGAACCCCGAAGCGCGCCACCCAAGCCGTTAAAAAAACGCGAGCCACCTCCGCGGCCGTGGTCGTCGCAAGTGGGACCACTTCCGGCCAACGTGTGGTGCGGTCCACCATTGTCAAAAGATACGTGAACCCCTGTGATGCCGGTAGGGGGCCCACAAGGTCGACGTGCACATGGTCGAACCTTCTGGCCGGAATGCGGAACGGTTCTAACGGGGCTCTTGTGTGCCTGTGAATTTTGGCCCGTTGACAGGAAATGCAGGTTTTTGCCCATTCCTTCACGTGCTTGCGCAGGCACGGCCAAACAAACTTTTCCGCCACTAGTTTCACCGACGCGCGCACCCCCGGGTGCGCCAGTGAGTGGACCGAGTCAAAAACACGGCGGCGCCACGTGGCCGGAACCACCGGACGCGGGCGCCCCGTCGACATGTCGCAGATCAGGGGGGGCATACCGGTTTGTAAACACTTGCTCTCCAGCCTCAACCCTGTTGGTCCAGACTGGAGCGCGCGCACGTCTGCGTCCGCCCCCTGGTCCGCTGCCATGGCTGCGTAATCTATACCCACGTGCACCGGGGCTGCGCGCGCCACCGTGCCGCTCTCCTGCGGCGCGGTCACGGTGGCCCGTTCTGCCTCTGCGCGTGTCGGGGTCGTGAACGCGCGTGAGAGACAATCCGCTACTACATTGAATTTGCCCGCGACGTGCCTAATGTCAGTGGTAAATTCCGAGATTGCGGCCAGCTGCCTCTGCTGCCTGCCGGACCACGGATCTGAAATTTTGGCCATGGCGTATGTGAGCGGCTTGTGGTCCACATAAGCGGTGAAGCACCGTCCTTCCAGCCAGAACTGGAAATGACGAATAGCCAAATGCAGCGCCAACAGTTCTCTGTCAAACGCGCTGTATTTTCGCTCAGCCGCGCTTAAAGATTTGCTAAAGAAAGCCAAAGGCTGCCAAACTCCGGCTACCTGTTGCTCAATAACGGCCCCTATGGCTAAATCTGAAGCGTCTGTCGTCAGCGCGATACGTGCTGCAGGGTCTGGGTGGGCCAGGAGCGCAGCGTCAGCCAAGGCTTTTTTAACCTCTGTGAACGCGCGCTCCCGCTCCGGGGACCATTCGACCGCCTGGGTCGGCTTTTGTTTTTTGAGCGCGGCATATAACGGTTGCATGATTTGAGCTGCGTGGGGCAGGAACCGGTTATAAAAATTCACCATCCCCAAGAATTCCTGTAGTGATTTGACCGTTTGTGGACGGGGAAAATCCGCTACCGCGCGTACTTTCTCTGGTAACGGAACCGCTCCCTCCGGGGAGACGCGGTGACCCAAAAAATCAATCCGCTCAACGCCGAACTGGCACTTGGCTGGGTTAACTATTAAGCCGTGCTCTCCCAGCCTCCTAAAAACTGCTGTGAGGTGCATTTCGTGTTCGTCCTCTGAAGTACTCGCGACCAAAATGTCGTCGAGGTACACAAACACGAAAGGGAGATCGCGTAACACGGCATCCATCATCCGCTGAAATGTTTGCGCCGCCCCTTTGAGACCAAACGGCATGCGTAAAAATTCGAAAAGTCCGAACGGGGTTATTACCGCTGTTTTAGGAATGTCCTCCGGTTGGACCGGGACTTGGTGATAGCCGCGAACTAGATCAATCTTTGAAAAAATGCGCGCCCCCGCCAGGTGCACCGAAAAATCCTGAATGTGCGGGATGGGATAACGATCGTGTGCCGTAGCGTTGTTTAGCCTGCGGTAATCCCCGCACGGTCTCCAGGAGCCATCGGCTTTCGGTACCATGTGCAGCGGCGAAGCCCACGGGCTCTTCGACCTACGAACGATGCCCAGCCTCTCCAGGCTGGCGAACTCCTCGCGCGCAATGGCGAGCTTAACTGCATCCAAGCGCCGAGCTTTTGCAAACACGGGAGGACCAGAAGTGGGGATGAAGTGTTTCACCCCGTGCTTCGCGACCGTCGCTGAAAAAGTGGGCACAGTGAGCGCTGGAAATTGGGTGAGGAGTGTGTGAAACTTACCACCTGCTGTAGCGACGTGGGTCTGTACTGGTGGCGGGGACACTCGAGCTGAACAGGGGAGAGAGTAAAAAGAGAGTGCATTTACCAGCCGTCTATTAGCAAGATCAACTAACAGATTGTGTGAACACAAAAAATCCGCGCCCAACATGTTGAAACTCACCGCCGCTACTACAAAAGTCCATTCATATGTGCGGCCATGTAAGCATAAAGGCAAGGTCCTTCTCCCGTAGGTAAGATAAGATAAGATAAGCCTTTATTAGTCCCACAACGGGGAAATTCCAGGATTGCAACAGCACAGGGATAGCAACACTCAGAGCAACAATCAGAAGGCAAGAAAAAAAAAAACAAGCAAGCAAGAGCAGCTAATAAACATATGTACGTATTACTATAAAATATATATATATACACACACACACAGACACACAGTGCAGAGCATTGTAGCTGGATGGAATAAATATATGAATATATGAACACACAGTGCAGAGCATTGTAGCTAGATGGAATAAATATGTAAATATATAAACACCCACAGTACGGAGCATTGCAGCTAGGTGGAATAAATATGCAAGTATATAAACACACACAGTGCGGAGCAATGTAGCTAGATGGAATAATATGTAGATATATAAATATATAAACACCCACAGTACGGAGCATTGTAGCTAGATGGAATAAATATGCAAATATATAAACACACACAGTGCAGAGCATTGTTGCTAGATGGAATGAAACAGCATAACCGTCTACTTAGTTATCCTACATGGTATGATTATGTGCCCATACATATTCTCACCCTCCATAGCGACCGGTATGTTCCTAGTTGTATGCCGGAGGGGACCATTGTGTAAGTCTATTGCATCTTTTGCATTCAAAAAACTATTAGTTTGTTACGTCTTTTTGCTATCTCTGCGAGCAGCCCTGCTTAGGTTGTACAGTCTGACAGCCGTTGGTAGGAAGGACCTACGAAACCTCTCGGTTGTGCACCTGGGATGATGTAGTCTGCTGCTAAATGAGCTCCTCAGTGCATTCAGTATGTCCTGCATAGGGTGGAACTCGGACTCCAGCAGAGATGACAGTTTAGCCACCGTCCTTCTCTCTCCTATCTCCTCCATCGGATCAAGGCGCTGCCCCAGGACAGAGCTAGCTTTCTTAATCAGTTTGTTCAGTCTCTTCCTATCGGCTGCAGTAATGCCACTGCCCCAGCAGACCACTCCAAAAGTGATGGCTGATGCCACCACCGTGTCATAGAATGACTTCAGCAGCGCCCCTTGTACACCAAAAGACCTGAGTCTCCTCAGCAGGAACAGCCTGCGCTGTCCCTTCTTGTAGAGTGCATCAGTATTGTGTGACCAGTCTAGTTTATTGTTCAGATGAATACCCAGGTACTTATAGGATGTCACCATCTCGATGTCTGTTCCCTGTATATTTACTGGTACTGTGAGGGGCTGCCCATGCCTGCGGCAGTCCACCACCAGCTCCTTAGTTTTCCTCGCGTTGATCTGGAGGCAGTTCCGATGGCACCAGTCCACGAAGTCCTGGATAAGCCCTCTGTACTCAGCTTCATCTCCATTGGAGATGAGGCCAACGATCGCAGAGTCATCAGAGAACTTCTGTAGATGGCAGTGTGTTGTGTTGTGTGAGAAGTCCGCAGTATAAAGAGTGAACAGGAAGGGAGCCAGCACCGTTCCCTGGGGGGCCCCCGTGCTACTGATGATCGTGTCGGACACACAGTCCCGGGTTCTCACAAACTGAGGCCGGTTCGTGAGGTAGTCCAGGATCCATGATGACAGGTGCTGGTCCACCCCTGCGCGCAGCAGCTTGTCCTTCAGGATCATCGGTTGGATGGTGTTGAAAGCACTGGAGAAGTCAAAGAACATGATCCTCACCATATTCCCGGGCTTCTCCAGGTGGGACAGAGAACGGTGAAGGAGGAAGATCACCGCATCCTCCACCCCAATGCCATGCTGGTAGGCGAACTGGAGTGGATCCATCGCTGGTTCCACCAGGGGGCGGAGGTGAGCAAGGAGCAGTCTCTCCAGGGTCTTCATCAAGTGGGACGTCAAGGCCACCGGTCTGTAGCTGTTCAGGTCTTTGGGGTGGGAAGTTTTTGGTACAGGTACCACACAAGATGTTTTCCACAGCTGTGGTACCCTCCCCAGTTTCAGGCTCATGTTGAAGATATACGTCACAATCCCACACAGCTGGTCTGCACAGGACTTGAGGAGCTTTGCGCTGATGCCGTCCGGTCCCGGCGCCTTCCTCGCCTTGATCTTCCTCAGCTCCGTCCTCACCTGGGTCCTGGTCAGGGTCAGGATGGGGGGCTGTGTGTTGGGAGTGGGGGGGTGTTGGTAGAGTGGGGAGTGGGCAGCAGGACTTGATTTCTTTAGAGGCAGCAGTGGTTGTTGTGCAGTCAGGGGGGAGGGCGGTTGGTCAAATCTATTGAAAAACAGATTCAGGTTGTTCACCCACTCCCTGCCCCCTGTGGCCTGGGGGGAGGTATTCTGGAGCCCCGAGATGGTTTTGAGGTTTCTCCAGACCCCGCTGATGTCGCTCTGTTGCAGCTTGTCCTCCATCTTCTTCCTGAAGCTGTCCTTGCCTTCTCTGATCTTTCTCCTCAGCTCCCTCTGTACGGACTTCAGCATCTCCCTGTTCCCCGACCTGAAGATCCTCTTCTTCTCTCTCAGAAGTGTTTTTATCTCAGGGTTGATCCAGGGTTTGTTGTTTGAGTGACGCCGTATGGTCTTGGTGGGAACGGATTTGTCCACACAGAAGCTGAGGTAGCCCGTGAAGGTGTGAATGAGGCCATCGATGTCCTCACCATGTGGATCGCAGAGCTGCTTCCAGGCGGTGGCTTCAAAACAGCCTTTTAGGGTGTCCATTGTCTCCTCAGACCATAACTCCACAGTGTGCATGGCCGGAGGTTGTCTGTGCACTAGGGGTTTGTACACCGGCCGGAGATGAACCAAGTTGTGATCCGATCTCCCGAGTGGGGGTAGTTGTGATGAGGTGTACGCCTCCTTAGTGTTTGCGTAGAATAAATCCAGTGTTTTATTGTCTCTAGTGTGGCATGTGACATACTGGGTGAACGTGGGTAGAATGGGAGACAGTGAAACATGGTTGAAATCGCCTGAGATGAGGAGAAGAGCATCTGGGTGTTCTGTCTGCAGCCTGCAGGTTACTGAATGGATGACGTCACGTGCTGTCCCAGCGTTCGCCGTCGGATTTGCATAAACAACAATGCAGATCACGTGTGAGTGTTCTCTCGGGAGATATGTAGGCCTCATGCTAACAGCTAGCAACTCAATGTCTTTGCTGCAGTGTCGTTGTTTAACAGTGATATGTCCCGGTCTGCACCAGTTGTTGTTAACATACATGATCACTCCACCGCCCCTAGCCTTGCCACTGTCTGGTGTTCGGTCAGCTCGTATCATGTGAAAACCCTCCAGCTCAATGTTAGCATCTGCTGCTAGTTCAGTTAGCCACGTCTCAGTAAACAAAAGGAGAGAGCACTCCCGGTATGTGCTATCATAACGGGAGATAGCCGCTAGCTCATCTAACTTTCCCAGTATCGACCGTACATTTCCCATGACAACAGATGGAAGGGAGGGTCTGTACCTTATATTTTTTGTCCTCCGCCTTACTCCAGCCCGGCAGCCGCGGCGTTTTCGCCTCAGTTCACTCGGTATGTCGAGTTTTTCCAATGGGACCGGGTGGCGGTTGAATGCTAGCAGCTGTTCTCTGCTGTATCGTATCCTGCTATAGACAGTGGCTCCGTCCACCGGCTCAGGAGACATTTAGGACGATCTGTGTGTCCGTGATATAAGTGGGGTGAAAAAAAAAGACGGATCAAAAGAGAGAGGAAGGGAAAAAGACTCGGAATCGAGCCGCTGTTGCAAAAGGCAGCCGACTCGTGTGGCGCCGAGAGAAAAAAAAAAAAAAAAAAAAAAAAAAAAAAAAAAAAAAGTGTCACACCGGCAAAAAGTGTCACACCCTGGAGGAGTTCCGGGAGCTGGCCCAGGAGGCAGACGGGATCCTGGACGCCTGCGGCGGGCAAGCAACCACAGCAGCGACCCGAGACAGCGGGGAGCCAGAGGCGGCAGAACCAGACTGGCCGACGATGGCGGCAACACGGCCGCGACGAGGGGGAGCCAATAGCCCGGCGATGATAGCCCGGCGGTGTTGATGTTCGAGCCATTTGCCGCTGTAGCTCCGTCACCGTGGGGTCCAGCTACCCGGTCCGCGTATGTTGGGGTGATGAAGCTCACTTGTGCTCCGGTGTCAATGAGGAACACTCGTCCGGAGCGCGCATCCGTGATGTAGAGCAGCTTGTTGCGTTCTCCGAGGGTCGAAGCTGCTAGCGACCCCCGGTCTTGCCGTTTCCCGAACTCCTGAAGATGCAGGGCGGCACACACCTGCGTGCCTTCTCTGCGAACCTCCGATGGTAAAAGCAGAGATCTTCTCCTCCGCTGTGTCGTGCCCGCGCCTCTGTCGCCGGGCTATTGGCTCCCCCTCGTCGCGGCCGTGTTGCCGCCATCGTCGGCCAGTCTGGTTCTGCCGCCTCTGGCTCCCCGCTGTCTCGGGTCGCTGCTGTGGTTGCTTGCCCGCCGCAGGCGTCCAGGATCCCGTCTGCCTCCTGGGCCAGCTCCCGGAACTCCTCCAGGGTGTGACACTTTTTGCCGGCCAGCGTGCTTCTCGCATGCGCCGGGAGGTTGGAGAGGAAGATGAACTGAAAAATGAAATCATCGTTGTCCAACCCTCTCAGCTGTATCATCTCCTCCATCAGGGCGCTCGGCCTGTGTCCACCTTGGTCTAGCAAAGACAGGATCCTCCTCGCCCTCACTTCAGCCGAGGGGGTGAAAAACTTGATGAGGGTGGATTTCAGCTTGCTGTACCTGTCGGTCGCGGGTGGCTGCTCCACCAAGCTTTGCACGCACCGAGCTGTGCTGTTGTCCAGTTTAGCGATGACATGGTGGAACCTAGTGTCATCCACCGTTACTCCTGCGAGCGCGAACTGCGACTCTGCTTGCAGAAACCACGACCGTGGGTTATCCTGCCAGAAATCAGGCAGCTTAACGGCCACTGCGCTCGCCAGCTCTGAGCGCTGTGAGTCCGGGACCCTGAGAATTTCTTCGTTCATTCTCAACGTCGTCAGTCACCAATGTGGGGAGACTTGAATAACGAAACCGAATTGTCTTTCATTTCAGTTTATTCAAGAAATCATTCCACTGTCTGCTCTTATTCTTGAGCAGCGAACAAAGAGAGTGAACACACCAAAGTTCTCTCATTTAAACCTTCTCACATCAAACCATTTCCCTCGCGGGGGAAATCACACATCTATATCAAAGTCTCTTTATTCACATTCATTAGCCTTTTATTTACATAACTCCCCCTTCTCTCTTCCCGAGCCTCAGTGGTCAGGAAGTCTTCTGTCCCCTGTCCTCCGCAGGGGGTCCAGGCTCTGTGGCTCCGCACCGCAGGGGGCTGGCTCTCCTTCATCGTGGTTAAATCACATATGCAGTGTCCAACATATACATGTCTCACAACACAGCCATACTCTTCAGATTAAAGCTGTGTGCCTTAAAAAAAATCCCCAAACTGCACGAAATATCTCAGTTTATTATGCAAATAGCAGAAAAAAACAACACTTCTTTATAACAAACAGTGTGGCTCCTGTTCGCTTGGACGCATAAAGCCTTATTATTGTTTCAGTAGCTCACGTTTAAACAGGACATGAATATTAATGAGGAGTCTGGGCCTATTGGAGCTACCGAAAACGGCACGTGCGTCAATAGCTGCGTGTGAAGAACCGGAAACAGGCGCGCGCATCTTCAGAATAAAAACCTCACAGTGCTCATTGAGTGTATGTGTGTGTGTGGGGAAGACTGCACTAAAAGTGTCATAAAAGATATTTTATTTAGTCATTTTACATGCTACCAGTTTATATTGGTAATAAACTGAAACTTTAAGATATGAAACTGTAAAAAAGATGTAGAAATATTTGAATCATTCAGATAATTTCTTTTTTTGCTCAGTTAGTAAAACTGACATTTATTCTGGACCGAAAAATCTTTATTTCAGACTTCAGAGAGGACAATCCAGATTAAAAACAAAGATATAAACACAAAAAAGCTTAAAAAAGCATAAAAATGATTAAAATGCAGTGACAGAAAAGACAAAACCACAAATAAAAAACAAACCCTGAAAAAATAGGGAAAATACTCATTTAAATGCAAACTATTTAAACTAAATATAAGCTAAATTATAAAAATTGTGCTAAACTGAATGTCACGTCCACCTGGTCAAAGTTTGATATAAATGAAAAAAAAGTTGCAAATTTATGACATAAAAGTTGAAAATTTAGAGAAAAAAAGGTGAAATTTTATAGGAAAAAGTAGCAAATTTACAAGAAAAACAGCTGCAAATTTATGAGGAAAAAGTTGCATTTTTTGAGAAAAAATTCCCAGATTTATCAGAAAAAAAAGTTGCAGATTTATGAGAAAAAAGTAATAAATTTTTAACAAAAAAGTCACAAATTTATGAGAAAAAAGTTGCATTTTTGGAGGAAAAAAAAGTCCAAAATTTATCAGAAAAAAGTTGCAGATTTATGAGAAAAAAGTAATAAATTTTTAAGAAAAAAAAATGCAAATTTATGAGAAAAGGTCACAAATTTGTGAATAAAGTTGCAGATTTATGAGAAAAAAATCTTAAATAGGAAAAAAGTTGCAAATTTATGAGAGAAAAAAGTCACAAATTTATGAGGAAAAAGGTGCAGATTTATGAGAAAAAAAAATCATAAATATTTAAGAAAAAAAGTCGCAAATTTGTGAGTAAAAAAGCTGAAAATGTATTTTTTTTCGGCCCCCTTCAAATCAGCTGAGTCATCAGTCCTGAGTGTAAATGAAGGAAAAACGGCAGAAAGTCGGAACTTCTTCATATTTTATTTTGAAACGCCTGGCCGGATGCGCCTCTCCTGGCCGCCGGGCTCTTGCGGATGTCGCGTGCAGCTGTAGGAGCGGCCCGGTTCCTCCCCGGTTCCTCCCAGCAGCCACACCGTTCCCAGCAGAGCTTTGCTCCTCACAGACGGCGGATTCGTGACCGCGCACACCGGTTTTACATCTCATTTAATAAAACCCACGGGGCTCCCGCGTCTCTACCCACGCGCTGTTATCTGGACCGTAATTTTTTTCCTGTGGCTCCCCCCCACCTCCTTTTTTTTTTTTTTTTTATTTGAGGACACTTTCTCGGCGGCGCTCTCGGCTCTCCCTCCGCTGACATGGTAGATTATCACGCCGCCAACAGTCAGTCCAGCGCGGGCGGGTCGCAGACCTACATGGAGCAGGAGAACGACTGGGACCGGGACCTGCTGCTGGACCCGGCCTGGGAGAAGCAGCAGAGGAAGGTAAGGACGGCTTCGGCTGAGGTGTAGGAGGAGAAGGGAGGCTAGAAAATGGCAGGGCAGGAGGTGCGGGCCTCGGTTTTTTTCTTCACTCCATAAACCCCCCCACATCTGCTCCTCTTTCTCCCCCCGTGAACCGTTTCTCCTCTTGGCCTGGCTCTCCTCTGAGCTCCAAAGTCTGCAGCTTTCACTCTCCTTTCCCCCCCCCCTCTAAGCTGACACCCCCCCTTCCCCTTTGAGCGGAAACGAGGCGCCACATTGTTGCTAAAAAATTCAAATTGTGCTTGTGCAGCAGCGTCTTCTTGATATTAAAGGCTTCTTAGGGCTTGTCCAAGGCCTCTGATTTCTGCAGGAATATGTGACCGATATCATGTTGCTGCAGGCCGATGTGACCGTAACATGGAGCCACAGCTGCTGTGATTCACTGTGTGCACGTTTATGCTGCGTGGGGGAAAACTTGAAGGGATTCCTTAATTCCGACGTTCGCCAATGGAAATCTGGAAATGCAGCTGGGAAGCATGCTCACCAGGATTCCTGCTCTCAAGACTTTAACCCGTAAACCATCACTAAAAAAGCAGCAATAAGTGACAGATTTGGATGATTTTTTCCCCCCCAGTGTTGAAATTAGCAGTCGGTTGTGTCAGTCATGTTCTTCCCTCGAGCCCAGAGCCGTGCAACAGTTCTGTAGACACGCACACAACGCCCACTCGCCCTGCTGGAGATCTTTTAACCGGCTACAATAATCTGCAAAAATGTGGAGGGGAGAAACCGCTTGGTGCCATATGTTCAGTAATTACTAATTATCGCTGTTTTTTTCCATTAAAATGCCATCCCAGCTATCTGCTGTTGGGTGCCTGAGGAATTGCAAAGACTAGTTTTGCTCTTGAATCCTCAGACGGTGGAACATGGTGGTGCAAATTTTGTAGAGTCGGTGACATGATGTCCAAAAAAAACCCAGTGGCTTTATGTCTTCAAAAATGATGAACTTGCACCCAGAATCTAAGGCCTTAACGGTTTCTTTCATTTATTCAGAAAGGTGTTTAAGTCAGGTTAGTAGGTGATTTGTTTTTTATGGGGGGGGGGGGGTTTCACCAGCTTAGCATGAGGTGCAAACATGTAACCTGGGTACAGATTTGTAAGAATAAAGGTGCAAAGATATGATTAAAAAAATGCTAAATTCAAAATAACCCAGATGAGCATTGCAAATCTGGGAAAAAAGTTGAAAATTTAAGGAGAAAAGTTGCAAACCTGGGGAAAAGTTGCAGATTAATGAGAGAAAATTTAAAAATTTGGGAAAAGGCTGATGATTAATTAGAGAAAAGTTGCAAACCTGGGGAAAAGTTGCAAACTTAATGAGAAAAGTTGCAGGTTGAGAGAAAATTGGGAAAAAGTTGAAAATTTAAGGAGAAAAGTTGCTGATTAATTAGAGAAAAGTTGCAAACCTGGGAAAAAGTTGCTGATTAGAGAAAAGTTGCAAACCTGGGAAAAAGTTGCTGATTAGAGAAAAGTTGCAAACCTGGGAAAAAGTTGCTGATTAGAGAAAACTTGAAAATTTGGGAAAAGGTTGCTGATTAGAGAAAAGTTGCAAACTTAATGAGAAAAGTTGCAGTTATGAGAGAACTTGAAAATTTAAGGAGAAAAGTTGCAAATTTAAGAACTAAATGGCAGATTTGAGAAAAAAAGTTGCAGATTTATGAGTAAAAAAAAAAATCTGGGTAAAAAAAATTCATGTAAAAACTTCCATATTTACAGGAAAAAATTGAAAATTTATGAGAAAAGTCACAAGTTGCAGATTTGAGGAGAAAAATGGAAAATGTTAGTTTTTTCCTTTGTTTTTGCATTTCTGCTTAGAATCAGTCATTTAAATCCATTTTATTCTGCTATGTAACATGATCGAGAGGGTTATAATATTGGGAGACAATTGCAGCTTTAACCTTTTAAAGGCTGGTTCCAAAGAGGATTGCATCTGCACCCTAGCTCTTCTTAGAATTTGGTGTCTCTGATTAGACAATTGGTGAAATACAGGCCATTTTCAGAGCATTTGACTTTATGTAAATCGTGGCTGTAGCCAGTTATGGAACGCTTAACCCTTCACTTCCATTTCTCATAGTCGAAAAGACGTATTTACCTGCGGCTTTGACTGTTCTTGCTACCATCACAAAGGCTGTTTAAGTTGTTTATCAGGTTTAATTGAATTCTCAATATGATGGCACTGTAGCTGAGTTATGGTGAGCGATTGAGATTAGTTAGAAAAGTAGTTAGCAGCAGCAGCAGCAGCAGCAGCAGCAGCAGCAGCAGTGATAAGGAGTCAGATGTACAGGTTGACTTTTCACCTCAGTGTGGTTCTCATCCTCCTCCCGTTTGGCCCCGTGTGATAGTTTTGTCAAACTTGACAACTGACCTCTGTCTATAAATGATTGAAATCTCTGTGCGTCTGTTCCTCACATATCTCTTGAATCGTTGGCCAGACTGACCTCAGATTTTATACGCGTTTTGCTGAGGTTACGAGGGTGTGCATCCCCGAGTATGGAGTTGTTCAGTCAAAATATGTAATTTATATCAATTAAAGTTTAGCCACCGCTCTGTGTCCTCATGCTCTGGCTTCTAGAAATGTGGGCGGGGTTTCGGATTGACTCCGTACTGATTTGATAATATGCGGCATCACAGCATCAGTAACCACAGCGCTCTGAGAGCAAAACAAACAAGCAAAAAGCAACAGATTTGACTAGAAAAAGATAATAATGAAGATGTAATGCTTAAGAAATAATACCATAAAGTTGCCGGGATTGCATAAGTCTAAAGGATAATTTGGCATATATGGAAAATTATGAGGCGTGCGAGCAGACTAAGCGGCGCGTCAGCGGGGACCTGGGTCTGACAAAGAACACCAGTGTATCCAACACAGGACACGCTGGGAGAAGCAGCGGCCCGACCGGGCAGACCACGGTCCTTAGCGGGGATGCACGCCCAGTCTGCCCGGTCAGTGGTAGACGGGAGTCCTGACTGCTGCTTCACCCGTGTGGTACCACTGTCCTTTGCAGAACCGCGAGTCCCCCCTCCCGCGCAAATATCTAAAAATTAAAAACTTAATAATACCACCATGATTGTTGAGTGGAATGGCCGGAATAACTTAACGACCAAATGCAAGACACCAACACCCAAATAACGAAATAAATCGATTTAGTGACAAATGGGCAGCACTGATGCAACGGTTGCAGTGAAACTGTTCCTTGTGCTGTGTATAATAAAGTTGGATGTTTTGTAGTTGATTCATTTAAAAAAAAAAAAAAACTTTTAATAACAATATCTGTAAAGCCTGATTGGGACAGGAATACTTGTGTTCTACGGCCAATGCACTAGTTTACAGATGGCACACGTTCGCATGCATGAGTGTAAATTAAAAAAAAACACCTGAATTTTCCCTCCCCTTCTCAGTATCATCATAAACCTTTAATATCATGTTACATAAGACTTGGAAGCAGCAATGTTAAATGCAAACAAAAGGCTTGTAAATTTGTGACTTCCTTCTTTAAAATCTGCAACTTCTCTTACATTTGCTACTTTTTTCTTGTAAATTTGCAGCTACAGTGGGGCAAAAAAGTATTTAGTCAGCCACCAATTATGCAAGTTCTCCCACTTAAAAGATGAGAGAGGTCTCCAATTTTCATCATAGGTATACCTCAACTATGAGAGGCAAAATGAGAAAAAAAATCCAGAAAATCACATTGTCTGATGTTTAAAGAATTTATTTGCAAATTATGCTGGAGAATAAGTATTTGGTCAATAACAAAAGTTCATCTCAATACTTTGTTATATACCCTTTGTTGGCAATGACAGAGGTCAAACGTTTTCTGTAAGTCTTCACAAGGTTTTCACACACTGTTGCTGGTATTTTGGCCCATTCCTCCATGCAGATCTCCTCTAGAGCAGTGATGTTTTGGGGCTGTCGCTGGGCAACACGGACTTTCAACTCCCTCCAAAGATTTTCTATGGGGTTGAGATCTGGAGACTGGCTAGGCCACTCCAGGACCTTGAAATGCTTCTTACGAAGCCACTCCTTCATTGTCCGGGCGGTGTGTTTGGGATCATTGTCACGCTGAAAGACCCAGCCACGTTTCATCTTCAATGCCCTTGCTGATGGAAGGAAGTTTTCACTCAAAATCTCACTATACATGGCCCCATTCATTCTTTTCTTTACACGGATCAGTCGTCCTGGTCCCTTTGCAGAAAAACAACCCCAAAGCGTGATGTTTCCACCACCATGCTTCACAGTAGGTATGGTGTTCTTTGGATGCAACTCGGCATTCTTTCTTCTCCAAACACGACAAGTTGAGTTTTTTTTACCAAAAGGTTCTATTTTGGTTTCATATGACATTCTCCCAATCCTCTTCTGGATCATCCAAATGCTCTCTAGCAAACTTCAGACGGGCCTGAACATGTACTGGCTTAAGCAGGGGGACACGTCTGGCACTGCAGGATTTGAGTCCCTGGTGGCGTAGTGTGTTACTGATTGTAGCCTTTGTTACTTTGTTCCCAACTCTCTGCAGGTCATTCACTAGGTCCCCCCGTGTGGTTCTGGGATTTTTGCTCACTGTTCTCGTGATCAGTTTGACCCCACGGGGTGAGATCTTGCGTGGAGCCCCAGATGGAGGGAGATTATCAGTGGTCTTGCATGTCTTCCATTGTCTAATAATTGCTCCCACAGTTGATTTCTTCACACCAAGCTGCTTACCGTCTTCCCAGCCTGGTGCAGGTCTACAATTTTGTTTCTGGTGTCCTTTGACAGCTCTTTGGTCTTGGCCATAGTGGAGTTTGGAGTCTGACTGTTTGAGGTTGTGGACAGGTGTCTTGTGTCAAACAGGTGCCATTAATGCAGGTAACGAGTGGAGGACAGAGGAGCCTCTTAAAGAAGAAGTTACAGGTCTGAGCCAGAAATCTTGCTTGTTTGTAGGTGACCAAATACTTATTTTCCACCATAATTTGCAAATAAATTCTTTAAAAATCAGACAGTGATTTTTCTGGACTTTTTTTTTCTCATTTTGTCTCTCATAGTTGAGGTATACCTATGATGAAAATTGGAGACCTCTCATTTTTTAAGTGGGAGAACTTGCACAATTGGTGGCTGACTAAATACTTTTTTGCCACACTGTATATTCTCATAAATTTGCAACTTTTTTCTTTAAAATAGCAACTTTTTTCTTTTAAATCGGCAACTTTTTTCCTGAAATTTGCTACTTTTTTCTTGTAAATTGCAACTTTCTTTTAATCAAATTGACTTTCTCGTATGTTAACTTTTTTCTTGTAAACATGCAACTTTTTTCGTCCTGAATTTGCTATTTTTGATCATAAATTCACTTTTTCCATCATAAATCTGCAATGTTTTTGTTATAAATTTGTAACTTTTCCTCTTTGCAACATTCATATGAACGCTGGTTAATGTTTTTATGTAATGCCTTAAATTTTCTCCGTCTAGACAATGACTCAAGTTTGTTTTTATAAAGTTTTTGTTTTAAAGGGGTTGAACCCCTCCCTGTAAGAAAAATAGGGATCCCTAAACACAACCTTGCATCGGACCCTGACTACCTATAGTGTCCCCCTCAGTCTTTACTCTGGAGAAAATGTTCTGTTTATCCCCCCTCCCCCCAACAACAGTGATATGAAATATCCACCCATGCTCTCATGGCACTAATATGCCCCTAATCCTCTCCTGCGTCACGTTTTCACCTTCTGAAGCCTCCTGAGGGTGTGGAGAAGCATTCTAATGAAGGATAACTCATCGTTAAACGGTGTGGAATGATCGGGAGCTGTTAGACGGATGACTGGCATACTTTTTAGCGGCGTGACCGCATGCCAAGCGTGGACTCTTTGCGTTGTTAACGGGCCACTCAGCATTTTTAGATGTCATCCACATCAGGCACTCATGAACCTCCTCCTTCTCCTCATCATCGTGTTAGTGTGTTTGTTCAGAGAGCACATGGGTCAAAGTTTCCCCTGAATCAAAGTCTCTCCTGCCAATCATTAACAGAACGAGAGGCCAGCTGCACATACTGGTCTGGTTAATCTGACAGGGTAACGGTATGGTGGCAAGGCATCATAAGTTGGACATACACACACTACACCCATCACATCAGTATGTGTATGTATGTATGTATATATATATATATATATATATATATATATATATATATATATATATATATAGTCATGTTAAAAATTAAGACGTTTAACCAAGTGTTTGCACTATTAAAACCTTTGACCACAGGATTTAATTAAATTTCTCCTCTAGTTATGAGGAAAATAAATAACATCAAGGGAGAGAAGGGCAGCAGAATTGCAATTACAGTTTGAGGGATGTGATGCAAAAATGGAAGAACAAAAGGAGCTTGCAGTTGTGAAGCATTGGTGCACAGGGTCAAAGTCAAAAGGTGCGTTCCGATCGGCCAGTAGTGTACTTTGAAGTGGACTGCACACCATATTAACTGAGATTCCAAACTGTAAGGAGCGAACGGTGTTCAGTATAAAGGGAACTGAGCAGGGAAGAAGTGAACTGTGCATCACTTCACCGGAAGTTGACAAGACAAAAATAATGGATTGCATTTATATAGCGCCTTTCAAGACGCCCATCATGCTTCACAATGAGCCCATTATTCATTCGCTCCACAGACTGACAATGGTAGTGGTAAGCTACTACTATAACGTGGCTGCCAGTCTGCACCAACGGCCTCTCCGACCACAGCCAAACATTTATACACATTCATACCCAGTGTCATGGACACTGGAGGCAAGGTGGGTCAAGTGTCTTGCCCAGGGACACTTGGGCATGTATGTGTCCATGGTTACCGTGGTAACAGACGAAGGAGAGAGGGGACGTTGCAGGGTGTTTGATATGGAGAAATTTTGTGAATGGGGAGTTCACTTGACTGCTATTCCCTGAGAACGGAGTAGGGCGTACTGTTGAAGTACACTGTGGACCAGAGCGTAGCTGCTGTAGCGTTAGTCTCGCAGGGAAGAGGCTGTCCCACCTTTGGGATACCCTGATGTGACGTTCTTTACTGTATTAGAAAATACAGGAAGTCTCTCGTGTATACACACACATACTTGTAAGGAAGTGCTGTCAATATTTCATTTATCTGTGTATGTATAGATGATTTTGTAAATGTAATTGCTTCAGTTTTTCCATCTGTCAGAGTTGTCTAGCTTTTACTCTGAAAGTTCATATTTTAGTTTGAAAATTTGTTTCCTGCTACCAAATCTGTGCAGCGTTTATCAGTCTTCTATTAAAGGGCTCATTGTCTGCACTTTTTCCCACATTTTAACAGCTCATTCATGTCTTAATGAAGTGTTTGTGACATATTTTGTTCACATTTTCTTTAATTTTTTTAGTGATTGAAGCAAATTTGTTTTTGTTTCTCCTGGATTTCTTGAAATGCTCTGATTTAAAGCCTGTCACTTTAAGAAACATCCTTCAGCTGTTCAACTCCGCGCTTCCTCTTATGTGAGTTAGCCATTAGCTGAGTAGCTTCTAGCCTCCTTGTAGTTTGGATGCGCAGTGCTGGTTCACCGGTCCGCAGTCATTTGTGGATCTCGCGTCACCCCGGCCCACTCCCCAACAACCCCGCTGAGGCACCACAACAAATTGCCAACACCGCGAGCCGGGCAACCCACCGATCGCCACAACCCAAGGCCACTGGCCGGGCCACAGGATCTCAAAGGGCAAGGTCTCTCTCCTCAGTACTCCGCTCCTCTTCGACGGCCAGCCGTGGGATGCCCTGTCACGAAGTGGCTCCCCCACGCTGCCCGCGAGAGTGTACCCGGAGGATGGTGGGGGAGCTGGCCGTGAGAGCCAGCAGCTCCAGGCAGCAGCCCTGGTTGGCAGCGCAGGCGGATGTTGCGACTTGGGGATGCTGCCTGGAGCTGCTGGCTCTCACGACCAGCTCCCCGTGACCTGCATGCTGGCGCCAGTGACCAGCCGTGGAACCACGGCAAATTAAGATCTGAAGAAAATAACAATGTAAGCCACGCTCGGTTTGAGCTTCCTGTTATCAGTGTTAGCTTGGGGGCTAATGGCTTGGGGGTTATTAGGTTACCTTTAGCACCCCTTCCACCTACATGACAGACAGCTAGGCAGGCCAATAATAGAACAGTGGGCTGGTCTCAAGGACAGTGGTGGGTTGGCCTTTTCTGGACGTGGCGTATAAGAGTTCCACAGAAAAGTCAAACATTTCTGGCGTTTCTGGGAGAGAAAAATGAGGCTGTTTTTTTTTAAAGAATTGACTGTTTTGAAAATGTTTGGTTAATTACGTGATCAGTAGATTCATTTCAGACAGTTAAAACCCACAAACACAATTTTTCAATAACTAGCATAAAATTCATTATTTTTAACTTCATAATGTGGCGCTCAAGCAGCTATCACTACCGCTAAAGCTGTCTGACTTTCTGCTAGATTAACATTAGCTGTTTTTTTTTATCCTGCTGCTAATGGGAAACATTTGAAAGAAAAGAGCTGGTAGACAACAAGCTTGTGACACATACAGAGACTCACTTGAATGCCAGCTGATTGTTGCTCCATTATACACAGTCACAAAACCCTTAGTTCACACTTAATTTAATAGTTTTATCGTCTGCATATATAGTTCTACATATTGGAGAAGTGTAGATAGTGATCAGCCTTGGACACCACCAAGAGTTTAATCTGTATATTTTTTTAGGGCCCTTTGTTGGCTCTGAAACCACGTAGCTAAAAGAAAAGTTCAGATTTTCCAGTGATAATCAAGTGTTTTATTCTTGAGTAAATAAGCCAAATGTTTTAGACGTGTTCTAATAGTTGACTCATTCTGGTGAATTCTAGAACCATTCTGTCGTTGGTGCTCGTCCTTCTGTGTTCTGGACTCTCTTGGGCTTTTTGATATTTCAGACCCAATGTCCATTTGAGTTTGTCCTTGCATTGTGCGCCGTTTTTGTTGTGCATCAAACTGCATTTTTCTTAAGCCTCTGTGACCCCGTGTCAGCCCGGTTAAATTGCAGTTTGTTCGCCTCACAAACGTGTCATTAAGTCGTCCGTGCTGCTCTGGGATTGGCCGCACGTCGAAACATGCCAGAGCACCACTCTGTGACGCCACCGGAGCCTTTATTGCTACCCTCGGTGGCTGGTGTGTGTGTGTGTGTGTGTCTTGACGGTACATGCAAATCTGGCTCCTGAGCGACAGTTAGGCTGTGCGCTCTTTTTCTCACGCCGTTTGGCGCGCAGCGAAAGAGCAGCCAGGTGGAAGGTGAGCCAACGAGGGAAATGGGAAATAAAACTCTAAGGCTGTCCTTGGCAGCAGGATGCACGGCTGAGCATATTTAGGAGCAGCACCAATTAAGATAAGATAAGATAAGCCTTTATTAGTCCCACAACGGGGAAATTCCAGGATTGCAACAGCACAGGGATAGCAACACTCAGAGCAACAATCAGAAGGCAGAAAAAAAAAACAAGCAAGCAAGAGCAGCTAATATACATATGTACATATTACTATAAAATATATATATACACACACACACACAGACACACAGTGCAGAGCATTGTAGCTGGATGGAATAAATATATGAATATATGAACACAGTGCAGAGCATTGTAGCTAGATGGAATAAATATGTAAATATATAAACACCCACAGTACGGAGCATTGCAGCTAGGTGGAATAAATATGCAAGTATATAAACACACACAGTGCGGAGCAATGTAGCTAGATGGAATAATATGTAGATGTATAAAAACACAGTGCGGAGCATTGTAGCTAGATGGAATAAATATATAGATATATAAATATAAACACACCCAGTGCTGAGCATTGTAGCTAGATGGAATAAATATATAGATATATAAATATAAACACACCCAGTGCTGAGCATTGCAGCTAGGTGGAATAAATATGCAAGTATATAAACACACACAGTGCGGAGCAATGTAGCTAGATGGAATAATATGTAGATGTATAAAAACACAGTGCGGAGCATTGTAGCTAGATGGAATAAATATGTAAATATATAAACACACCCAGTGCTGAGCATTGTAGCTAGATGGAATAAATATGTAAATATATAAACACACACAGTGCAGAGCATTGTTGCTAGGTGGGATGAAACAGCATAACCGTCTACTTAGTTATCCTACATGGTATGATTATGTGCCCATACATATTCTCACCCTCCATAGTGACCGGTATTTTCCTAGTTGTATGCCGGAGGGGACCATTGTGTAAGTCTATTGCATCTTTTGCATTCAAAAAAAACTATTAGTTTGTTACGTCTTTTTGCTATCTCTGCGAGCAGCCCTGCTTAGGTTGTACAGTCTGACAGCCGTTGGTAGGAAGGACCTACGAAACCTCTCGGTTGTGCACCTGGGATGATGTAGTCTGCTGCTAAATGAGCTCCTCAGTGCATCCAGTATGTCCCGCATAGGGTGGAACTCGGACTCCAGCAGAGATGACAGTTTAGCCACCGTCCTTCTCTCTCCTATCTCCTCCATCGGATCAAGGCGCTGCCCCAGGACAGAGCTAGCTTTCTTAATCAGTTTGTTCAGTCTCTTCCTATCGGCTGCAGTAATGCCACTGCCCCAGCAGACCACTCCAAAAGTGATGGCTGATGCCACCACCGTGTCATAGAATGACTTCAGCAGCGCCCCTTGTACACCAAAAGACCTGAGTCTCCTCAGCAGGAACAGCCTGCGCTGGCCCTTCTTGTAGAGTGCGTCAGTATTGTGTGACCAGTCTAGTTTATTGTTCAGATGAATACCCAGGTACTTATAGGATGTCACCATCTCGATGTCTGTTCCCTGTATATTTACTGGTGCTGTGAGGGGCTGCCCATGCCTGCGGCAGTCCACCACCAGCTCCTTAGTTTTCCTCACGTTGATCTGGAGGCAGTTCCGATGGCACCAGTCCACAAAGTCCTGGATAAGCCCTCTGTACTCAGCTTCATCTCCGTTGGAGATGAGACCAACGATCGCAGAGTCATCAGAGAACTTCTGTAGATGGCAGTGTGTTGTGTTGTGTGAGAAGTCCGCAGTGTAAAGAGTGAACAGGAAGGGAGCCAGCACCGTTCCCTGGGGGGCCCCCGTGCTACTGATGATCGTGTCGGAAACACAGTCCCGGGTTCTCACAAACTGAGGCCGGTTCGTGAGGTAGTCCAGGATCCATGATGACAGGTGCTGGTCCACCCCTGCGCGCAGCAGCTTGTCCTTCAGGATCATCGGTTGGATGGTGTTGAAAGCACTGGAGAAGTCAAAGAACATGATCCTCACCATATTCCCGGGCTTCTCCAGGTGGGACAGAGAACGGTGAAGGAGGAAGATCACCGCATCCTCCACCCCAATGCCATGCTGGTAGGCGAACTGGAGTGGATCCATCGCTGGTTCCACCAGGGGGCGGAGATGAGCAAGGAGCAGTCTCTCCAGGGTCTTCATCAAGTGGGACGTCAAGGCCACCGGTCTGTAGCTGTTCAGGTCTTTGGGGTGGGAAGTTTTTGGTACAGGTACCACACGAGATGTTTTCCACAGCTGTGGTACCCTCCCCAGTTTCAGGCTCATGTTGAAGACGTCACAATCCCACACAGCTGGTCTGCACAGGACTTGAGGAGCTTTGCGCTGATGCCGTCCGGTCCCGACGCCTTCCTCGCCTTGATCTTCCTCAGCTCCGTCCTCACCTGGGTCTTGGTCAGGGTCAGGATGGGGGGCTGTGTGTTGGGAGTGGGGGGGGGGGGTGTCGGTGGAGTGGGGAGTGGACAGCAGGACTTGATTTCTTAGAGGCAGCAGTGGTTGTTGTGCAGACAGGGGGGAGGGCGGTTGGTCAAATCTATTGAAAAACAGATTCAGGTTGTTCGCCCACTCCCTGCCCCCCGTGGCCTGGGGGGAGGTATTCTGGAGCCCCGAGATGGTTTTGAGGTTTCTCCAGACCCCGCTGATGTCGCTCTGTTGCAGCTTGTCCTCCATCTTCTTCCTGAAGCTGTCCTTGCCTTCTCTGATCTTTCTCCTCAGCTCCCTCTGTACGGACTTCAGCATCTCCCTGTTCCCCGACCTGAAGATCCTCTTCTTCTCTCTCAGAAGTGTTTTTATCTCAGGGTTGATCCAGGGTTTGTTGTTTAAATTATTTTATTGATTTATTTTTGTCCTTTTGTCAGATCTCAGTAATTTAGCAACTTTTTCCACTTGCAAATTGTACCCCCATCTTAAATCTAAAAGTTCTTGTTGTAAATTTGCAAAATTTTCCTACTAAATTTGTAACTTCTCAGTTGTAAATTTGTGTTTTTCTTGTAATTTGCAATTTCTTCCCCTCTTAAAACAGCAGCTGCTTGCTTAAATTTCAGACTTTATTCTTGAGAGAAATTCTGCAACTTTCGCCCATGGATTTCAGATTTTTTTGGGGGTACATTTGCCACTTTTTCATGTGTATTTTCAGACTTTAATATAGTTCATATTTGATTTATTTTTCTCAAACTTTTAGCTAGGGCTGGGGTAATTAAAGCATCAATTTTTTTGATTATTGTGGGCTGATTAACACATTAAAAAAAGTCACCGTCAAGTCACTTCATGAGTTGGTGTCGGCAGTGGTGACTGGTTTGTCTCAGCTGCTGGCTCAACTGGAGACAAGAGTAGGTCTTGTTTTTCATGGTTTAAATTTGCAAAGTTTACACCACATTAAACTGACTTAAGGTGCACTACCTCATCCTAACCGCAAACCTGCTTCATTGAATGAAATGCATATTGATATATATTGTACAATGGATCGTGATACTTTTTTTTTTTTTTGCTTCTTAAGATAAGATAAGCCTTTATTAGTCCCACAATGGGGAAATTCCAGGATTGCAACAGCACTTCTGAGTGTTTCAAAATAAGAGGAAATGTGACAACAAAATTAATAAAAATGGCAGTGTGAAAACTAATTGGGGACCCCTGCTCAAACAATGAAGCTCTAAATTTGTTTTAAATTTCAAAATTTTTCATTTAAGTTTTAAATTTATAGCTTTTCTAATAAATTCAATCTGCACAGGTTTTCAGGTAATTTTGGATATTTTTTCTTATATATTTGCAAATTTCTTTCATCCTGAATTTGCTCCATCCATCTTCTACTGCTTATTTGGGGGTCTGGGTTGAGTTGCAGTTTTTTTTTTTTGCCATCTGTAACTTATTTCTCAAATTCAGAATACCACATTTTAAAAATGATAACCAACGTACTGAGCAAATCCTGGATAATAAAGTATTTCTGTACAATCTCATAAAGCCAAAAGGTCTCATCGCAGTTGACTTTGATGGAGGCTGATTGTTCCGATTCATCAGTCTGATGTAAAATCAGGTGGACAGAAACTCCTCCCTCTGGTAGCTGTTCAGTGTTAAACATGTCAGTCATGCAGCTGATGAAGGCTAAAAACAAAGGGCCTGTGTGTGGAGTTTGGAGCAGTGATTGTAAAAAATAATTTTTCCCTCCATAAATCAGCTGCGGTTACACACTCTGATCATTATCACTCTTTATTTTCCTATTCTGACAGCCGTTAGTGCTGCAGCCTGTTTGGACAGAGCTCATTGTGATGTGGACTCTGACTGGGACTGGTGGGTGGGAGATTGGTAGTATTTTTTTTTTTTTTTTTACACAGCCACTTTGGTGGGTTTTTCTAAGTGATTTATTCCTGTGCAGGTGGAGAAATTAGCATGGGAAATAATTTTTCTGGAGTTTATTGCTGTGGATGTTCTTCTTTTAGATTTGATTGGCGGTTGGCAAACCAGCGCCCCGCAGCATGAATGGGTTTGTGCCCAGACCTGAAACGCGCACCGGGGATGTTAAAACTGTAAAAGTGACGCTTGATTAATCACCCCCACCCCAAATGAAAAAGAAATTAAACCGTGTGAATAGTGCTTGTGTGCATGCCCACAGAACGGCATATGCACCTCTTTTAAATGGTTTTCTTGCAGACTTTCATGGTATCTGCAGGTCTAAGGAAGTTAAATTTTAGACTTCTTTCTAAGGAGGCACTAACCAAATTACTGTAGAGTTGTGGTGCAAAGCCAAAAATTTCCAATTCAAAAGTGAAAAAAGGCAGCGCACACCAGACTTGACAGTTGAATATCTTTCAGTTTATTTTGGCCAGTATCAAAAAATCATGTTGACATTTCAGCCAATTGGCCTTCATCAGAGCAGGAGACAAAATAGTTTCTTTGACTTTTATACCCCGAATCAGCAGGTGATTGGCTAAAATAGTCACATGACATTTCACTTCCCCTGGTCACACAAAAGGAAACTAGTTATTCATAAAAGCAAAAAAAAAAAACTAAACAAATGAAAAAAGGCCAAACTGTAACCTTAGTCAGAATTACTTATTTTGTCTTCTATTCACATTTTTTTTTATTTCATTTTATTATTTTTAATTAGGCTTTCCTTTTTTTTTTTTTTTTCCAGTTTAAAAAAAGTTTTTTTCTTGTGTGGTTTCCACTGAATTTTCACAGCGTAATGCATAGTTCTGGTACTTATTCTGAAGATGCCTAACGGAAGGCGATGAAGAAAATATAAAAAAAAAAAAAAGGTATAGATGCCACTCAAGTGCTAGCTAGTGGTTAGCTTAATTTTAAAATTAGTTGCCCCAAGCTTTAGGTTTAGGTTAGTTTCTGCTAAAGTCTGCCATTGTAATGAGTTCTTCCAACTTATTACGTCATCTGAAGATGCCAATAAAGGTGGCAAAGAGAAAGTAAGAAAAAGTGAAGCTATTGTCTGAGGGCTAGCTAGCTAGCATGCCACTTGATGAAATCAACAGGACTGATGGAGTCTGGAAATGTACAGTATATCACCTACCCACCTCACTCCTGGGGGTGTCGCTGTAGGAACTATTATGGGCGGGACTTCCGGTTTCGGCTGAGGTAGTGTTAAATCAGTCAGCAAGAGTGGAGTAGTGGGGTATTTAAAATGGCGTTTTTAAAAGTTTTTCAAATTCATTTTAATGTATAGGCCACGAATGTGTTTTGCACTCAAGTGGCAGCTAATTTCAGCACTTGTAGTTTTTA
Source organism: Pholidichthys leucotaenia (assembly GCA_020510985.1). Classification (NCBI taxonomy): domain Eukaryota; kingdom Metazoa; phylum Chordata; class Actinopteri; order Cichliformes; family Pholidichthyidae; genus Pholidichthys; species Pholidichthys leucotaenia. Next base: position 46,534,468 of record CM035847.1, on the reverse strand, counting down.
TATTTTTTGAATGTTTTGGCGTAGTTCTGGTACTTGTTGCTGGTGTTCGTGGTTGTGCCATAGACTGTATAAATGGAGGCTTGTTTGTGGCTCTGACTAGACTCTACGTCTGTTCTGAGGTAAATGTGATTACGTCCATCTTTTAACAAAATGCATCCAACTTTATTGCGGTGGAGAGTGATTCTTCTCAGAGCTTTTGTTTACAGCGTTGGCATCTTAGCAGCGGAGCTAACTAACGGAGCTACTGTCTGCAAGGCCACTTTTTAAGGTCATCTTCCCATACCTCCATGGTCATGGGAAGTGTATGATTATATTACTATTTTTGAGGCGCAAAAGGCCGTGTTCCCACATTTTTGATGCCGAAGTCATTGTTTTTTAACAAGGAAAAGTGTCCTGTTTCAGTGACAACCACATGTTCTAAATTAGTACCGGAAGTTGCACCCATAATTCACACAAGGCACCATGGGGGCTAGGAATGAGGTGGATAAAGGATGACTTGAGGATAGTAGCAAATTTTGTTGAAAATACAGCTGCATTCACACCTGGATAGTCCGGGGGTCTCGGTTCAATTGGACGGGGAATACCAAGAATTTTTGCACCTTCATTTGGTTTGGTTTGCATTCACACTGCAGCGGACCAAACTGCCTGGACAACGTCGCGCAGTCACAACAACTGCTCGTTTGGGATGCTGTAGCTGAAACCACCACTGACCAGGAAGAAAAAAATCTCAGCTAAGAAGAAAAATCCGGCTCATCAATTGGCCAGGACCGAAAATGGAACTCCGTTCCCTTCAGCCGGGTTGTTTGTCCACCACAAACGAGACATTTTTTTAACTTTCCTCCTTGGCTTTCTCTGGAAAAAGGATTTCTCGGATTTGCGTGGTTGTCTTTATTATTCTACCCAAAATGCGCTACGGTAAACGCCGCTTCCTCTTCTGAGATTACGTGGTGCTATGGTTACACAAACGCCGAGGGGCTCTTCCACCCTTTGGTAGATAGTCCGTTTGCATTCACACTGCAAGCGAAGCGCAGCAGACTTCATTTGTAAGTGAGCAGAGACCCCCGTTTTCAGGCGAACCAGAGTTTGCTTGTTTGGTGCGCACCAGAGTTCAAATGTGCATTCAGACTGCACCAAACGAACCGAACTATCCGCAGATGGTCCTTTGGTCCAGACCAAATGGTGGCAGTGTGAATGCACCCTAAGATTGTATGCTGAATTAAATTTCATAATTCAGATTACCCCAAATTTTACTTGCTGTACCTTTAAGCTTAACTTTCAGCTTCAAGCTATTCTAGTTTTTTTTTTTTTTTTTTTTTTTTTAGCTGGCAAATTTCAAGGAAGCATTTTCACTGCTAAAGCTTTCACAGTATATTTTCAGGAAACAAAATTTTTCTAGTTTTTAAGACTTAATTTAAAGAAAACTATTAGTCTGTGGCAGCATTAACACGTGCACACATTCACTGCTAGACTAATTTTTTTGTCGTCCATGGCTGCTAAGGTGGGCAGCTGCACACAATGATGGTTTGTTCTTTTTCCGCCCACTTTCCCATGTTTTCTGTTGAGTCTGTGAAGCTGGACCATGAAGAAGAAGAAAGCTGAGATGCTCAGACTTGGGTAGACTCAGGACGATCCGTCAGTGACATTTCTGTCAGGACAAACGGAGCAAACGGCAGAAGCACTCTGCAGCCTTTTTTTTTTTTTTTTTTTAACTTCTCCTCAGTCTGCTTTCCTGCTCCAAAACAACATTTAACAGAATGAGAGGGAGCTGAAAATGTTTGACTAAATGGCCCGTTAGCTAAACAACAATAGTGACCGCTCCGGAGAAACCAGACTTTGGTCTGGCTGAGTTATAAGGAAACATTTCTACTTGGTTAAAGGAGTGGGAGCTGCTCTTTGTATTGTCAAAAAGGCCAAATTTTGTTGTCTTTACTTCACCTGAGGAGCTCCACTTTAATGATTTACACACTGAAATATATTCCAGCCCGTGTGACTAGAATCTCAGACACCTGAAACGCATCTTTTTGGCGGTTTGAACTTCTTACAATTCCGGTGTTCCGCTGGCAGGACATTTGAAATTTTCTACTGCCACTCAGTAAAGAAAGAATTTGATTTTCTTTGTGTGTGCTAAATTTAGGGAAATATGGCTGGAATGCTAAGGGGTTGGAAAAAAAATGTTTGAAATCTACAAGAAAAAACCTTTACAGGAGGAAAAAAGTTGCAGATTTTCCAGAAAAAAGTTGCAGATTTTCCAGGAAAAACGCTGCAGATTTTCCAGGGGAAAAAGTTGCAAAAGAAATTTACAAGAAAAGTTGCAAAATTCAGGGTAAAACCTTTTATTTTTAAAAGGAAAAAGTTGCATATTTACGATTGAAAATGCATGAGAAGAAAAAAAACTTTAAATTTCCAGCAAAGGTGCACATTTACAGGAAAAATTCCATTCATCAGAAAAACAAACATTTCAACAAAACATAAATGCTGACTGTTTATTCAGTAAAAAGGAAAATTTTTGATATATACAGTATATATTCAATATAAATAAAGGGGAAACCCCATAAGTGTCCCTAGTTAACACTGTTGCATGTGATCTTTTACTTTCTAACTTGTTCCTTTTTCGGACAGCTTCCCCTGATCTCGGTGTGGCTTTTCGATCATTTCCTCACGGTCAGCTGATTCCAGGTCAGCTGTGGGGAAAGCCCCACCCCCACCCCAGCTGACCGCGCTCCAGAATCGGCTCCCAGATTCTGAACAACAGGCGGGCGGGGGCTCAGGAATGTTTCCCCCCCCTTTTGTCTTCCTCTGTTCTGCTGTTGGCGGCAGGGAGAGAGAGAGAGAGAGAGTGAGCACGCAGAGGGAAGCATTCCTTTGGTGGCCTGTTACAGCCTGCTAGACCAGTGGTGGTGGGGGGGTCTGGACTGGAAAACAGAGGGGTGGGGTGACCTGTTTTAGCCTGACGTGGTGGGGGCAAGAGTTGTAGGATTGCAGATGTGGTCGTTGTGGTGGAGATGGGAATGCAGGAAGGGAAGGCGGAAATTGTGGCGCCAAATTTTGAAGCCCGTTAACTTTGTGCAGCGCAACAGACGGGTCTAAAGTACCAAAGGCTTCTAGAGTGGATTTAAACATTAACCAATCAGCTGATGGCATTGTAGTTCCTGTCTGGCCCCAGGGCCAACTTTGACTTTGGTCATCTGTGGGTTTGTGTTGACAGGCGCTGTGAGGGTTAAACCGTTAAAAAAAAAAATAAAAAAAAAAATCAGCATCCATGTGAATGTTGCAAATATACAAAGAACGTTTCAAATTTACAAGAAAAAAACTTGAAAATTTGTGAGGATAAATTGAAAATTTTCAAGAGAAGCCACCACAAACTTACAAGCAAAGAGGTGAAAGTTTGCTAGCGCAGTTGCGAGGTTGCGGGCACAGAGTTGACAAGTTACGAGAAAGCTGTGAGTTTGCTGGTGTAGAGTTGACAAGTCACGAGAGAAAAGCTGCAAGTTGGTGCGTGCAAAGCTGACAAGTTGTGAAAGAAAAGCTGAGAGTTTGCGGGCGCAAAGTTGACAATTGTGAGAGAAAAGCTGTTTGTGGGTGCAGAGTTGACAAGTCGAGAGAGAAAAGCCAAAAATTTACTCGCTAAAAGTTTCTAGTTTGTGAGCTGAAAACGGTTGCATGTCTGCAACAAGTAAATGTTGAGAAAGTTTAAAATTGTCAAGAAAAAAGCTGTAAAATAAGCAAAAAGCCAAATTTATGAGAGAAAATTTGCACATTTACAAGTGAAAAACATCACATTTTTACGAAAACTCAATTTGTTTTGAAGTTGCAAATTTTTTACAAGATGTCTGCAAATTTAAGAGGAAAAAAAATCCCATAGATTTAGAATAAAAAAAAAAATGCAAATTGCCCTAGTGTGAGTGATTTTAGTGACAAATTCATGAGTTAAAATAATGATTTGCTGTATTAAAGTCTGAAAAAAGGGAGTGAAGGTCTTCATTTACAAGACTGATATTCATGTATAAAAGCTGCAATTTTTTCCCCTTAAGAACAGTGAATCTTGATGAAGTAGCTGAAAATTTGGGGGGAAAAACACTTTACATTTTGAAAATATAGTATGCTTACAGCTAAAATTTCATTAGAAAATGATGGCAAATTTTTGAGGAAAAATAGTCCTAAAATTTACAAGAAAAGTTGCAAATTTAAGGGCAAATACTTTGATTTTTAAAAGGAAAAAAGTTGAATATTTATAACTGAAAATACATGTAGAAAAAAGTATTAATTTTCCAGGAAGAGCAGCAAATTTATGGGGGAAAAGATGCAAATTTATGTGAAAAATTCCAGATTCATAGAAAAAAAAATAACATTTCGACAAAAAAAAAAAATTTAAGAGGAAAAGTTCACAAATTTGCTGGGCCAAAAAAGTGTCAAATTCACCGAGGCCTGACAGAACCACAGAGCCATTAAAAATAGAATATTGAGATAATCACTTGGTTTTTGTTCCCAAGTATTCAGAACCCCAGAGGCTTATTTTTTTGGACAGCCGTGGCGTCCCTGGATTCAGCTCCAGGCTGACCTCGGCTGCCGTCCGCTCACAGGCGTACTCCTCCGCTGTTGTGCATAGTTATGAGGATTAGCAAATGGCATTTCCCGCTGATAAATTAAAATTGGCAACAATGGAGTGTAAGAATTTCCTTTTGGTCGCCTGCCAGCGTGCATGTTGTTGATGCTTTTCAGCTTGAAGCTCAGACCCCCCCTTCCCAAGTGTTTGCCTGACAATGGGATTTGAGACTTTTCTTTGTAAATGGTGTCTTTGATCGGCTTGAGTTTGTGTTAAGTTGTTGGCCGCTTCCTCTGAATGCACTGCTGGATGGGAATTATTTCGCATTTGTTCATTAATCAATTAAAATGTTTATTCCAGCTTGTATATTTCACTTTTGTCATTGTGGGATTCTTTTGTTCGCTGAACAAATTGGCCCATTTAAAGACCTCATGCTGGGACTTGGAGGGTTGTTGTTTTGCAGCTTTTTTCCAGTTTTGGATGAAACAAAATCGGAGCAGCTCGGTTTTTGCACAAAAATGATTAAGATTCATCTAATGGGATGTTTTTGTGATTTACTCTTTTATATACAATATTGGTGTATTTCTGTACAAAAAAGGCAACTCTACTCACAGCTGCAGGACCTTAATTGGCCACTTGAGACAGGTTCCTAAAGTGAGTAAATCCCCATTCATCTGAGTTATACTGCTGCATTAACACTGGAGTCTATAGCAGGGGTCACCAACTAGAACTGCCAAAGGTCCGATAAGTCGGTCCTTCTCCCCAGCCGAGGTCCGAACTACGTAGGTGTGGGAATCTTTAGGCACCTTATGATTCAGAACTCCGACTTGATTCTAAAACCATTCTCAATGCATCTTGATGCATTTTTTTTTTTTCTATTCAAGATTTTTCCCTCCCACTGTGTGACAACTTCGTCCTTTTAAAGCAAAGTATTTGCAATGACCCATGAATTTACTTCCAACATCTTTTATTAAAACAAATGGAAGAGAAATCTGACACACGGTGGGCAGTGGTGGTCTAATGGTTAGAGATGTGGACTGGTGAGCGGAGGGTCATGGGTTTGATCCCTGGACCGGCAGGATTAGATCTGGGTGGGACAGATAACATAGCAGTGTTGGCCCCACCCTTGTTAACCCCACTGTGGTGCCCTTGGGCAAGGCCCTTAACCCCAACTGCTCCAGTGGAGCTGCTCAGTGGCCACAGGCCAGTCTGTGGTTGTACTGGGCAGCTTTCTGGTCTGAGTGTGAACAGGGTGTCCCTGGAAAAAGAGAGGTTGCCTCTCAATGGAACTACCCTGTATAAATAAAGGTTAAATAAAAGATAAAATAAACATGGACAAATTTATTTCAATGTGCTTTTAAGAACGGTCATCCTTTCATGGACATTCTTTCAGAAGACCACAGCTGTCTCCAGACAGGCCAATATCATTTAACTTGCTTTCACACATTATTTTATTAAGCTCAGGTTTTAGCTGCTTTTCGCTCTATATTCGTTTTTAAAACAAAAAAATATTAAAATGAATCCTTTGTTCAGTTTCAAACAAAACGTAATTTAAAATTTTATAATGCAGGAAAATGTGTTTGACTCCAAATAAATGGGTCTGAAATTCTTAAAATCTCCAACTAAAATCCTAGAAATGTTTTACAGGAGAACACAAACTAAATTGTATTTGAAGAAAAAAGATTAATATCTTAAAAAAAAATTTTTTCACAAAAAGTCCACCTCTATACAATTTTTGTTGCGGAAAAAACTGTTTCAAACTAAGACCAACAAAAAAAAGACAAAATATAATCCCGGGATACAAGATATAATTCCATGACAGAATTCCTCTGACATTTGTCTTAATCTAAACAGTAAACTGTTACAGCATGGATGGAGCTGTAACTCCATGGTTACAGGGAGTCGGAACTTTTTATGTTCAGTAATACACAGAGCTTTTACTGAGTTTTTACGTGATATCGGAGGCTACAAAAAGGGCCTCCGTAACCAGCGACCTCACCTCTGCATCCCAGCAGGGACTACGCTACAGCTGTGGCACAGGTGTAGTGTGGCCAACTACTGATCGGAGGGTCCGGGGTTCGATTCCCGCTCTGTCTGTGGTCTGCATGTCGAAGTGTCCTTGAACAAGACACCGAAGCCCCAGTTGCTCCTGGTGGCCAGGCTAGTGCCTGTGTGTGTATGGCAGCTCTGCCGCCATCAGTGTGTGAATGTGTACGTGAATGGGTGGATGGCAGGATCTGTAGAGTGCTTTGGTCATCCAGAGATGAGAAAAAGTGCTATATAAGTGATGCCATTTACCATTTCCGCTGGGCAGAATAGAGGAAGACTAAAGGTAAAGGTAAATGCATTAAATTTCACAACGGTGCTTCTTTTCGTGGGTACAGACCTGAAACGGTGTGTCGAGGGTGGATGTCCTGGCTGTCGGCCTTGTGAGTGCAAACCTGATTTTGCAACCCGCTGACTCTGGAGCAGTTGGGTCTCTGCACAGAGTGGCATTCGTGGGACAGTGAAGAGGGGAGTTTGCAGCAAAAGGAGAGTGCCAAGGGCTCGTACCATAATCTGTCGGGCAGTCGCCGATGCAGCAGTTCAGTTACGCTTTTTTCCCCACCAAAATAAAACTCTCCCTTTTCCCCAAATTGTATCAAAAGGCTTTGGGGTTCGGATGAAGGACTCTTGGGGTCTGGATCCGGACCGGAGTCTACCAGTTGGTGTCCCCTGGTCTATAGCGTGGCCTGTGCAAGTGACCTATGCAGATGTACAGTATGTAAGTAAAGTTTATTTATCAGTCCCTCCAGGATTTTGCAGTGTTACAATCACACCAACTCATGCAAATTCAACCAATCTCTGCAAAATTTGTGCAACTTTGCAACTTTGTCCAATCATGGCAACCTTCCTGCAATTTTGGCCAATCGCCATCAGCTTTCGCAAATTTCTGCCAATCAGATTTGTCCCCAAGTAGCGCTCAAATACGTACATCATCAGTCTGACCAATCAAATGAGTCACTGCACCGTGCTCACTTTTTTGTTTACAATGAGTATGACCAGAATACATTAGCAAAAAAACAGTTGCCTGTGGGCTTTCCCACACGTCCCTTCCTCAGTCTCCCCAGGCCCGCTGGTGGACGTCACTCCGCATCTCCGTCCTGACCGCGTGTACAAAGTGCCAGGTTTGTGTTGAGAAAAGCACTCCTGCCTGAAAAGCACCCCCTTCGCGGAAGCACGTGTGACAAGAGACGCCATAAAACCACAAACAAGCGAGCAAATGCTGTGTAACACTACAACCAGTGTTCTAAGTTTTTATACAATTTTTTTTTTTTTTTTTTTAAGAGGTAAAAATCACTACTACATCTTGTCACTGAGTTTTAAAGCTGCATTCAACGCAATTTAGCTGTTTTAATTTTATTCATACTGGCTGGCGGTGGTGGCTATATGTTTGGTCATAGAAGCATAATTAGCGTAGCTGACTACCTCGTCTCGGGTGCGCTGGCTGTGCATGATGTGAGATGCTTTCTGCCGAGACGCTGTAATGACAACGTTGTAGGATGCTAGCTTGCCGCTTGGCTTTACCATATACACACTGCAGTGTTTTCCTTCAAAGATTTCAAGAAGTATAGGAATAATAAATAAAACTGGGTACATTCTGTACCAAAAATTTAATGAACATTATATCATGCTCTAATTCTGCCACATCTCGCTTGTGTTGAAATCTGGGGAATAGCATTTAAAACCAAACTAAAACACATATGCACATTGCAAAAAAGAGCTATTCGAATTATAAATCATGCACAATTTAGGGAGCACGCAAACCCATTATTTCTGAGATCTGGGATATTAAAATTTTTGGATTTAGGAAAATTAAAAACGGCTGTAGTTCTTTTTAAAGCAACAAAGAAACACCTACCGCTGCCGTTACAAAATATGTTTAAATTTAGAGAAGGATGTTATGACTTAAGAAGCGCAAATTTGCTACTGCCTGCTGTTCGAACAGCTCTGACGAGCACGTGCATGTGTTTGTGGCATCAAACTTGAGCAGTCTGGACATGACGGTGAAAACAATCACATTATTAAATTTAAAATGGAATATAAGAACAAAAAATGAACAGTATATCAAAGAAGTCATGTAACTGGTTTAAATAGCCTAAATATCATCTGTACTGCTTAGTTTTTTGTTTTGTTTTTTTTTTTTTATTTGTACCCGTAGGTAGATTCGGTTTGCAGTCTGGTGACAAGCCACCGGCTGCTGGTCGCTGCGTGCGCGAGCGCCCTAAACCTACATGTTTTTGGTGTGCGGGAGGAAACTGGAGAAATCCCGGAGTAAACCCACGCAACATGGGGAGAACATGCAAACTCCACACAGCTCACTGTTGGTCGGGGGCTGGGATCGAACCCACGATCTCATGATCCCCGCGATCCCCTGGCCGAGGGTAAAACTGTGCTGCCACAGTGCTAAACCACTGCGCCACCGTGCAGCCTAGTTAACATCATTATTACCATTATATTGCCAATTGAGTGTATGTAGGTAGATGGGTATAGATATGATGCCTTACATAGTGAGTGTATGTGTGTGTGTGTGTGTGCGTGCATGTATAGTTGTGAAAAAATTAGGACACCCTGTATAAGCCTTTTTTTTTTTTTACATATTTAGACATATGGATATGTAATATCAATGTTAAAAATACTGGGAGATTCATGTAATACAACTGAACGATTAAAAATGAATTAGACTTTTTTCAAATTTTCTGTAAAATGTAAATAATAAACAAATAGTGCGGAATAAATTAGGACACCCCCACATTCATTCCCACTTAAAGTGGCTAAATTAAATGTTAACAAATGCAACTTAAAACAAGGTTAGACACAGATATGTGAACATTTCTTAATAACGAACTGAATATTTAATGGGGTGTTCTAATTTTTTCACATGACTGTATATGTGTATGCATATAAAAATATGGCATCTGATGTGGAATACGAGGATGCGTTTTTTTTCTTTTTTGTGCCGCGACAACCTGAGTGGAAGGAAGGGGCAGAGTGGGATAAGCTTTGCTTCATTCTGTCCCTCCTCGAACATTGTACTTTATTTTAACTCTGTGTATTTAATGTTTTGTTGTGTTGTTTGAGACAAATGAATAAAATCAACCCCAGATTGGAACTTATCGAGACTGTTGTGATTAGCTAAAATGAATAAACGGCAGCATGTCTGCGTTGTTGTGCAGTTACACCGCTAAAACACTAGTCGTCTCGGCAGGTTCTCTGTCAGATGGCAGCAAATATCGATGATCTTTGTAATGGTGTGACGACAAGTCATCAAGTCATACAGATGTTCATAGCTGCAAACTTCCTTGGTTCATCTTGGTTTGAAAATGTGGCGCTGCAGGAAAAGGCAGGGAACGTGTAAGTGGACCAGTCACAGCTGTTGTTGTGGTGTTGTAGTAACATTTCAGGAGAGGTGCACGCCAGGTTATGGCATGGGTCACACCGCTGCAAGATCGATTTTTAACGGTTTAGTATAAATCAACCTATAGATTCCCATGTTAAAGCACACATCTACAGGAAATGGACTGTGTGGATTAATTTTGGTGCAGATGCTCTGAAAATCACCTAATTCTTCAGTTATTTGATTTAGCATCCAAGATGTCTGTCCTCCAGTTTTGATGCACTGATTAGCTGTACTGTCCATACATAGATACTGCTGTATGGACATACACTGTCCATACAGTCTACTGATGTCCTTCCTTTATTCGGATTTAAAAGTTAAGGCTTCAAATTGCAAAAAAACCCACTCCCAGACCACGGGGTGACATCAGTGTTTAACAGACCGTCTCCTCTCTGCGTCTCTGTGTGTGTCCTGGTGTTTTTTTTTTGTAGGGGAATGTTGTTTGTTTGCAGGAATGTGGCAGAAGAGAAGGATGTGTGTTTAGGTGCGGGTGCCATTATACCCTCTACTGCTAGTACTGGGTTTTGGAGTGAGGCCCCTTCTTTTTGAGCAAAGTCCCCCTCCCCTTAGCTGTGGGTTTGTCTATCTGAGAGTGCTCGTAAACACCGTGCAATTAAACTCGGGGTCTGCAACCTGTGGCTCCAGTCACATGTGCCTCTTTGGCTCATAATCAGTGGCTGCTTAAAGATTTGATTTTTTTTTTTTTTTTTTTTTTTTTAAAGGGGAAAAAATTTAACAAAATAGGCATAAAGTCTCAGATTTTGGGAAAAAAATCTGATTTTGCAAGAAAGAGTCTCAGATTTTACAAGGAAAAAATCAGATTTTACAGGAGAAAAGTCTCAGATGTTGCATGGAGGGATAAAAGTCTGACATTGCAGGGCAAATTCTGCATATTTGCAAACTAGATGCATATTTGCAAGCAAAAAGTTGGCAATTTTAGAGAATTTGCAAGTTAAAGTTGATTTGCAGGAGAAATGTTACCAAATTCTCAGTCGTAGAGTTCCAGATTTGCAAGAAAAAGGTCTCAAATTTAGAAGAAATCAAATTTGCCAAGTCACATTTGCAGGGGAAAGAATATTTCACATTTGGAGAGGCTAAGTCAGTTTTGCACTGGATAAAAGTAAAAAAAAAAAAATACCAGTGGAAAAATTGCAAATTTTGAGGGGAAAAAATTACAACTGTTCATCAGCCACTTTTTACTGAGAATTTGGCTGTTTCCTTTATTTTAAGGCTCAGAATTTTTGCCTTTAAATTGCTCAGTTTGCCCCCCACCCAGCCGAGGTTGCTGACCACTGATTTAAACAAACGCCAGTTCCTCCTGTCCTCACCCACTGCACAACTGCATGTCTGAATTTAAGTTTTTCTGCCACATATGGGGGAAATAAACACAAATAATGGCTCCGCTTTAAGCTGAACACATAACTCAGCCAGCCTCCACAGCTTTGTAGGAGTCTAATTAGAATGCATCGCACTGCATTCGCTGCTGCTGCTGTTGTTGTTCATCACAATATTTAAACTGACACTTGACATTAAGAGCTCGCTGTTGATTTTTTTTTTTTAATTATTATTAAAAAAAAAGGCTGATGTTGGGCATCTTTGCTGGCCCTGACATCCCTCGCCTGTCTCCATGGCTGCAGAGTACAGATGGCGTTCATACGTGCTCATGTGAAGTCTGCAGGCCTCCGTTTTTTTAACATTTATTTTTGGAAACGCTGCTTCATCGCTGTTTTCACCTGAGAGAGCGAGCAAAGGTTCAGATTCAATAAAAAATTGATCAGAGGATGTTCACTGTCAGTTTCTATTTCAGATTCTGTTTCTGCAGCTGTGAGGTTTGTTGGTTGGTTTTTCTGACAGTCGAGGCTATAGATAGACGAGCGCTGCCCCACACATTTACCACCTTTATCGGCGTCCTACAAATAACGCGCGTGCGGTGTTTTCAGTGTGAGAAAATGTTCATATACATGGTTCCCACCTGCTACACATGCAGAGTTAACAAGCGTGATGTCGCATGGCAACATGAAGATCTGGAAATTTGTTGATTCTAAGATGCATCTCGATGTGAACTTTTGCATGACAGCGGCGTCTCATTCTCCACCATGGCCTGACGTCACATGCATATAGTAACGCATAGAGATGTGTGATATGACTAAAATTTCATATCCCAATATAGGCAACCTTATACCCCGATGACTGTGTATATATATATATCCTGATATGCAGCGGGGAAAATAAGTATTGAACATGTCAACAATTTTCTCATTAAACATATTTCTGATGGAGCCATTGACCTGAGATTTGAACCCAAGTAATCCATACATACAAAGAAATCAAGGCAACTGCGTTCACAAAACAAGTTATAGTTAATAAAATGGAATGACACAGGGAAAAAGTATTGAACATGCTTGGTGAAATTCATTTAATATTTAGTAGAAAAGCCTTTGTTGGTAGTAACAGCTTCCAGATGCCTCCTGTGTGGAGAAAATAGGCACAGGCATTGGTCAGGAGTGATTTTAGCCCATTCTTCCACACAAACTGTCAAATCTTGAAGGTCCCGTGGGTGTCTTCTATGAACTCTGATCTTCAGTTCGTTGCATAGATTTTCAGTTGGATTCAGGTCAGGTGACTGACTGGGCCATTCTAGCAGCAGCTTTATTTTCCTTCTCTGGAAAGGAAAATAAAGCTGAAGATGAGAGTTTCATCTTCAGCATCTTGGCAGATGGCAAAAGATTGTTATCAAGGATGTCTCTGTACATTTGTCCATTCATCTTTCTTTCAATTATATGAAGTCTGCCTGTACCATGTGCTGAAAAACATCCCCACACCATGATGGGATGTGCAGTGCTATTTCTCATCCAAACATGCTGTGTGTTGTGGCATCCAAAAAGTTCAATTTTGGTCTCATCTGGCCAGACTATATTCTCCCAGTATTTTACTGGCTTGCCCAAATGTTGTACAGCAAACTTTAAACAAGCTTCAACATGCTTTTTCTTCAGCAATGGAGTCTTGCAAGGTGAGCGGGCATAGAGCCCATGTCAGTTGAGTGCATTACTTATTGTTTTCTTTGAAACAGCACTACCTGCTAACTCTAGGTCTTCTGGAGCTCTCCACGAGTGGTCTTTGACTCTTGGATAACTCTTCTAATAATTTGACTCCTGTCAGAAATCTTGCGAGGAGCTCTTGGTCGTGGTCGGTTTATGGTAAATTGATGTTCTTTCCACTTCCAAATGATGGCTGAAACAGTGCTCACTGGAACATTCAGCAGTTTAGAAATGTGCCTGTAACATTTGGTGCTTGGAGGAAAAAGCTCCATGCCAGTGTCTCTTTAGCTTAGCTGTTGCTAATGCTGCTCTGAGACGTGTGGCCCGCCGTATTGAGTGTGTTTTCTTTTTTTTTTTGTGCAGCGCTTCTTGCAGGCTGTGTGTCATGTCAAGGTCTTTCCTTCCATCTTTGTTATAAAATCCAGAAAAGGCCCAACATTTGAGCTAACTTTGAGCTAACTGCTTCCCAACTCTCAAAGTTGGCTGCAAATCGCCGAGACAAGCTATGACTTCACTTGACTGGGTGTTTGCACCATCTAGTGGACTAAAAACACTTTTAACTGATAAACCAAAAGTATATGTGTGCACATTTTTTAAAATAAGATCGATCTGTGCTTTTATGGAGCGATGCACTGCCACAAGTGCCAAGTATCCATCGCTGAATCGATCTTTTTTCCCCACTACTACGTTTTACTGAATATGTAAATTCTAAATGCTATAGTTACAACAGACTGGTGTCACCCTGCTCTATGTAAGGGAAATTGCAAGTGTTATTCCAAGCAAATGTGCTAGCAGGCTTAACTTTTAATGATTTGCTTTTATTAACAGATGGTTCTGTTGTATAAAACAATTGTTAAATGTCTCCACAATTGATGTTTAAAGTGGCCACGCTAGCAGTTAAATGCTAATGGCTAAAACTAGCACTAAGCATCCTAGCGGTGTTTGTTGTCTTAAGGTCAGCTCGTCTCTGGTCACACTTCCTCACCTTTCCTCTTAATTCCCAGCCAATCAAACCTATAAATATCCCTCCCCACCTCTGTGTTTGTTGTCGGATGTGTGTCAGATCTGGATATAATCTGGTCATCTGATGCGGGCTGTAATCTCCGAGTCGGCAGCCATGGTGGTGGTGATGTCAGTGGGTGGGGTGGGGGGTCTGGCTGACAGATGTTGGTGGAACAGAGATTTTGGCCTCAGGGATGGCCAGTTTGAGGATGTGGAAATATCAAACTCAGACTAGACTGTAGTTGCATGTCATTTTTACCCCCCCCCCCAAATATAAACTTAGAGCTTTTTTTCTCATGAATTTATGACTGTTTAAATCAATTTTTTTTTGGGGGGGGGCTACATTTGGGACTTTTAGTGTTTTTGTTCTCATGTAAATTTGCAATTTTTTTCATGTATTTGCAGTTTTTCTGCATGGATTTATTAGTTTTTCATCAAAATTTGGAATTTTTTTCAGGTAGATTTGGGACTTTGTTCATGTAATTTTGATATATTCCCATAATTGAGCTTTTTTTCCTCCTGAATTGAACTTTTTTTTTCCCTCAAATTTTGGGATTTTTTTTTCCAGGTAAATATCAGACTTTTAATGTTTATTCTTTCAGGTAAACTTGCAATATTTTTCCTCATTAGTTGCATTTTTTTTCCTCAGGGATTTTATTTCTTTTTCCTTCAAATTTGTGAGCTGTGCTGGCAAAATGAGCCACTTTGAGGAAATTATCAAAACTGAGGCAACGTTTTTTTTTTTTTTTTCCCCCATATTCTGTATTGAAAGACCTTCAAAACGATATTGTAGGAAGTGCGCAAAAACGGACCTGGAAAAAGCTGATTTGTTTATATTTTGGCTAGGTTTTATTATTATAAGGTAGCGCTACCTTTTCCTGAGTAGCAAGTCTGGATACTCCACCCACCTCTGCTGATACCAATATTCAGCCCACAGAGAAAGTCGTTCCTTGCCTGTCTAACGCCGCCGTCACTGAACAAACGCTGCGGGACGCCTGTGGACACACCCAGACAGGTTCTTCTACCGTTGGGCTGGGCGTGTGAGTGTGGAAGCAAAAAATAAAGATCAGAGCCAAAATAAAACCAGAGTGGGAGCAAACTGGGACAGTGCATGGCTGCTTCCACATCTGGAGTTCACACATACACGGTGAACATCTGGAGGACAGGTGGTGGGGGATCAGGGTTTTAGGCCCTCTGCTCTCTGACACCATTACACCCGTATTAAACGTGTGCTTCACGACAGCCCAGAAAATGGTGATTAAACGGGGACATGGAGTCGTATGCAGCTGCTGGATGACCAAAAACTGGGGTCACATCTGTCTGATTATCGCCAGTTTTCTTCAATTCAGCTTTTTAATAAGTTGCATGTCTAAACAAAATGAAGCAAAAAATCAGGAGGTGTAAGGAGGTCAAATTTAAGACTCTGAAGACCTTTTCAAGGCCAGCTGATCAAGTTTAGGACTGTGTATTTGAATAATGGGCCACATTACATTTGGCCTGCTCCCAGTAGGTGACATGAGGGGGGAGGATGGGGGATGCGATCCCAAAATGACCCCAAAGCATCACTTTGATGAGCTGCCCCCCCCCCAATCCCCATTCATAGCTGTAAATCAAGGGGGGGCAGAGAGAATTGTCCCTCCAGTATCATCACAAACCTTTTTACATCATGCTGCGTAACTGAATAACATGACTTGGAACAACCAATTTTTTTCTCATAAATTTGAAACTTTTTCTTAAAAATGACTCATAAGTTTGCCAATTTTTTCTTGTGATTTGCACTTTTTTCTTAAAATTTTGACTTATAAATTTGATTTTTTTCACATAAATTTGTATTTTTTGTCAAAAATTTGCAATTTTTTTCTCAAATTTGCAACTTTTTTGTAGATTTGCAAATTTTTTCTCAAATGTAATTTTTTTTCTTAAAAATTTGACTATTTTTCTCATAAATTTACAACTTTTTCCTGTAAATGTTCAGCTTTTTTCCCCCATAAATTTGACTTTTTTCCCCTGTAATTTTTCATCAGTTTTCTTCTGAATTTGCACATTTTTAAAAAAATAAATTTGCAACTTTTTTTTAATCAAAAATTAGATTTTTTTTCCCCCCCCCTTGTAAATTTTCAATCTTTTTCTTGTAAGTTTGCAGCACTCATCTGGATCCACACTCTGACTTTTCTGGTCTGAATAAATTTCTGTAAATTCTGTGTCCGTTCAGGGTCCGTATTGAGTCTTCAGTCTCGGATTAACAGGAGATGGGATTTTTACCCCAGTTGGTATTACAAAGGCAAATCCTAATTAATCTTACTTTACTTCATCCTGTCTTAAGTTAGAAAATCCTAATTACTCCACTGGGCTCAGCTAGCAGGTTGGAGAGTTTAAATGTCTGCATATGTGGCAGTTTTTTTGCATAAGTGAATCATCCACAGAAGGACAAAAAGCCATAGTTCAGATTTCCATTGCTGCCATCTTTTGTTGAAGTGTTTTTAATGCATTTTCATTATTCATTTCATTTTGTCTTTACTGTAGAGCTTTTGTCTAAATTTTGACCTCTACATGACTGTGAACCACCTGCTCCATTCTTTGCGGTTATCCTTTGTTGTGGTGTTGTTTGATCCTCGATCTTAAAACAGCGGCTTTAAAAATCGTAGGAACAGGGTCGAAGATGGGCCAAACAGACGGCCATGATTCAAGCCAAGCGCATATGTGTGTGTTCATTTCCTCGGCGGCCGTCTCTGATTTCCTCAGAGAGCCTCGTCTGCTGTATTATTTAACAGCTGTCAAACTGGGCCACTGGGTGAGGAGGAGAGGCCCGCTGGGACACCAGCACGTAGACGGCAGGAGCACCGTGGAGTAAACCAGTGAAACCAGTGAACGCGCTGCCCATGTTTTACTTTACAGATCTTCTTTGAGCAGGGGCATGGAGCTCTGCTGCCCAAAACCACAGGCACCTTGTAGCTTTGACCGTGCAAAGGAAAAAGTAGCAAAAATACAAGAAAGCAGCCAAAGATGCTGGAAAACTAGCCAGAAAAGTCGCAAAGGCATCGTAAAATCAGCAGAAAAGACTGGAGAAGTTGCAAAGGCATCGGAAAAGTAGCGGAAGTATTTTGAAAGGAGAAAAATATCACCAAAGTAGGGAGGGGGGGGGAATCAGGAAGAGCAGCAAAGACGCTGGAAAAGGCAGGAAAAAAACAATTGGAAAATTCAATTCAACTTTATTTATATAGCGCCATTTCACAACAAGTCATCTCATAGCACTATCAACTGTAGGGGGAACCCCCACAGTTGCAGAAAGACCCCAGCAATCAGGCGATCCCCTGTGAGCAAGCACTTGGCAACGGTGGAGAGGAAAAACTCCCTTTTAACAGGAAGAAACCTCCAGCAGAACCAGGCTCAGGGAGGGGCAGTCATCTGCTGCGACTGGCTGGGGGGTGAGGGGATAGAGAAGATGAAAAGAACAGACATGTAGAGAGCAAACAGCACGATGGGGACTCAATCTATGGGAGAGAACAAACAAATGTTAATGACCAGCAAAAAAAAATTTCATTGAGTGAGGAAAGGAGTGAGGCCCAGTGCATTACTGGAGGTCCCCCGGCTGACTAAACCTATTAGCAGCATAACTAAGGGAGGGTTCAGAAACGCATGATCCCTCCCTAATTGTAGGCTATATCAAAAAGGAAGGTTTTAGCCCTATTCTTAAACAGAAAAGGTGAGAAAATGTGGGGAAAGCAGCAAAATATTGCAGAAGCTGAAAGGAAACTGGAAAATTAGCAAAAACAGTAAAAAAAAACAACAAAACAGAAAAATATCAGGGGGAAAAGAAACAAATATCTGAAAAATCAGCAAGAAATGTAGGGAGGTTGAAAGAGTTGAGTTGATTTATCAGGGACCGTGTGCAGCAAAACATTAAACAGGGTAGAGGTGCTCTTTACCACATTATAGCTGGCAGATGAAGATGGCGGGAAAAGCACAAAAATACTGGGAAAAGGATCAGAAATATTGGAAAACCAGAAAAAAAACATCAGTAAAAGGTGCAAAATATTGTAAAAGTATCTAAAATTTGGGAAAAGCAGCAAAGATGCTTGGAAAAATTGCAAATATATTGGGAAAGTTGCAAATTTGCAAGAGAAAAAGGCAAAATTGTAGTTGCAAATTTTGCGAAAAAAAGGGGGGGGGGGTCACAAATTTATGAAAAAAATGGTTTGCAAGACCAGGTTCCAAATTTGAGAATATTAAAAAAAAAAAAAAAAAAAATCCTCAATTTAAAACCTACTCTTACAAATTAGAGAATTTTTCCTCCCATAAATTTGTAGCTTTTCTGGCATTTTTTCCATATTCTCATAAGCTTGCTCTTGCAAATTTATGGAAGTTGCAAGCAACACAACAAAAATGGCAAAAGTAAAATCAGATTTTTGTAAAAGTTGCAAATCTGTGACTGTTGTTCATGAATGTGAGTTTTCAGAAATACTTTTCCCCTCATAAGTGTGCAACTTCTCATGTAAATTTGCTTCAACTTGTACTGGACTCGTGCAAGTGTGTGGGTAACTTTTCATAAATTTAACATGCAAATTCACAACAGTTGCATATTTAACAAAAAAATAATTGGCAAAGTCACAAATTCATGAAAACAGTCAGTTGGAAGAATAAGTTGCAATTTCTCCCCTCTTAAAGGTACAGTGTAAAATTTTTGGTAATCTGAAATTTAATGCAGCAGAAGTCATTTTGTCTTCATTGTTATATAATCACTTTTCAGTAAAAGTTGTTTCTGTGCCTTAAGATTTTTAACACACAGGAAGAGGGTCCTTCATTATGGAGGCGGCCATCTTGGACCACCTAAATGTCTTTGAAAGTTTTTGCATCAAACTTTAATTACACAAATGATTCCTGCAGGATCTCCTGTATGCTTTGGAAGACGGTGGTGACTGATAAAATGTGAGCTGTTTGCATTTTTAAATGTGACTTCTAGTTTGTGCTGAATATTACACACTGTACCTTTAAATGTGCAGCTTCTCATGAAAAAAATTTTCTTAATTCCTCCTGATAAATTTCCCTCGTTACGAAAAAAGTTGCAGGACGTTGCAGTTTTTTCCTCATAAATGTGCAGCTTTCTTTCTCTTCTAAATTTGTAGCATAATCTTGCGTTCTGTTCATATTTTTTGCTTTTGCAACCTAAAAAAAAGTGTTGCATATTTAACACCACCACCACCCCAAGAGGGGAATGTTTTACATTTCTGCAGTTGAGGTTGCCTTTTCTTGCACTGGGTGTTTTTAAGTAAGTTTTTGCTGCAAATGCTAACAAGTTTTAAAAAACACAGCACCTCTGTACATTTTTCTGCTGAATAATCTCCTAATATTTAGGATGGATGTATAAACAAACTGGCAGACTCGGTGACGTGCTGGTACTCCTGCTCCAGAAGCGCTTCGGCAGTCTGTCAGCAGAGTCCGTGTTGGTTTCAGGGCTCGGAGGAACGGCAGCGGCAGCATTAAATATTTACAGGTGGTTCCTCTGCTTTCTAGATAATCCCACACAGCCTTTTATCTCCCTCACTCTCTCTGTCTGAGGTGATTTCACCCTCGTGTCTCTGTCCCTGCCGCTGTCGTTAAGGCAACCGGCTCGGACTAAAAATGAAGATCTGTGTTTTTGCTGCTTGCTTTATCATCCGCTGGAGTTGTAGAACTGGATCGGTTCTCTGGTCTGGGTTTTCCAGTCGGGTGTCTCCAGCTGGGTGATCCTTAGACTTTTTTTTTTTTTTTTTTTTTTAATTTAATTTTGTGTACTTTATTGATCCCCAGAGGGGAAATTCAGGGCATCCACAGTACGGCGCCAATCCCTTCACACCTAGGGCCTCTTTAGAGTCTCCGATTAACCTAACCTGCATGTTTTTGGCCTGTGGGAGGAAACCGGAGAACTCCCGGAGTAAACCCACGCAGATATGGGGAGAACATGCAAACTCCACACAGATCACTGTTGGGTCAGGGGGTGGGATCGAACCCGGGATCCCATGGCCAAGGGTGAGTTGCTGTGCTGCCACAGTGCTAACCACTGCGCCACCCAAAGGGGGTGCGGTGGCGACTTGCAGGGGTCATTGACTGAAAAATGGCGTTTGTAGGTTTTAACTGTCTCAAATGTGTCACTGGTCATATAATTAGCCAAAAATTTTCAAAACTGTGAATTCTTTTAAAAACCAACACAGCCTTTATCTCGTTTTCCTCTCCCAGAAAGGCCATAAACGTTTTTGACTTTTCTGTGGAAATGGTATACGTCATGTTTAGAAAAAGCCAACCCGCCACCGTCCTTCAGACCAGCCCGCTGCTCTATTATTGGCCCGCCTAGCTGTCTGTCATGTACTGTATGCCCATCATGTTGATGGTGGGTTGCCGGAGTGGTGGCCTAGTTGGTTGAGCATCCGCCCCACGCCCAGGAGACCTGGGTTCATATCCCAGCTGGGTCATGCCTAAGACCATATTAAAAACAAAAAAGTGGAACTTCCTGCTGTCCAGCTTGGTGCTCAGCAATAATGGAACGGAGGAGGGAACTTTGTGGCGGCGCCTTACATGGCAGCAACCCCTCTGATTCTAGATGTGATTAACATTGTAGATGAGAGAAACGTAATTTCGTTCTACTGTACATGATTGGCTGTATGGATTGAATGACAAAGTTGGCTTTACTTTTTTAAACCTTAAAGGTAGCCTATTAGCCTTTGAGCTATTACCCTGAAGCTAATACCAGGAAGCTTGAACCAAGCGCAGCTTATGTTATTTTCTTCAGATCTTGGTCACCCTAATAGCCGTCCCCGCTACCACCTGGTTCACTCTGGCCAATCTCCAAGTGGTTTTGTTGTGATTCCATGGCATATCGCCCAAACGGGCACACTGGGCGCTGCAATGGCCCGAGACCAGGGCTGCTGGCCGGTGTTACGCTGAGAACTCCCCCAAATAGGCAGAGGAGTTCCGGTACAGGCAAGCTGCCACAGAATCATGATGAAACCACTGAGAGATGAGCTGCAGTGACGTGAGGCACACCGCCAATCCAGGTGATAACAGGGATGGCTATTGGGGTGACTAAGATCTGAAGAAAATGACAATATAAACTGCACTTACAGGAAGTGTCCTGGTAAGAATGTTAGCTCATGAGCTAATAGGCTACCTTTAGCTGGCCATGTGAGCCACCAGCCGGTACAGGGCAGGCAATCTGCAGCGGAATCACGACGAAGCCTCCGGCTCGCTGCAGTCAAAATGCCTCGGGACTAGATGCTGCTGGTTGGAGGCTACTGGCTCCCCCACCATCCTCCGTGGATCCGCGCTGCTCTTGCGGGCAGTCTAATCGCTCCAGCTTTCAGCTGGCCATCAGAGCAGAGTGGAGTCCCACAGAGCCACACTGCCCTTTGAGATCCCTTGGCTCAGTACAGTACTTGGCCTCTGGTCATGAGCCGGGTTGCAGCGATTTGGGTAGCCGTCAAGTCGGTGCTAGTGATTTTGTTGTGAAATTGAATTTTGAATTGAATTTATTTATTTCGGATAGTACATTACAGGTTAAAAGAAACTGTATAATATAACAACAAGGTCAAATTAGACAAAGACTCCTTCTACTATACAATTCCACGTGAGTTATCCGAAATGGGTGATGGCTGAAGCCGCAGCTTATATTGCCCACCCATATTCCATCCAAGAATTCAAAGGAGAAAAAAGAGAAAACAAGACAAGAGCGATTACAATTTAAAACAAGGCTAAGACAAAATGTGAATGAGAGAAAAAGAAAAACTGAGCTAGTCTAAGTTAAGCGGTTACTATTCAAAAACAAATCTAAGACATAGTGTCACAGAGAAAAAAGAAAAACTAAGCTATAACACAACACAGGCTGGAAATGTCAATCCTTGTGAGTTTACATGTCGTCTTGTAAATATGTTTGGAGTATTTCTTCCTTTAGTTTTTGTTTAAATTGTCCAAGCTTTGTACATGATTTTAATTCAGGTCCAAAATCTTTCCATAATCTGACACCTTGCACTGAAATACAGTGTTGCTTGGTAGTTGTTCTCACTGTAGGCTTTTGAAATATACATGTTCCTCTGAAGTGATATCGTTTCTCCCTTGTTTGGAACAACTTTTGGATATTTGCGGGCAGTGATAGATTCTTCACTTTGAACATTATTATTGCGGTTTTAAAGTCTATCAGATCTTTCAACTTGAGAGTTTTTTGTTTAAGAAAAAGTGGGTTTGTTGGTTCCCTGTAAGCTGCTTTGTTGATTATTCTAATAGCTCTCTTTTGAAGCATAAAGAGTGGATATATGTTTGTTTTATATGTATTTCCCCATACTTCATTACAATATGTCATGTATGGGAGTATTAATGAATGGTACAAGGTGTATAGTGTGGGTTGATTCAGCAAATTTTTCACTCTGTGTAATATTGCAATTGATTTGGATACTTTACCTTTTATATAATTAATATGTGGCTTCCAACACAGTTTATCAATTATTACTCCAAGGAATTTAGTTTCGGATACCCTTTCAATCTCTACACCATTTACACTGAGTTTGGGTACTGGGTAGTTGTGATGGTTGTTAAAGACTATAAATTTTGTCTTGCTTAAATTGAGCGTTAATTTGTTTGAATCAAACCACAGTTTCAGCTTTCCTAATTCCTTTCCGAGTGTATCCAGAAGTTGTTCCAAATTGTTTCCACTGCATAGCAGGTTAGTGTCATCAGCAAACAATATTAAGTCAATTTTTTCTGAAACTTTACATATATCATTTATATACATATTGAATAATAATGGTCCCAAAACTGAACCCTGTGGGACTCCACAGGTGACCTTCAGTAGCTCTGAGTTTTTGTTGTTAACACATACAAACTGATATCTATTCTTTAAGTAACTTCTTAACCAGGACAGTGCTACCCCTCTAATACCACAATTTTGTAGTTTCTTTAATAATAGATTGTGATCTACTGTATCAAATGCTTTTTTAAGATCCAGGAATACTCCAACTGAGTACTCTTTATTTTCAATGGCTGTTGATATTTTTTCTGTAAATTCCATTAAGGCATATGCTGTTGTCCTTTTGTGTCTGAACCCATATTGCTGCTCACACAATAAATCATTCTTCAGTATGAAGTTGTCAATTCTCTCATAGAATATTTTTTCAAGTATCTTGGAAAATTGCGGTAATAGTGAAATTGGTCTGTAGTTGGAGAGTTCCCCTCTGTCGCCTGTCTTGTAAATCGGAATTACTTTAGCTATTTTCATTGCATAAAAATCACGGCAAAGTTATTAGGAGATAGACCGGACTGACGCACGATACACCATGGACTGTGGGATCAGTGAACCAGAGCGCTGCTCATCTGAGCTAGGAGGCTAGAAGCTAGTCAGCTATAATGGCTAACTGACATAAGAGGGAGGGCGGAGTTGAAATGTGAAAGATGGTTCTTAAAGTGACAGGCCTTAAATCAGAGCATTTAAAGAAAGCCAGGAAAAATAAAAACAATTTTTTTTTTTTTTTTTTTTTTTTTTTTTTGTTACTTATTTGTACCCGTAGGTAGATTTGGTTTGCAGTCTGGTGACAAGCCACCGGCTGCTGGTCGCTGCGTGCGCGAGCGCCCTAAACCTACATGTTTTTGGTGTGCGGGAGGAAACCGGAGAAATCCCGGAGTAAACCCACGCAACACGGGGAGAACATGCAAACTCCACACAGCTCACTGTTGGTCGGGGGCTGGGATCGAACCCACAATCTCATGATCCCCGCGATCCCCCGGCCGAGGGTAAACTGTGCTGCCACAGTGCTAAACCACCGCTTCAATAATTAAAAAAAATTAATGAAATGTTTGGCATATTTTGTTCACATTTTCTTAAGACGTGTGAGTTATTAAAATGTGGAAAAAGTGCAGTCAGTAACTCCTTTAGTTACTTTTTGTTCTTATTAAAGACAAAAATAAATGTTTTTACCTTCTTTACATGTTTCAACTGTAAAAACATCTATTTTTGTCTTTAATAAGAACAAAAGGTAAATAATTAAAAGACAAAATGAACCTACTTGAGCTAGTGACTCCTTTAATTGTGCTTAATCATCCAAAATTAAGTCTGCCTTTCACAGGTCATAAGAACTCCACATATAGGACAGTCATGATAGTGTTGAAGGATGAAATGATCACATTTAATGTGGGTTTTTTTTTTTTGCAATTTAACCCAAAAGAAAGTGAAATTAGCAGTTTTGTCATAAATTTACCACTTTATTTAAAACTGCAGGTGTTTCCTCCTAAATGTCTGTTGTGTAAATTTGTTGCTTTTGCTCATGAATTTGACTGTTTTCTGAATAAATGTCTTTTTCTTGTAAATTTGTGGCATTTTTTGCAAATCGGTGCATTTTTCCTTGTAAATTGGTGACCCTGTAAATTTGACTTTGCCACTTTTTTCCAAAAAAAGAGATTTTTCTCCTCAAATTTGTGCTTTCCCCCCAAAACATTTGCATTTTTCCCAAAATTTGTGCATTTTCCCCCCAAAATTTGTTCATTTTTTCCCCAATGTCTATGAATTGTCCTCTCGTAATTTTTTTTTTTTTTAATTTGTAGCTTTGTTCTCATAATTTTTTTGCTGATAAATCAGCCAGACGCTTCTCCTAAACATGCTGTTTATTTCTTGTAAATTTGTGAAGTTTTCCTCTTAAGAACGTCTCTTCTAAATAAGCAATTGAGGGTTTTTTTCCCCAACCACAGCCATTGGACCCCTGTAGTGTGGAAACGAGTCTCCCGTCTGGCCACGACGTTCTAGAAAACTCCACAGCCAGAAATGAAGACTCGGGCTTCATGTGTGTGAACGTACAGATGGCTGATGGACTTCCTGCAGGTTCACTCGGTTTATGCAGCTGGAAACACAGAAGTGAGCTGCTGCTGATGTTAGCCTCGAGGTCTGAGGAGGGAAATGGAAAGCGGGAGGAATGTGATCCTCACTGCTGCTTCACTAGCCATGTTTACATGCACACAAGTGACCGGATTAAAAGCCTGATCGGAAAGAGAATGCTTCATGTAAACACGCCAATCTGAAGATTCTGACCCGATCACACTCATATGGATCAAAATTTCCTTCCGATTGAGATGGGTGGGTTATGCTGATTGTTAATCCAATTGGTGCGCATATAAACACTTATTGCAAAGTTTGGGTAGAAAATATGTTTACTGTGCATGTCTGTACGTCAGTCACATGTCGGCGTGACGTACTTCCGCCTTTACAGCAGCTAGCGGAAGACGTGGCGGGGGTAAAACAGAACTGGTCTGTATTGTCCTGCTGTCTGTTCGCCATGTGCAGAAGTTTGTACTGCTGGGTTTGTAGCTTCATTACGGAGACCAGCAGAAGCAAAAGTACAGCCACATGAAGCGGGTTTGTTTACATCGGAAGTTGCTTCTTCTACTATTTCCGGAATGTTGGATAACTGTGCGCATGTCAAAAGGATTTGTTCCGTTCAAACGTGTGACACATGGAAACGCACATCCTAATCGGATCAGCTTTTTCGGGATCCATGTTAAACTGATCTGAATTGTAATCAGATTGAAGAAATTTTGCCCATGTAACCGTGGCCGCTGTTGTCAGTCGTTTGTCTATACAGCAGAGTAGGCAAATACTGCAGGCCCCCTCAGGCACGATGGGGCCACCAAGATACAAGTTCACGGCCAGCATTTTGTTGGTGGGAGAATTAAAGTTGCCTTCAACTTTTTTTCTTAAAAAAAAACTTGCTACTTTTTTAAATTTGCTACCTTTTTTTAAAAAAATAAAAAAATTGCTACTTAAAAAAAAAATTGCTAGTTCTTGGGAAATTTGCCTTTTTTCCTTGTGAAATATGCAGTTTTTGTTTTTTTTTGCTACTTTTCAAAAAATGCTACTTTATCGGAAATTTACTGCTTTTTTTTTTCTTCATAAATTTGTGGCACTTTTTTCTTCATAAATTCAAGGTGCTTTTTTTTTCCCACAATATCTTTATTGAACCTTTTTTTTTTTTTTTAACAAACATGATACAATCAAACACTAACACTAAAGTACTACAAAAAAAAAAAAAAAAAAAAATGCACTAAAAACACCAACAACCACCAGCAAAATCAAATCTTCAACAATGCTCCTCTGTTTAGTCCAAGGTGCTTTTTTAAAAAAAATGCTACTTTTTTGGAAAATTTTTTTTCCCCCCTCAAATTTGTTGCTTTTTACGAAATTTTCTACTTTTTCAGAAATTTGCTTTTTTTTCGCCCTCATAAATTCGCAGCTGCTTCTCATGAAATTTACGGTTCCCCGTCAGAATTTTTTTTTATTCTCATAAATTTTTAGGTTGTTTATCTAATAAATTTGGGACTTTGATATGGATTTTGGTTAAATTTTTATTCTCTAAGGTTTACCCTTTTTAAATCTTTTTTCCCCCCAGTGGCCCAAGTTTATCTTGTTTTGGTTACGATGGCATATGTAGATATATATTTTTTGCATTTTAAAGAGTTTGAACTCTTATTACAAAGATCCTCCTGCCCAAACACAAATCTAGAAAAGGCGCTGCCTGCTGTGAAGCTTCACAGCAGAGATGCGCTCCGGCGGCTCTTGACTGGAGACGATGATGCTGCAGTTCTGCTTTAACCTCCTGGGAATCATAGTAGCAGGAAAAGAGGAAGGAAGGCCCTGAGGTTTCTGTAGGTTTTTTCTTCTCCTGCCGCTTCCCTGTTTTAAATGTAAAGTGACCGCAGCATGAGGGCAGTGGGGCGAGTCCTCTGAGTCAGGACGGTGACGGACGGACACATGAGGGGGGGTGTCTGCAGATCAGAGCGAATTCACTCTGAATGATCAGCTTCTGTTATTAATAATCAGAGAAAACTTTGGCTATGGTCACACTGCAGGTTTTAACGCCCAATTCCGATTTTTTTTGCACAAATGGGACCCATATCTGATTTTATTTTATTTTTTTTAATGACTGTCTGAACACCACAGATCTGATTTTCAAACCAGACCAAGACCACTTTTGTATGTGGTCCCAATTCTGAATCGTATCTGATATTTTCCAAAGCGACCTCCGTCTGAACGGTCATGTCACATTTCATCCGACTTTTCTCCTCATCGAAGTGAGACGGACGCTACAGTTCTGCGGTGGCGGATGCTGCAGGCATGGCAGACGCAGCTGATTTGTGCTCTTTTTAATCAGTCTCCTTCCCTTTATCACTGGATTGTAATTTTTGTCGGCTCAGACTGCGTAATAACTTCAAAATTGCGGGCGGGGGGTTCGGGGCTGAAGCCACAGACATATGTGCACAGTAACGGCACATTTATTAAAAAAAAAAAAGTGGTCATCTGGCATGTAGAGAAATGAAGGTGGCCTCATTTATTTTGTGCATAAACATTTCTGAATGTTTTTTAACATTTATTTTGCTGCGCTGCATCAAAGGTAATTAATAAGTTCTGTCCCCTCACTCGTTCAGTGCTCATATTTAGTTCCTCAAACACAGCGCTGTGTCTGATGTGTTTTGTTGTGTGCATGCGGGTCCCTTCATAGCTGCAGACCGTTCATACTCCAGTCTGATGGGGGTCGCATTTAAATTATAATGTGAATGCCCACACAAAAAAATCGGATCTAAGCAAAAAATTGGAATTGAGCATGAAGACCTGCAGTGTGACCGTAGCCTTTCAGTGGCTGATTCATGGTTTATTTGGAGTGTTGCACAAAGGAGAGAGGGTAGATTTTAGTGGATTTGCATCACTTCCTAAGCTTGACTTCTACATATCACATGGAATACAGAATTAATTATAAGATGAGCCTTCATTAGTCCCACAGTGGGGAAATTCCAGGATAGCAGCACTCAGAGCAAGAGTAAGCAGGATAAGAATTGGTTAACTTCTTAAACATCGAGATCCATAAAAAGTGCAAAAATGCTGAGAAATATTCAGAATGGAGAAGATAAAAATCAAGACAGAACGTCTGTTAAACATGCAATTAGCGCCTTGGCGTTCCAGCCAGTTTCCCCAAATTTAGCCTAGGCAAAGAAAATCACATTCTTAACTGAGTGATAGTAGAAAATGAATAGCCCCCCCGACGGAACATCAGAATTTTAAAAGGTTAAATTTGCAATTTTTCTCATCAATTTGCATTTTTTTTCCTTGTAAATTTGCAACCTTTTTCCTCAAAAATTAGCAGCTTTGTGTCCTCAATTTGCAATTTCTTTCTTGTAAACTTGCAACTTTTTTCTCAAAAAAATTGCAGCTTCTTTCTTGTACATTTTTTAAACTTTTTTTTCCTCAAATATTCAACTTTTTTTCCTGTAAATTTGCACCTTTTTTCTTGTAGATTTGAAACTTTTAACCCCTTCGCATTCCAGCCAATTGCCTTAAATTTAGCAAACGCAAAGAAAATCAAATCCTTTCTTCACGGAGCGGCAGTAGAAAATTTGTAACATGCCGCCGGGGGAACACCGGAATTTTAAGAGGTTAAAATAAAAAGAACAAAAACGGTGAAAATGAAAAGAAAAACAAGCATAAAGCATGTGAACACAGGGTAGCAGACACAAACGAGTCCAGCGTCGACCTTTTAAACCCACCGCCGTCTCCCTGTGGTCTCCAAAATGTGGGTCAGGGAAGTCCTTTCCACCATCAGCCACAGCTTCACCATCCCATCTGATCCAATCAAAGCTGGCCCACGGTGGATTATTCAGCCGCTGTACCCCCCCCCCACTTGAACAAAGCTCCTCTGTCGGCCCTCCTCTGACTCACAGCGCCGCGGGGAGCTCACGGCAGTGTCAGTGGCCCCCCGGTCCCTGCCGTCGCAGCTCCACTGTGGCACAGTTTTCATCTGTGGGGACTGTTGCTGTGGAGTCACACCAGCCTGCACACGGAGCTGCGTTCTGACATTTTTTCCCCTCCTAAATGTACAGATTTTTTCTCATAAATTTGTACTCTTTTCTCTTAAACTGCTGCCTTTTATTCTTGATAATTTGCAAAGTTTTTCTCTGAATTGCATTTTTCCCACCTAAATTTGCAACATTTTTTCATGTAAATTTCTTTTTTTTCCTTATTTGTTCCTCATGCATTTCCTTTTAGATATGCTACTTTTTCCTCATAAGTGTCCCTTTTTTTCCACGTAATTTTTTGAGGTTTGTCACTTTTTTCCTTTATCTTAAATGAGTGTTTTTCCCCTCCTAAATGGCTACAGTTTTACTTGTGAACCTGCACATTTCAGTCTTATCCATTTGTGATCTTTTTCTTTTAAATTTATTTTTTGGGTTTGTAACCCAAGTTTGCTATATTTTAACTTTTTTCCTCAAATGTTGCTGCATTTTCACTTCTAAACTTGCAAATTGTAATTTTTATTTCTAGAAAAATTGCAACTTTTTCTGTCAAATTTTGTCTTTTTACATGTGCATTTGTGATTTTTTTTTTCTTGTAAATTTTACTAAATTTCTTCCCTCATGAATATGCAAATTTTCTTGTAAATTTGTTGTTGTTTTTTTTTAAAGAAGTTGGCCAAATTTCTTGTGAATTTGCAGTTTTAAGATAAGATAAGCCTTTATTAGTCCCACAATGGGGAAGTTCCAGGA
This sequence comes from Pholidichthys leucotaenia, assembly GCA_020510985.1. NCBI lineage: Eukaryota > Metazoa > Chordata > Actinopteri > Cichliformes > Pholidichthyidae > Pholidichthys > Pholidichthys leucotaenia. The sequence goes on along the minus strand of CM035847.1, from coordinate 46,504,911 downwards.
TTGCAACAGTACAGGGATAGCAACACTCAGAGCAACAATCAGAAGGCAAGAAAAAACAAGAGCAGCGAGTGTGTGTGTGTGTGTGTGTATATATATATATATATATATATATATACAGTATATAGACACACAGTGCGGAGCATTGTGGTTGGTGGATGTGCAGCAGAAAGTCTAAGCTCTCTCTCCGCGGATGCGGCGGGCCAGCTGGATGTCTTTGGGCATGATGATGGTGACCCTCTTGGCATGGATGGCGCACAGGTTGGTGTCCTCGAGGAGACCCACCAGGTAGGCCTCGCTGGCCTCCTGCAGAGCCATGACAGCGGAGCTCTGGAAGCGCAGGTCGGTCTTTAAGTCCTGAGCGATCTCCCTCACCAGGCGCTGGAAGGGCAGCTTACGGATGAGCAGCTTTGTGGATTTCTGGTAGCGACGGATCTCTCTCAGAGCCACGGTACCGGGTCTGTAACGGTGAGGCTTCTTCACTCCGCCGGTGGCCGGAGCGCTTTTCCGAGCAGCCTTGGTGGCCAGCTGCTTCCTGGGGGCTTTTTCCTCCAGTAGATTTACGGGCGGTCTGCTTGGTTCTAGCCATCGCTCTTTATTATTCTGTCTTATTTCTTGCACGCCGCCTAAACTCCAGCCCGGCACCCGCGTAGTTTTCGCTTCACTTCCCCGGTATGTCGAGTTTCTCAGTTAGCACCGGGTGGCGGTTGAGTTGAGTGCTAGCTAGCTCATTTTATGTAAAATTTTGGCCTTTTTCCTCATAAATTTGCTACAGTTTTACTTGTAAACTTGCAAATTTTAATGTTTTTTTTTTCTAGAGAATTTGCAAAATTTTTCTGCCAAATTTTACCTTTTTTTGTGCATTTGATCTTTTTTTTTGTAAATTTGCAAACTTTCTGCCACATTTTACAACACCCCCCCCCCCCCCCCCGTGCATTTGATTTTTTCTTTTTTTGTAAATTTGCATTTTTTCCCCTGGAGAATTAGAAAAATATAATTTTGGCTTTTTGTCCTCATAGATTTGAGATTTTTCTATTAAATTTGACACTTTTTTTTTTGTTAAATGTCGCTGTTTTTCCTCAAAATTTCCACTCATACAAATGGCAACATGTGCTCCTTATTTCTTGTAAATGTGTCCGTTATTTTGGTTCTGGTAGCCTAAATAATTGAAGGCTAAACTGTAATGAGGTCAGACTTTTTTGTTCTAATTTTGTTCTTCAATTTGATCAAGTGTCCCTAAAACAAGGTCTGAAACTCTTGACTTTAACTTCCCTACACCTGCATATACCCTGTGGTTCCTCTCCCTATAGTTCTCTGGAAAAGGTTCCAGTACTTTGTGGTGGGAACTGGTCTCAGGAACGGGTTTCAGAGGATGCAGCGGTGTGGATATTTAGAGCTCGGCTGCTTCTTACTTTGGACATCGGGTGCTGAGATGCACGCTGAAGCTTCTAAAAATAAGATGCCGTAGCCTCGCGTTGCCTAGCAACAGGCCCGTAAGCAGAGCCACGGTGCTGATATGGCCACTGTGGCTCTGCTGCACGACCAAAGTCTGCATGGAGAGTTGCAGCATCCACCCTCCAAATTTAGCAAGCGGAGTCTGAAAGTTTTCATTTTGTGTTTAAGAGGTGATGGAACTCTGAGATGAACCGTGCTGTTCTAAAGTCTAAAAGATACAAACGAACAACAATACTGCATAACCCACAAATACACAAATGGCTCGCCACCCACACACAGACCTCAGCTATGCTACAAGAAGATGAGACTCGGATGAGGTGCAAATTGGACCAGAACGAGGACTAAAGATGTTTGTCTAAAGATCTGTGTACCACAGAAATAGATCGTCGGTGCATTAAAATTAAAATGATAAGTCCGTTTTAAGGTGAGAAGACAAAAACTGCACTGTTGGTTGTAATATTGCAGTAATGACCTGTCTGACTGTTAAAGAGCTCCTCCGTTATGCACTTGGTTTTTCCCCACATGTTGACACAGCTTCCAGAGGTGTTCAGGAAACTGCTGACATGCTTTGGTCGGAACACCTCAGGATTTAAGTACGGTACGCAGCACCATTTTACACAGGAGAGGAGCTCTCCACAAAATGGGCTGTTACAGGGCATATTCACAACAATTTGTGACTTTCCCTCAAAAATTGTGACTTTTTCTCAAGAAATTGACTTTTTTTTCTTATAAAGTGGCAATTTTTTTCCTTGTAGATTTTTTTTTTTTCTGGTAAATTTGAGAAGAAGCCAACTTGTCATTCAGTCCATACAGCCAGTCATGTACGGTAGAATGAAATTGCGTTTCTCCTGTCTACAATGTTGATCACGTCTAGAATCAGAGGGGTTGCTGCCATGCAAGGCGCCGCCACAAACAACTTTTCCTCCCCCCATTCTGTTATGCTGAGCACCAAGCTCGAAGGCGGGGTGTACCATTTTTGTATGGTCTTTGGTATAACCCGGCCGGGACTTGAACCCCCAACTTCCCGGTTGTGGAGCGGATGCTCTGTCAACTGGGCCACTCTTCCCCCAAAATTTGTCTTTTTGTCCCCCTCTCAAAAAGGTTTTTAAAAAAAAAAAAAAAAAAAAAATTTGACTTTTTTCCTCATAAATTTTGCGACTTTTTTCTCACAATTTTTGCAGTTTTTTTTCTTGTAAATTTTGCAATATTTTCTCAAATTATAAATTGGCATTTTTTTCCCGGTAAATTTTCAGCTTTAATTCTTGTAAATTTGCAACTTCTTTTTTTCTTGTTAGTTTGTGACTTTTTTCCTCAAATTTGCCTTTTTTCCTCCTAAATTTGCAACTTTTCCTGTGAATGGGCAACTTTTTTCTCACAAATTACACATTTCCCCCTTAAATTTCCCCCCCCTTTTTTTTTCTGTATAGTTATTGAATGCCGCCGTCTAGCCAGTTTTGGCTGTGCTTTACAATGGCAAATTTTCTTGCCAATGTGCAGACGACCTCTATAAGACGTGCTCCCAGTGTGAGCTCGCCGACGGCAGCCCAGCGTTCGTATGTGTGCTGCTGGGGTACGTGAGCTCCGAGGCTCAGCGGGGAAACTTGCACCTCAAAGTGAAACCAGTTGCATTTACAGGGTTTTGAACGCGGCGCTGAACGTCTCCTCGTTTCCGTTTGAGCTCATATAAAACTGAGAACCACACAAGTGTCAGTTCTGAGAAACGTCAGTGAAGGTGTGACTGTTAAAACAAGAAGTTCAGTGTTTTAACTTTGGCCTCCTCACACTTTTCACATGCTTAGCTGGATGAAAATATATCCATATAAATGAATTTGTGTAATTTTTCTCACACATTCAGCTTATTTCTCTGATTTTTGGGCGGCACTTGTCAGTTTTGTCCATTCATCTTGTGAATTTGGGTCGTTTTTCTCATGAACTTGTACAATTTTTTTCTCTTGTGAATTTGCACAATTTTTTTTATCAAATCATTGGCACCATTTTTGCCACAAATTCAGGCAAGTTTCTCTTGTGAATTTGTCCTTTTTCTCACTAATTTGCTCCATTTTTCTTGTGAATTTGGACTTTTTTTCCCCCTCACAAATTTGTTTCTTGTGCATTTGAGGTGTTTCTCTTGTAAACTTAGGCCATTCGTCTTGTTAATTTGGGTCATTTTTCTGATGAATTTGCACCATATTTCTCTAAAACCTTTGCATAATATTCTTTGTGAATTGGCACCTTTTTTCTTTCTGGATTTGGACCGTTCATCTTGTGAATTTAGGCAATTTTTCTCATAAATTTAACCATAAATTTGTGCTGTTTTTCTTGTGCAACTTTTTGCATTCCTCAATTTGCAACTTTTTTTCTCACAATTATGAAGCTTTTAAATGTATAAATTGCAGAGTTTTAATCGGATCCTCTTTTTAAGGCAGCTGATTGAGGGTTTGTTTCCAGCAGAGTAGAAAGTGGCGGCGGGATCAGACGGTCACTGATTCACTGTCTGAACATCCCGGGATGCTCCATAGCTGCAGGACTTGGGGGTGGGGGTGGGGTGCTATAGTATAAAAGTCATTTTAAAGGGATTACATTGATTTTTGGATGCGTGGACAACCCCCCTTTGCACCCCGAGGGGCTCTGAGGGGAGGATGGTAGTGTATATCTGGGCCATAAGGATCACTGCCTTAAATCAACTTAAGGTTTTAAGTTGGAGCGCATGTGAGGGTTCATGATCACCACCATGCAACCAGTCTGGGTTTGACTTTGCCTGTCGGCGCTCTGCAGAAGGGATGAAGACGTAAACCCAGATTCAGAACAGAGTGAGACCGTTTAGTTAGAATAGAAAAATGTGGCAAATTCTCAAAACTGTTGCACATTTATGATGGACAGCGTTTTAAATTTATCAGGAAAAATGTGCGTTTACTGGGAAAAGTGTTCATTTATGGGAGAAAGTTGCAATTTTAGAGAAAATGGTTGTACGCTCCTGAGAAAAGTTGCACCTTTACAAAGAAAAAGTTGAATATTTGTATCAAATGGTTGAAGATGCCTTTTTTTTTTTTTTTTTAATGTTTCAGACTCCTGAGGAAAAACGTTGCACATTTATGGGGAAAATGTTGTGCATTCATGGTGGAAGGTTGCACACATATTGGGGGTGGGGGGATGTGCATTCATGACAAATCTTGTGCATTTACAGGGAAAAAATGTTGCACGTTTACAGTATGTGGAAAAATGTTGGACATTTACGGATGCAGCATGTATATGGGGGTAAATGCTGCACAATTACGAATGCAGTGCCTTTACGGGTGGAAATGCAGTGTTTTTACTAGGGCTGTGACTCTTTAGAAGTCACACGTTTCAATTCAATTCCGATTTTTGGTGTCGTGATTTGATTCAGAATTGATTTTCGATGTGAAACGGTTTTCATTTCGCATTTGGCTCTCAGTTCAGTACAAAAACCCACTAATCTCAGAAAAAAGTCGACTGCACTGCAAAAAATGCTGAGGTAAGCTTGAAAGCAGAGGACAGTGTGTTGATTTAGGGGGCTATATTTTGAAAAAATGACAACTGATTTGTAATAAAATACTGCTAAATGAAAAAGACTTGGGTTAGTAACTGCGTTTTTTATTTCTTGAAAACTTGAGTTTCAAAACTGAAATTGTACACAAGTGAAATAAATTTAGAAAATTTTCCTTTTCAGCGTATCACAATTCCTAACAGCTTTTACACAGTCTGCAGGTTTGGTCGCCCTCCAGCATTCTAGAAATATAGGCTGTTCATTAAAAACAAAAGTAAATTCTATCACAAATACTTTGAACATCTATTTAAGTAGTAGTGCTACCTGACTGCTACAATAACAATAATGATAATGGATTAGATTTATATGGCGCTTTACATGTCAAGTGACTCTCAAAGTGCTTTACAGTGAGTCCATTAGTCATTCACTCCAGACAGACATTGATAGTGGTAAGCTACTGCTGTAGCCACAGCTGCCCTGGGGCAGACTGATGGAAACATGGCTGCCAATCTGCACCAACAGCCTCTCCGACCACTACCCAACATTTACACACATTCATACAGTGTCATGGACACTGGAGGCAAGGTGGGTGAAGTGACTGTATGCAATCAGTGTACAGTTACCTATACAGTAACTTAATGCAATGAACAAATTCAATAAGAACTAAATGCAATTGATCCATAAGATAAGTAACATTAATTTTAAACCTGCGCACCTAAGCATCTAAATTCTTTGGATAGTTGGCAAACAAAATAAAGCGCTGTGACGAGATTTTGTGATTTTTATTTTTGTTTTTCTTCCCTTTTTTTGCCCATTCAGAATTTGCTAGTTAAAGTGGTGCAGTGTGCGTTGTTCAGCAGGAGAACTTGGAGCTTTTTCCACTTGTTTCAACTCTGGGTAATGGCGGTTAATGTCAGCCCCGGCATTTGTGGTGTTACTTACCAAAGTACTTGACTTTTTTGTAAACTTTACATATGTCATGTCTAGCGCTTTCTTTCCCGGAATGTTGTAGAAACAAAACTGCGCCCACATACTTGCCTTCATCGATGATGGACCTGGCTGAATTTCATGCTGCTCCAATTTTTCTTTATTCCGACTGTTTCATCTGGCTGCTGGCTAGTAAGCTACTCTGCGTGGTTCTCCTGCGTTGGCAACAGCAATGCGTAATTGCGTATCCCAAAGTGGCAATACATGTCACGTGATGAGACCCCGGCACCATCGCAAAATAAAAAAAAAATAATTAATTTTTGTCAATGTATTCTGGATCGTGTAAAATGAGAATCTAGATTCTGTAGTGAATCGATTTTTTCCCCCCCCCAACACTCCAGTTTTTACAGGGTGGAAATGTTGCACATTCACAAATGTTTACAGATGTTGCGTGTTTACGGATGCCACACATTTACAAATGCAGCACCTTTACAGGGGGGAAATGTTGCACATTTACAGCTGCTGCACGTTTATGAATGTTGCACGTTTATGAATACAGTACTTTTATAGGGGGAACGCAGTGCTTTATGGGGGGAACTGTTGCATGTTTACGAATGCCGCACATTCACGAATGTCGCACGTTTATGAATGCAGCACATTTACAAGGGGAAATGTTGCACATTTACAGATGTTGCACGCTTATGAATGTTGCACGTTTACGAATGCAGCGACTTTACAGGGGGGAAATGCAGCGCCTTTACGGGGGGAAATGTTGCACATTTACAGATGTTGCACACTTATGAATACAATGCCTTTATGGGGGGAAATGTTACACATTTACAGATGTTGCACATTTATGAATGTTGCACGTTTACGAATGCAGCGACTTTACAGGGGGGAAATGCAGCGCCTTTACGAGGGAAAATGTTGCACATTTACGATTGCAGTGCCTTGACGGGGGAAATGCAGCACCTTTACAAGGAGAAATGTTGCACATTTACGATTGTTGCATGTTTATGACTACAGTGCCCTTACGGGGGGAACGCAGTGCTCTACAGGGGGAACTATTGCATGCTTACGAATGCTGCACACTTACAAATGTTGCACGTTTACGAATGCAGTGCCTTTACGGGGGGAAACGTTGCATGTTTATGAATGCAGTGCTTTATGGGGGGAACTGTTGCTCATTTACGAATGCCACACATTTATAAATGCAGCACATTTACGGGGGAAAATGTGCCATTTACAAGGAAAAATGCCACACATGTATCAGGAAAATGTGCATTTATGGTGAAAAATCTATAGTGGAAAGATGTACTTACATACATGAGGAAAATGTTGCACATTTATGAGGTAAAGTAGGGAAATACTCTTTAACAGGGAAGTACTAGAAGTTGCTGACCTGTCATCTGGTTTGAGTTGCCGTCAGAGGAAAAAGTGCCGTCTTAATCTCTGAAAGGCAGTTGTCACATTATCTGATTTGACCATCTGAGACAGAATTAAATCTGATGCCGTTTTCTGTCTGAACTTCCTGTCTGCGTGCTCTGCTGTGACTCCGTCTACCACTGACTAATGTTCACTACCAGGCCAGTTTTCTTTGGTTTCTTCTCCTGTGTGAGAGAGAGAGGGAGGGAGAGAGAGAGGGAGGCAGGCGTAGGGTTGGTGAATCATGAAGCCATAAAGGGCAGGGTGAGCTCAGGAATGTGTGACAGAGCCGGACCGAGGTGGAGGGGTTGGTTTCTGTTTGTGTGGCGCACGGGTCATCAACAAGTGGAAACAGTCGGGAACAAACGCAGAGCTGCTGCTGTCTGCTTTTGAGCTGCCACCCTCCTCTGCTGATGACCCTCGGCGGGGGGAAGTGGACTTGAGTTTTGCATTTGTTAAGTCACTTAGATTTTGTTTCCTTCCATCAAATCCAAAGTGTTTAATTTCCTAGTTTCTTCATATTAAAGACAGTTGTCGGGTTGCCCGGTTGTCTTAGGTCCGGTTTTATTTTTTTTTTAAAAAATCCTTCATAAACAAACTCTCTCATGCCCATGTCTTTCTAGTGTTCCATACGGAACATTCAGTATCTACAGAGCATGTACAGACCATTAGCTAGCAGAACTGCTACGGAACATGTACATGTGAGTAATGTTATATTTTCATGTTAGTAAAACACTTGAACTTGCAGGAGTAACTGGCTATGTACCAAACGTTCCACATCTAACGTTACATGTTAGTTAAGTTAATCCCTTCCACAGCATGTGGGACACCATGTGGTGTATGGGGCGGCGCCCATCCCGGTTTCACTGACCCTAGGCCACGCAGCTCCTGTAAGTAGCAGAAGCTACAGTGGGAGGTCAGTCCTCTGGTAGCTCTGTGCGTTAACTTACCTTTCCCCATTCTATTACGCTGAGCACCAAGCCAGAAGGCGGAAAGTACCTTTTTTTTTTTTTTTTTTTTAAATCTGGTCTTTGGTATGACCTGGTTGGGATTTGAACCCACGACCTCCCGGTTGTGGGGCAGGTGCTCTACCAACTAGGCCACCACTCTGGTAAAACGTTACATGTACATGTTCGTAAAACACTCAAAACCACTAGCTAGTAGGACCACTAGCGTTCCATAAGGAATGTTCCGTACCTATGGCACTTGGTAATGGCAGTGTACAGAATGCGTACGGAATGTTCTGTATAGAATATACTGTACCGTTTGTTCTGTGTTTTACCAATCTGAAATGTTGGAATAGGGAGCTGGTCTGTCGTATCATTTAAAGGAAGACAAAACATAAAACAGGCTACTTGTGCTGCATTGCCAAATCTTTCCTTGGTTACCTTAAGTGTTGAGAAGGGAACCCGTTTCTTTTACTATGGTTTTAATGTTCTATTAAAAACATTTGTTATGGCCGCCAGCCGGGTTTTTCCTATTCACTGGGGGCCTTTTTGAGGACCAACTCCACATGTAATGATAAAAATATCCACGTACAGGAATGAGTATGGAACACTTTCAGACAGACCTGGAGTGGAATTATTGTGGTTTGAAAAAACAACAACCGGTCACTAGCTGCAAAACATATGAGAATAACATGAGGTATGCTGGCGCAGCAATTTGCAGCTTTTTTCCTCATGCATTTGCAGTTTTTTTTTTTTTGTTGTTGGAGTATTTTCTCATTTTTGACAACCACATGGAGTCACTGCCAAAGGAGCTGTTTCTAGTTCTGGAGCCACAGGTTGCAGACCGGTGCATTTTCCTTTCGATAACATTTGTGTTAAACATAGGAACTCAAACATGTGGCGCTAACCTTCACCAAGTGGGAGTTGAGGCCGTTTAAGGACGCTTGTGCTCTCCTTTAGCTGCCCTCGCTTGTTGACACACAGCATTTGACCCTGATCTCCTGTCACCAGTGGGAGTTTAGGAGGCGATGTTGTTGATCAGCAGAAAACTTTTCTTCTTTTTTTTTAAACTTCCTGACTGTATCTTCCCCTCCTGGGAGTTTTTAGAGGGCTCATGCTGCTGAAGTAGTCAGACCAGTTTAATGTGAACAAGGAACAGAAAAAATGTCAAAATACAGTTCTAAAAATGTGTTAAATTGTAAGCCAACTGCAGGAGTAAATAAACCTAAATGCTCATGTTATATCGAGCAGTTGGAATTAATGGCGGTTGCTGCTGTAGAAACTATTATGGGTGCAGCTTCCACTTTGGGTGGAAGTAGTATTAAAGGAGCAGTATGTAATATTTTCGCTAATCTGAATTTTTAAAATTTAAAGCAACATTTAGAATTTTGTTTTTTAGTTATATAATCATTAAGTAAAATGTTTTATATTTTCTGTATTGTAAGATTTTTTTTTTTTTTTTTTTTTTTAAATGGACAGGAAAAGGGTTACCTTCCATGTAGGTGGCCATTTTGGACCATTGTCTTTCCAAGGTTATATGTCAAACTCTGCTTACATAAATGGCTTTTGTAGGTTACTCTAAATCCTTTGGAAGTGAGAAATGACCAACATAATATTTTATGCCTTGGTGCAACAGAGGTATACGGTAATCACTGTGTGTCTGTGTGTGGTTGTGTGCATCTGTCTTTCTGTATGTCTGTTACCAGCTTTTCAGCTCGTCCGGTTAAAATGAAGTGAAACTAAAGGCTTGTATCATTGTATCACCATTTTTCTTGACTTGTAATTTGCCAGAATTTCAAGGTAAGGCTTTGTTTTCAAAATAAACACACAGTCAACTCACCATTATACCCTCAGTGGAGCCGCAAGAAAAAGGTGTTGTAATAACTAGGCCGCGCCAATAGAGGTCTCACTGAGGCAACTGCACCTTGGTGCTTTCGTTCAAACTGTTAGATTGCACAAATTATTACACACTGGACCTTTGTCAGTCGGCAATAATGGAGTGGGATATTTAAAATAGTGTGTTTGAAATTTTTCCAAATTCGAGTTCATGTGTAGTCCACATGCATGTTTTGCAGTCTAGTGGCAGCTAATTTCCTCCCTTGTATTAGTATTTTTGAATGTTTTTGCAAAGTTCTGGTACTTGTTGCGCATTTCGTGGTTGTGCCGTAGACTGTATAAATGGAGGCTCCTCACAACCAAGTGTTAGGCCAACGTCTTCCCAATGTGCAAATGACCTCTATAAGATGTATTCCCAGTGCAGAGTTGCTGACATGGGCCCAGCGCTTGTGTGCTGTTGGGGTAGCTAGGGTATCGATAAGTCAAAATTGTTAGCAAGGGTATAGCTAGCAGTTAAAAATGTTGGCTAGGATATAGATAATTTTTTTTTTTTTTTTTACACAAATGTGTTGGTAATAGGTGTTAGCCAAGTGTTAGTTTATATCGTTTAGCGAAATATAAAGCTGGTAGTTAAAATGTGAACTAGGGTATAGTGTACAGTTAAAATTGTTTGCAAAATGTAAAACTAACAATTAAACTTGTTAGCTAAGGGTATAGCTAGTAATTAAAAATGGTTGTTTGGATCTAGTTCAGTGTTTTTTTTGTTGTTTTTTTTTAACCCAAGTGTGTAGATAAGTTTAAATTGTTAGCCAAGTTTAAAGCTAGCAGCCACAGCTGTGTAGTTGATAGTTGAAATGTTAGCTGGATTATAGTTAATAGTTAAAATGTTAACTTAGGGCAGGGGTCTGCAACCTTTGCCAACCTAAGAGCCATTTTACCAGTCTCTGACTAAAATGGAAGTGGCTGAGGGCCTTAATGACAACTTGACGTTTAAAATAGAGTATACTGCTTATAAAGTTTTTTTTTTTTTTTAATATGCATACCTCAGGGCAGCGCAGTGGTTAGCACTGCGGCAGCACAGCAACTCACCCTTGGCCGGGGGATCCTGGGTTCGATCCCAGCCCCCGACCAACGGTGATCTGTGTGGAGTTTGCATGTTCTCCCCGTGTCTGCGTGGGTTTACTCCGGGATTTCTCCGGTTTCCTCCCACATGCCAAAAACATGCAAGTTAGGTTAATTGGCATCAAACTGGGGATTCTAAATTGTCCTTAGGTATGACTGTGAGAGTGAATGGTTGTCTGTCTCTCTGTGTTGGCCCTGCGATGGACTGGCGATCTGTCTAGGGTGTACCCTGCCTCTCACCCAAAGATGCTGGGATAGGCTCCAGCCTCCCCGTGACCCGAAAAGGATTAAGCGGTAGAAGATGGATGGATACATACCTCAGAATATTATGTGACATTAATGAATTCATACAACAGTGGGGGAAAAAAACTGTCAAGCTTGATATATAACTTCATTCATGAAATAAAAGTATTAGAAATGTATTACAAATTGTTTTATGCTGAAAAATAAATTTCTGAATATCTGACCATAGTTTTTTCTATCCACCTTATTCCTGGGGGTGGCGCTGTAGGAACGATTATGGACGGAACCTCCGGTTTCGGCCGACGTAGTGTTAAATCAGTCAGTAAGAGTGGAGTAGCAGGGGCATTTAAAATGGCGTTTTTAAAAGTTTTTCAAATTCATTTTAATGTATCGTCCACATACGCGTTTTGCACTCAAGTGGCAGCTAATTTCAGCTCTTCTAGTTTTTGTATTTTTTTTGAATGTTTTGGCGTAGTTCTGATACTTGTTGCTGGTGTTTGATTGTGCTATAGACTGGATAAATGGAGGCTTCTCACCACACGGTGACAGATGACATTCAAGCATGGTGTTGTGGCGTACGTCTGCTCTAAGGTAAATTTGATTATGTCCAACACATTTTAACAAAATGCAGCTGACTTTATTGCAGTGGAGACATGCTGGTTGGAATGCCCACCGTGTCATTATTAGTACAGGCAACGAGAAGTCATAAATCATGGCTTTTTCTTTGTTTGGTAGTGGCAAAGTCCCAGGAAACCCCTTATGAGTGCCTGGTATCATTGGAAAACTTAGAAATTGTACTTTCTAAAAATACCTATGTTTTTGCGGAAGACTTAACTCCTGATTGAACGTAAGTTATCAACCTAGCTAAAATATAAACAAATCATCTTTTTCTGGGTCATTTTTCACACACTTCCTACAGACTGAATATCATTTTGAAGATCTTTCAATACAAAATATGGAAATAATGTTACATCAGTTCTGAAAATGTCCTCAAGGTGACTCATTTTGCCAGCGCGGGTCATTTGTTTACAGCGTTAGCGTCTTAGCAGCGGCACTAACTAATGGAGCTACTGTGTACGAGGCCACTTTATAAGGTCATCTTCCCACCCCTCGATAGTCGTGGGAAGTGGTATAACTGTTACTGTTTTGAGGTGCGAGAGGCTGTGTTCCCGCATTTCTGATGCTGAAGTCATTTTTTTTTTTTTTTTTAAACAAGGAAAAGTGTCCCGTTTCAGTGACAACCACATGTCCTAAACTAGTACCGGAAGTTGCTACCATAATTCACGCAAGGCATCATGGGGCCTAGGAATAAGGTGGATAGATTTTTTTTTTTTATTATTTTTTTTTATCAGCACATTCATAAATTGTTTAAATCTCCAGACTCAATTTGACAACTAGTGAATTGATATTCTTTATTGTGGAATGAAACAAGAATTCTAAACAACTTTCTAAATCTATAAGATGTACTGTATTCCTGATGTGTGCTGTTGGGATAGTTGGCAGTTAAAATAGTCGGTGAGGGTATAGCTCAGAGTTAAAGTTGTCAAAGTGTGTAGCTAACTTTTGAAATTGCTTGCCAAATTTAAAACTAGCAGTAAAACTGTTAGCTGAGGGTATAGCTATTTAAAAACTTTAGCGAGGATATAGCGGTCTGTTTGGCCTGCTTCACAGGAAGCAGACCAGGAGGAGGATTGTGTGTCGTTTCTTTGACATTCCTGCACTACACATGTGCACACTCACATGCACAAACGTAGACGCACACAACGCACACAGCAGGCAGCTTTAAAGGATCTGCAGTGTCAACTTTCAGGAGTGTTTGTCCCTTCTGTTTCAGAGTCGCTCATGCGTTTCCACTCCTGGTGAGTGTCGGTGGGGGGGTAACCACCTTTCTGCCCTCTTACATCACCATTGCCACTGTGACAGGCAGTACAGGCAGTTAAACGCTTCTCCTTATAAGGTAAAAGTGTGCACGGCGGGAGGGGAAGGAAGAAGGGGCGGGTAGAGAGCGTTGCCGCTGTGACAATGCTGTCTGCCGCTGGACAGTCCTGAAACTCACGTTTGACAACATTTTTTCTCTCACTCACTCAAAATTTATTTTCTCCCAACCTCGCGCATCCTACGAACGCCACATGGTTCACATATTTCATTTTTCCTTGTTGGTTTAGAGAATATTTGCCTCCTCTGACTGGTGTGTGTGCGTGCGTGCGTGCGCGCACGTGTGCATCCTTGTTGCAGTCATATTTCATCTGTATGAGCTCGGCTACGAACAAACAAAAAGCTCTCCCAGGTATGAGGATTTCTAAGTGCTGAGATGCCTCTCATACCACAGACGCACAGATTTCACTCTGAGCTGGTTGGCTGCACATGCTTGGTTCCAAGTTTACGCTAGTGTGTTAGCTCCCGAGTCATAATTGGTAGGTGACTTGAGGGGGGATGCAAAGCAGAAATGAAAGAAAAAAACTTATAAATTTTAAACTTTTTCATAAATTTGCGACTGGTTTCCTTGTAAATTTGCATCTTTTTATTGTGCATTTTTTTCTTACAGTTGTCCTCCACCAAATTTGCAAGTTTTTCTTAAATATGTGTGACTTTTTCTTGTAAATTTGCCACTTTTTCTAATTGGTAAAGTTGCCTTTTAACCAGTTAGAAAAAGTGGAAAATTTGCAAATTTTGCATATTTGAGAAAGAAATTGCCAATTTACAAAAGTCACAACTGTGAGAAACTTTGAAATTTATGGCAATGTGTTAAATTTGCAAGAAAAATGTTAAGTTTGGGAGAAAAATTTTCAAAATTTACAGCAAAGTAGTAACTTTCTGACAAAAGTTTGAAATTTGATTAAAAAGTAGCAAATTTGTGATGAAAAAGTTTATTAGAAAAAGTTGCAAATTTGAGAAGTTGAAAATTTACAAGTGTTAATTTATGAGAAAAAATGATGAATATTTAAAAAAGAAGCAAATTTATGATGAAAAAGTTAACAAGTTTATTAGAAAAAAGTTATAAATTTGACAAAAAGCTGAAAATTTACACTAAGTCACAAGTTTATGAAAAATGTTAAATTTACAAGAAAAGCTGCAATTTTGTAAGTGATAAGTGATTCTGCTGTATTCGTTCACACTGTCAGATGATTCTTGTCCCTTGGCTTCATCGGTGCAGAGGCGTCGCGTGGACCGCCAGCCCACCGTCGCCGCCGCCGCTCTCATCGTAGTGCCCGTCTGTTCTCTAGAGTGTAGTGGTGTGCCCCCTCCTCCCACCTTAATGATTAGAACAACCCACTGCTGAGTAACTCTTTAGTGACCGACTCATCCCGTCTTCAGCCGCGTTAACTCGCACAACGGCCGTCCTCTGTGCATTCAAATGAGCTCCGTTTCAAGAGTATAAAAGCTCACTCTGAGGCTTATTTTTGGTGGTTTCACTACCCTGTAGAATAACACACAGAGGAAAGGAAGTTTAGTTCTCACAATAATTAGTTCTCATCTGACCAATGACTTCCTCTTAACTGGCTTCAGCTGGTTTCATGTTTGTTTTTGTCACTTTTAAAAAGGGACTCGGCAATGTGGCGTGAACAAACTCTTCTGTGGAACGTTAACTATCAGTGGTCGCCGAGACCAGTGCGCAGCCATCCTTCAGCATCATGGAGAAGCTGTCCGCTGTGTAATTATTGTAAAAAGAGGAAAAAACATGCTAGTCCAAGCTACTTTTATTTGTAGGGGACATGCTTGCTTAAAAATAAAGCATCACAAATGTGGGAACGTTAGTTTAGGGTCTGATGTTTTAGCCCACCCTTTTGCAGCAGGAAATCACCATGTTCATGATCAGCTCTGCTATATAGGAACTTATTCTTGCATATGAATTCATTTTTGGCTAGGTTTGATACTTTGTGGTTGGTGGATGTTTGTTTGCAGTGTTACTTAAAAAAAAAAAAATAGATTTAGCATCAATTTTGGCATCCATTATGTAGGCAGATTTGCATCTTTTATACTGGGGTTTGATGGAGGGATTTCGTTTCCTCCCACCCGAACGGATCAACAACTGAACTGCAGAACTGTCGCAGGGGCTCTGGAAAGATTCAGCCAGCGGTTTTAATGAAAAGCCGACACAAACAGCTGACGCTTGGCCCTGCCAGCCGCCGTTAGGCCTGCCAAACTCTCACTCACACAGAGGGGGAAAAAAGTGGGTGTGTAGTAGTAATAATAATGACCTCAGCTCATTTTGGTGATTCGAGCCCTCTGGTGCTGTAATGGGAGGTCAGGCTGGTGAAAGAAGGGGAACACCACTCTGACTACCGGCGATGCTGTCTTTAGCTGCCCAAACACGGATTCAGAACAGCTAGAGACGTGGAAGAATGTGCCCACACTTTTTCATTGGAATGTTGTATAGTGCTGATGATTTAACCTGATTGGCAGCAGTAGCATAACATCAGAAGAATCATAGAACATGTATCGGATATTATAGTTGGTAAAAAAAAGTGTTTTCTTCATCTTTCGACTCCTCCCATTGGGGGTTGCCACAGTGGATCATCTGCCTCCATCCCACCCCATCACTTCATCTTCCTCTGTAACACCAACCCTCTCCATGTCCTTCACTACATCGATGAATCTTCTGTCATCTTACTCTTTTCCTCCTGCCTGGCAGCTCCATCTTCAACATCCTTTGTCCAATATATCCACTATCCCTCCTCTGCACATGTCCAAACCATCTCAGCCTTGCCTCTCTTACTTTGTCTCCAAACTGCTCAACCTGAACTGTCCCTCTGATGTACTCATTTCTACTCTTGTCCCTCCGAGTCACTCCAAATGAAAATCTTAGCATCTGCAACTGTGCCACCTCCAGCTTCATTTCCTGTCTTTTTGTCAGCACCACCATCTCCAAACCAGACATAGCAGGTCTCACTACAGTCTTGTAAATCTTCCCTTTCACTCTTGCTGTTACGCTTCTGTCACAGATCACCCCTGACACTTGTCTCCACCCTGCCTGCACTCTCTTCTTCACCTCTCGTGCATTTTCCATTGCTTTGGATGGTTGACCCCAGGTATTTAAACTCATGTACTTTCACTACCTCTACTCCTTCCATCTTTACTGTTGCACCTGCCTCCCTCTCACTCACACTGATGTATTCTGTCTTGCTTCTACTGACTTTCATTCCGCTTCTCTCCAGAGCATACCGCCACCTCTCCATGTTCTCTTCCACCTGCTCCCTACTCACTACAGAGCACAATGTCATCTGCAAACAACATGGTCCACGGAGACTTCTGCCTGACCTCATCTGTCAGTCTGTCCATCACCATGGCAAACAAGAAGGGGCTCAGAGCCAATCCTTGATGTAACCCCACCCCCACCTTGAACCCATCTAGCACTCCTGCGGCACACCTTACCACGGTCTCGCTGTCCTCATACATGTCCTGCACCACCCTCACATATTTCTCTGCCACTCCTGACTTTCTCATACAGTACCACACTTCTTCTGTCGGCACCCTATCATATGCTTTCTCTAGATCCACAAATACACAGTGCAACTTCTTCTGACCTTCTCCACACTTCTCCATCAACACTCTAAGAGCAAATATTGCATCTGTAGTACTCTCTTGGCATGAAACCATACTGCTGCTCACCGATTGCCACCTCTCCTCTTAACCTGGCTTCAACAACTCTTTCCCATATTTTCATAGTGTGGCTGATCAACGTCATTCGTCTGTAGTTACAACAGCTGTGAGCATCATCTTTGTTCTTGAAAATTGGTACCAAAACACTTCTTCTCCACTCCTCAGGCATCTTCTCACTCTCCAAGATTGTGTTAAACAATCTGGTTAAAAAGTCCATTGTCATCTCTCCTAAGCATCGCCATACCTGCACAGGTATGCCATCTGGACCAACCGCCTTTCCATTCTTCATTCTTTTCAAAGCTGCCCTCACTCCTGCCTTGCTGATCCGCGGGACTTCCTTGTTAATCATGTACAGAATCTACATACTGTATGTACACTACTCCTCTGGGGTGGTGGCCCAGTTGATGGAGCATCCGCCCCACAACTGGAAGGTTGTGGGTTCAAGTCCCGACAGGGTCATACCAAAGACCATATAAAAATGGCACTTCCCACCTTCTAGCTTGGTGTGTAGTGTAATAGAATGGGGGAAGGAGAAATTGTTTGTGGCGGCGCCTTGCATGGCAGCGACCCCTCTGATTCTACATGTGATTAACATTGTAGACAGGATAAACGTAATTTCGTTCTACTGTACATGATTGGCTGTATGGACTGAATAACAAGAGTCGTTATCGTCGTCTTCTTCAACTCACAAAAATTGAGGGATATTTGGCTTTTGGGTGAAATTTATGGAAAATGTAAAAAGTTCAAGTAGAGTATTTAAGTCGAAGCATGCAGTGGTGATTTCCTCATCTCATTTAATTTATTGAAACAAAAGCCAACAGTGGTGGGTATACCACAACAAAAAATGTCAGTGTCTCAATAACTTGTCATGTGCCCTTGAGCATCAATTACAGCTTGACAACAATGTCTCATGCTGTTCACAAGTCCACATACAGTATTGTCTATTATCGGCTCTAGCGACGCACTGGCTGGTTTTAACTAGGGATGCACATTATCAATTAATTCATTAATTGATAATTGATTCACCTAATCAATCGATTAATGATTAATTGATGAGCAGCATTTTTCCTGAGAATCTGAATTTCCCTTGGTACAATACGGTCTTTAACATAAAAAGCTGCTGTTTTTTCATATACTGAATAAAACATGAACATTATATTCCTCAATGATTTATTGTACCATTTGCATTTTTTACTAAATGACTTTTTTGTAGTTTAACAAATTTTGCACTGTATATTGTGTACTACTGTATGTGCTGGTACTAGAGATCAGCCGATATGGGTTTTTCAGGGCCGATACTGATTATTAGTAGTTAAGGAGGCCGATAACCGATATTTGGAGCCGATGTTCATTTGCAGTAAAAGTGTAAAAATTGGCATAAAAATGTTGAATAATACAAACACTTTAACTGCCTAAAGCAGGGGTGTCCAACCATGTGCCATAGAGAGCCAAGACCCTGCAGGTTTTACCTCCAACCAGTGTCTTCAACAGCAGATTTCTGTGAACTTCTTCCCACTGATTGCTGATAAGTGAAAACACCTGCTGAAGAGACTGGGTAGAAGAGAAAACCTGCAGGGTCTTGGCTCTCCATGGCACATGGTTGGACACCCCTGGCCTAAAGCATGTTTATTTAACCAAACAAATAGAAAAATAGCTCCAGAAGTTGAATAAAAACTTAAATGGCTCCCTGAAATGTTTCCACAGTAAATAAAGTAACATTTAAATATAACTATCTTTGTTTTAAGTTCAAACACAACAAAAAGTACAGGGAGTTGACAAGCTCAGCAGCAACTCTTGGAAAGTTAAATAAAAACTTAAATAGCTCCCTGAAATTTTCCACAGTAAAAGTAAAATTTCAATATAACTGAAATGACTTATCGTTGTTTTAACTTCAAACAAAAAGTGCAGGGAGTTCTCAGGCTCAGCAGCATCTCTAGTAAAGTTAAATAAAAACTTGCTTCCAGAGGTTTTATAAAGTATAGCAAACAAAGTTAAACAAAATTTGCACAGAAATGTGAGTGTCAAATCAATTAGTAGTCCCAATTGAGCAGCACGAGATTGTGGTGCAAAAAGCAAAGTTGTTCAGCGTGCTCTCCAGTGAGACGGCTTCTCTTGCGTTCATAAATTGCAGAGATTTCACTATCATTCTCACAATCACACACACAGGCTTCTACAATCGCGGACTGTTTCCACATTGATATTACCAACAGCATTGTTTCAAGTAATTCAGACATATGGGGAGCTAGCAGAGCTGCCGCTAATATTTACTCCGCTCTTTTGTTGTTCTCCTGCTCACTGTAACGTTAGTGGTTGTGAGATGTAGAGCACGGGGAGGTTATTACAATTTCGAGAGAGTTTTCTGCGTTTACCTTGACATGTGTGCTTGCTCTCTGTACATTCTCGACACGAAAAAACTTTCCGCCATGTGTGTGAGGACAGCTTCCGCTTCAGATTGGCTCTGCCACTTACGCATGCTGTGACTTGCTTAACCAATCAGATGGAGCCGTGGGTGGTGGCTGGAGACAGAAGTGGCAGGAGAGAGAGGCGCGGCTGCATCTGAGCCAAAATAACCCGGTTTTAAATTGATTTCTTTATCGGCCCATCGGATTAAAAAAAAAAAAAAGCCGATGCCGATATACGTCAAAATTCCAAATATCGGCCCTGATAATCAGTCGACCACTAGCTGGTACATCTCACTAAATTACAAATGTCATGATTTTTTATTTATTTTAAAAAATAATACCAATATCATAAATTTGTCTTTTTTTAGTTATATGGAATATTCTGGAGTTTCCCCATTGTGGGACTAACAAAGGCTTATCTTTAAAAAAAAAAAAAGTAATGTTCAAAGAGATACACTGGTAGACTGTTTTAACATGAAAATAAATTGTGAGCTGCTTCATCTGTTACATGTTAAACATTATCACAGTACCCTGGCAATCCAGGACAACCCAGTACGATCTGGGTTCCCTCTGCTGTCTGTTACCTCAGTGGCAACTTGAGTCCGGTCTGCTTTCCCGTTTAGCAGCAGGTTGAAGGCAGGCAGTGGGGATATGATTTTGCGCTCGTTTAGCCTGCTGCAGTCCGTTTCTCTGCCCTGTTGATTTGATGGGTGGACATTGAAACTTGTCGTGGTTCTCCAACGTAACCCGGAAGGGTGAGTTTTTTCGCTGGCACAGCACATGCGCTCTGGAGGCTTAGCGTCGTCTTCTGCTTTTTCGGTTGAAATGCAGCAGTGGGTAACCATGTGCACCCCCGCCTGGATGGCGAAGCCACTACATTTCATTGAATAAGCTCCCATTGAAAAGGACTGCTGCGTTACCAATTAATTGACAACTAATTTAATTTAGTCAACTAAATTCTTACCGACAATTAATTGAAAGTCAATTAATTAACATCCCTAGTTTTAACGGTTCTAGCGATGCACCGGCTGATAGCCAAATGCATAGGTTGTCAGTAAAACTAACGATTTTAACTGTTGGCGATACCCCTGGCTAACATTTTTAGCTGCTAGCTCTCCATTTAGACAGTGTAGTATAATTTTAGCAATTAGGGTCAGTATTTTTCCAAAGTGCCATGTATCCTCAGTTAGCCTACAGTTTCTTGTAGATATTTTTAGAATTTTAACTCACCAAATAATCAAAGACTAAATTCATTTCAACATTAAACTGGACTGAGTATTACAGAGCTGTCCCCCAGGTGTTTGTATTTTTTTCATGGAAATCATGGTTTTAAACCCAGGTTAATCTGGTTATAAGATTTCCTCTCTGTTTATTCTGTGTTCTGTTGTGTGGATGCTTATGGCCGTTTCCAGGCGTTATCCTTGACCCAGGTGTGATCTCCAGGTACCGGTTTGGTTTCAACAGGCGCCTGAACGGGATTCTTATCTAAATCATGTCCAAGGATAAAACCTTACTGAAAGCATTATATGCATGTTTGTGTCTGCTTATGTCTGTGCTATTTGAGCTTCAAGGAAATTAGGAAGGATGTCACACGATTGAAATAGCTCATGAACTCAGGCGTGGCTGAGTGTACCGGTCTTGGACGGTGAAGAAGTTTTTATCAGTTTGGTGCAGCAGTTTGTGGGCAGGTTCAATCGTCCCTGATTGTAAAAACAATATAGCTGTTGCAACACCTGTCCTCATTGTCTGGAGTGCAGTTGTGATTCTGAGGTGTGACTTTACAGTAGTGAGGGCTAGCTTTCAGTAAGAGCATTTTATGTCATGGTGGAGGAAAAAGTGTGCAGTATACAGTGGGGCAAAAAAGTATTTAGTCAGCCACCAATTGTGCAAGTTCTCCCACTTAAAAGATGAGCGAGGTCTCCAATTTTCATCATAGGTATACCTCAACTATGAGACAAAACGAGGAAAAAAAAAAAATCCAGAAAATCACTTTGAAGGATTTTTAATGAATTAATTGGTAAATTCCTTGGTAAAATAAGTATTTGGTCAATAACAAAAGTTCATCTCAATACTTTGTCATTGCCAAGAAAGGGTATATAACAGAGGTCAAACGTTTTCTGTAAGTCTTCACAAGGTTTTCACACACTGTTGCTGGTATTTTGGCCCATTCCTCCATGCAGATCTCCTCTAGAGCAGTGATGTTTTGGGGCGGTCGCTGGGCAACATGGACTTTCAACTCCCTCCAAAGATTTTCTATGGGGTTGAGATCTGGAGACTGGCTAGGCCACTCCAGGACCTTGAAATGCTTCTTACGAAGCCACTCCTTCGTTGCCCGGGTGGTGTGTTTGGGATCATTGTCACGCTGAAAGACCCAGCCACGTTTCATCTTCAATGCCCTTGCTGATGGAAGGAGGTTTTCACTCAAAATCTCACGATACATGGCCCCATTCATTCTTTCCTTTACACGGATCAATCATCCTGGTCCCTTTGCAGAAAAACGGCCCCACAGTATGATGTTTTCACCCCCATGCTTCACAGTAGGTATGGTGTTCTTTCTCCTCCAAACATGACAAGTTGAGTTTTTACCAAAAAGTTCTATTTTGGTTTCATCTGACCATATGACATTCTCCCAGTCCTCTTCTGGATCATCAAAATGCTCTCTAGCAAACTTCAGACGGGCCTGGACATGTACTGGCTTAAGCAGGGGGACACGTCTGGCACTGCAGGATTTGAATCCCTGGTGGCGTAGTGTTACCGATGGTAGCCTTTACTTTGGTCCCAGCTCTCTGCAGGTTATTCACTAGGTCCCCCCGTGTGGTTCTGGGATTTTTGCTCACAGTTCTCGTGATCATTTTGACCCCACGGGGTGAGATCTTGCGTGGAGCCCCAGATGGAGGGAGATTATCAGTGGTCTTGCATGTCTTCCATTTTCTAATAATTGCTCCTACAGTTGATTTCTT
Source organism: Pholidichthys leucotaenia (assembly GCA_020510985.1). Classification (NCBI taxonomy): domain Eukaryota; kingdom Metazoa; phylum Chordata; class Actinopteri; order Cichliformes; family Pholidichthyidae; genus Pholidichthys; species Pholidichthys leucotaenia. Next base: position 46,482,491 of record CM035847.1, on the reverse strand, counting down.
CACACCAAGCTGCTTACCTATTGCAGATTCAGTCTTCCCAGCCTGGTGCAGGTCTACAATTTTGTTTCTGGTGTCCTTTGACAGCTCTTTGGTCTTGGCCATAGTGGAGTTTGGAGTCTGACTGTTTGAGGTTGTGGACAGGTTGTCTTTTATACTGATGAGTTCAAACAGGTGCCATTAATACAGGTAACGAGTGGAGGACAGAGAAGCCTCTTAAAGAAGAAGTTACAGGTCTGTGAGAGCCAGAAATCTTGCTTGTTTGTAGGTGACCAAATGCTTATTTTACTGAGGAATTTACCAATTAATTCATTAAAAATCCTTCAATGTGATTTTCTGGAATTTTTTTTTCCTCATTTTGTCTCTCATAGTTGAGGTATACCTATGATGAAAATTGGAGACCTCATCTTTTAAGTGGGAGAACTTGCACAATTGGTGGCTGACTAAATACTTTTTTGACCCACTGTATGCTTTACAGCTTTTGTCGTTCACAGCAGTATACAGTAGTGTGAAAGTGTTTGCTGCCTTCCTGATCTCTCATTTTTTTGTATGTTTCACATTTAAATGTTTCAGATCATCAAATTTAAATATTAGACAAAGATAACACAAGTAAACACAAAATGCAGTTTTTAAATGAAGGTGTTTATTATTAAGGAGAAAAAAGTCCAAACCTACGTGGCCCTGTGTGAAAAAAGTGATTGCCCACTAAACCTAGTTACTGGTTGGGCCACCCTTAGCAGCAACATCTGTAATCAAGTGTTTGCGATAACTGGCAATGAGTCTTTTACAGTGCTGTGGAGGAATTTTGGCCCACGCATCTTTGCAGAATTGTTGTAATTCAGCCACATTGGAGGGTTTTCGAACAGGAACCGCCTTTTTAAGGTTATGCCACAGCATCTCAATGGGATTCAGGTCAGGACTTTGACTAGGCCACTCCAAAGTCTTCATTTGTTTTTCTTAAGGCATTCAGAGGTGGACTTGCTGGTGTGTTTTGGATCATTGTCCTGCTGCAGAACCCAAGTGTGCTTCAGCTTGAGGTCACAAGCAGATGGTCAGACATTCTCCTTCAGGATTTTTTGGTAGACAGCAGAAATCATGGTTCCATTTACCACAGCAAGTCTTCCAGGTCCTGAAGCAGCAAAACAGCCCCAGACTATCACACTACCACCGCCATATTTTACTGTTGGTATGATGTTCCTTTTCTGAACTTTCTGTTACTTTTACGCCGGATGTAATGGGACACACACTTTCCAAAGAGTTCAGCTTTTGTCTCGTCAGTCCAGAGTATTTTCCCAAAAGTCTTGGATCATGAAGATGTTTTCTGGCAAAACTGAGACGAGCCTTTGTTCTTTTTGCTCAGCAGTAGTTTTCATCTTGGAACTCTGCCATGCAGGCCATTTTTGCTCAGTCTCTTTCTTATGGTGGCATCATGAACACTGACCTTAACTGAAGCAAGTGAGGCCTGCAGTTCTTTGGATGTTGTTGTGGGGTCTTTTGTGACCTCTTGGATGGGTCATTGCTGTGCTGTTGGGGTAATTTTGGATGGCCGGCCACTCCTGGGAAGGTTCACCACTGTTCCATGTTTTCACCATTTGCGGATAATGGCTCACTGTGGGTCGCTGGAGTCCCAAAGCTTTAGAAATGGCTTTATAACCTTTTCCAGACTGGTAGATCTCAAATTACTCTCTCATTTGTTCCTGAATTCTTTGGATCACAGAATGTCTACTTGACTTTGTCAGACAGGTCCTATTTAAGTGATTGAGAACAGGTATGGCAGTAATCAGGCCTGGGTGTGGCTAGAGAAGTTGAACTCAGCTTTCCAAAGATGTGATAAACCACAGTTAATTTATGTTTTGACAGGAGGGGACAATCACTTTTTCACACAGGGCCATGTAAATTTGGATTTTTTTAAACCCTTAATAATAAACACATTCATTTAAAAACTGCAGTTTGTGTTATTTTCATCTGAAACATTTAAGTGTGACAAACATACAAAATACGAGAAATCAGGAAGGGGGCAAACACTACTTCACACCACTGTATTTGGAGCCATGTTTAAGACTGGTTAAACATTTACTCGTTTCGTTTCTCCTGTGTAGGTGATTATTGGCTTCAGTTGAGTCTGTTGTGAAACCAACTTTAAGAGACACCTCTTAACCACAATAAACTATGATTAAGCAGTGATGATTCAGTGGTTAGTTAAAGTTTAACCTCTTACAATTCTGGTATTTTGGCAGCAGGACATGTCAAATTTTCTACTGCCACTCACGGAAGAAAGAATTTGATTTTCTTTGTATGCTAAATTTAGGGGAAATTGGCTGGAATGCTAAGGGGTTAAAATGAACAGTGACTCCACCTTAATTATTGTTGGCTTTGTGACTTTGACAAAGTAAATTCACAAAGTTATGAGGTGGAAAATGGATTAAAAAAAAAAAAACTGAACACAACCCAGCAACCTTTTCACCTCTACAGTCTCCTTCTGGGTGACCTTACTCAACTCAATACCAGAGTCGCCTCACCCCTTTCCCTCATCAAAGCACGGCAGGCCTGTGCAAATTTCCTGTGCACTTACCTCACTGAGCCTACTGTCACGTCGATGCGTCATTCTTCAGAAGGCTGTAAAGCTTCAGGATGGCTGATCTTTTTTTTTTTTTTTTTTTTTTTTTTTTTTTCCACCAGCTTTCACTGCTCACTCACTCATTCTGAGGTTAATGTTTTACATCTTGTTTAGTTGGATTCGTTTGCTGCATTCCTGTAGAATTAGCATGGACATCCTCCGCCCCCGCCGTTTCCTGTGCTGCGCCTCTAAAGGCAGGAAGTGGACCGGTTGATTGCCGATTGGCTCTAGGAGAAAATAAGTGATGGTGTGATACGAGAGAAACTGACTCAAACACACGAGAATTGGGGGAAACTAAGTCATGCTGACTGTTGTCTCATGTTATTTCTCTCCTTTAACTTTATTCTTTTTATATTATACCTTATTCTTTATTCCTGGGGCAACGCCTTGACCCAGTGGAGGAGATGGGAGAGAGAAGGATGGTGGCTAAACTAATCTCTGCTGGAGTCTGAGTCCCACCCTATGCAGGACATACTGAACGCACTGAGGAGCTCATTTAGCAGCAGACTACATCATCCTAGGTGCACAACTGAGAGGTTTTGCAGGTCCTTCCTACCTACGGCTGTCAGACTGTACAACCTAAGCAGGGCTGCTCGCAGAGATAGCAAAAAAACGTGACAGCCTAATAGTATTGAATGCAAAAGACGCAATAGACTTACACAATGGTCCCCTCTGGTATACAACTAGGAAAATACCGGTCGTTACAGAGGGTGACAATATGTATGGGTACATAATCATACCATGTAGGATAACTAAGACGGTTATGCTGTTCATTCCATCTAGCTACAATATTTATATATACATGTGTATATTCGCTGCTCTTGTTTTTTCTTGTCTTCTGATTGTTGCTCTGAGTGTTGCTATCTATCCCTGTGCTGTTGCAATCCTGGAATTTCCCCATTGTGGGACTAATAAAGGCTTATCTTATCTTATTCTGATCTTAGCAGCAGTAGAACGTCTGTGCAAACATGTTGCTCTGTCTTATACACAATGAAAAAGTGCCAGAGGGATTTGTTGCAATAATTAATGAAATTCAGAAAATTAAAATTGTTAACAAGGGCATAGCTGGCAGCTAAAATTGTGACGGGATAGCTAGTAGTTAGTTGTTAGCCAAGTGTGTACATTGGAGTTAAAATTGGTTAAATTTAACAGTTAAAAACACAAGCCAAAAGTAGGGCAACACTAGCTCAATGTGTGGCTAACGGTTACATTTTCAGTTCTTGGTGTGACTAAAATTGAAAAAAGGTTGACAAAACTTTGAATATGAAATATCTAAACCCCCAAGTACAGTACACTGCAAATGCTGGTCATTAAATATAACTACTTTTAAGCTAAAACAAATGACGATTTAGCGATTTAGTTGGCTGGAGTGGAGACTTTAAAGTGGCCCTAGGTGTGAATGGTGAAGGGATTGGTGCCGTACCATATGGCTGCCTCATCCATCCAGGTGGATGCCCTGTAATTTCCTTCTGGGTATTAATAAAGTATACTAAATAAAATTTTAAAGAAAATAAATCTGTAGTTTTGTCTTTGGAGGAGAAAATTGTGGCCTTCTTGCAGAAACGTGTTCTACGCATTAGGGGTGTGCCATATCGTATTGTTCACAATAATACTGGTGTGAAAATGAATATTGTGATATTCGGGGTTAGTTATGCCGCCAACGGAAGTTACGTGTTACCATAGAAATGACAAGACAGACATGGCGAGAGAAGCAGCGCTCTGTGCCTGGAACGTGTTGTGAGGAAGTAATTGACTTCTGCCATCTTAAAAAACAAAAAAAAACCCCCGGTGCAGTGACATGGTTAATCTGACCGCATTTTTTCCCGCACGTCAATAATGGGGCTTCAATGAAAAGTTTTACTTCACCCTGAAGCAGTGTTGTTAATGTCTGGACTCCGAAGTGTCCAGAAGTTTATTTTGCATCACTGTAGTGCTGCCCTTGTAAGATAAGTCTGTAGAGTCTGCATTTTACTTGTTTCGTGCTTTTTGTTTTTTCTGTGAAATTTTCCCATACTATAGAAAGTTGGGGTCTACCTTTTTTTTTTTTTTTTTTTTTTTTTTTAAAAAGCTCTACTTCGACTTGTCTTTTTGTTTCTCCATGCTGTGCTCCTCTTTTTTCACTGGAAATTGTTCATGCATGCCGGACAACAGAGGCACTACTGCCCTCAACAGTTCCGGTCGTGCATTGCAGTTACAACTGAACATTTCCACGACATGCATAAATGATTTGTCGACAATAAAAATCTGCGTTGACAAATTTTTATCATCGATGTTATCGACAACATTAACTAATCGTTTCAGCCCTATTTTGGACTGGAAGAAGTTATTTTAATTTTCATCTTAAGCCTAATTAAACTTTTAAACTTGTAGACCCAGCAAGGTTTCTGACAGGATGGACTAGCTTGTTATTTTCTTTTTTTACTTTAATGGAGTTGAATATTTGTTTTGAACACGCAGCATTACAACAGCCCTTTATGGAGTAGCAATAGCTGCTATTTGAGTTTTTGTACTTTATTTTGGGGCAGTGGCGGATCTTGAAAATTTTACATGGTGGCAGAGGGGCGGCAAGAGGTCTTGGCAGGGTGGCATTGGACGTCCTCAGTGCAGCATATGAAAATCTCCCATGTAAACAGTCAACAAAAGATCCGCAAAACAGTTTTCATGTAATTCTGATTTTCAGTAATTTATTTTTTTAATGAACATTTCCCATCATTGAGCACAGATGTCTTTCCTGTCATACTTTTGTATTCCATGAAATCGTCACACGTGACATGTGACATATGCCTGACTTTTTGATATTGCAAAATGTCTGGAGGCAAAGCAATATGCTGCATCTCTTGATGGAGAATATTCCAGCCATGGCCAAGAATTGTTCCACACACTGTGGAAACTTCTTTTCGCTGCTCCATGAGGTGTTTTGGGGAATGTCTTGGCTGGACTGCTGCATCGCCTTTGTATTTTGATCACTGTCACTGAAACTTAAGCCTCTGAAACGGCGACCGTCTGGATTCAGACTTTTTTTTTTTTATATATGTAAATGCTTCATAAACTGCTCTCATATTTTTATTTATGTATGTGTGTTTTAAAGCCAGGTTCTTTGCTGTGTTTTTATGTATGGTTGTGCTTATTCTGCTACATACCAAATTGCCCTTTTGGGACTTTGAGTAAAATGAATCTGATATTTACTATACTCAGAACTAACCCTGGAAATATGCTCTAACAAATCACAAGTGAGTCACTTTTGGCAAGCAATTAATGGACGTATTGAACCATGACTGTCAATCGCCTTTAGCATACATTACATTCATTACAAATTTAGTTTGACTTTAACTGTTAAAACGTCACCTGGAGAAAGCTGGGCGGCTCAGTCATTCCACTCTGAGTTGCAGACACACAGTCTCCTACGTGTGTGTGAGACACGCCAGTATGTGGGGCAGATGCCTGCTTGATGCAGGGCCGTAGCTGCTGTAAGTTTTTGAGGGACATAAGATTGTTTTCAGTTATACTTTCTAGTGAATTCTTTTTATTTCAGTGCTATGAGAGGCTTTTGGGCTTGCAAGCGATGTGTCTTTACACATACAATTTCAAGGACATTAAAGTTGGGGGGGAGGGCAGCTGAGTGGCAAGGCTCTCCAGTACTGCCCCCCCCCCTGTAGATCCGTCCCGGTTTTGGTGGTTAAGACTGCCCTTTAGCATCTATTACTTAGTTGTGTTGCTACAAACACTTCTAATTAAGTTATTAAGTTCAAGTTTCCAACTGATGTTTGATGGGTCATTTTATTTAGCTGTGGGAACTTGTTATAAGCTGCATTATATTAAGGCAGAGACTGGACAACAAAGGGGTTTTCACAGGTGTGCAGGCTTAAACAGGTGAGGTAAAACATGACCTGGAGCCCCGAACAGGAGCTGTGCCAACAGGAAGCAGAGATGGTGGCCATGACTGAAATAATCACGATTAGTCAACTAATTGGAAAAAAATAGTTGTTAGATTAGTCGACTACCAAAATAATCGTTAGTTGCAGCGCTGCTTAAGAATCAGTTTTGTGTATTGTGGAGCCACTCTAGCTTCTACCCTATGATGTCAGAGTTTCTGTGGGATTTCATGACACGGTAGAACCTATGCAATACCACAGAGGATTGCTAGCACATTCATATCCCTTATCTGATAGGATACTTAAAAGATAAAAGTATTTATCTTGGCTTTGGGACAGATGACTGTTACTGATGAAGTTTCCTCTTGTGGGTTATTTGGGATCGACTTGAAAGGCCAGCTTCACTGTTCTTTAAAGGGAATACTGATTGAGAATCCTAAAATAAACATTTTATTACCGCTACCAAAAGCTGAGAACACAATAAACATGAGTATAGTACTTTTGTAGCCTTAATTTCATCTAGAAAGAAAAGAAATCAAATTTTTTTCATCAGTAAATGCATTCACATGTACCGGTTCAGTGTTGTTGGGGTTAAGCTGCGACTCGTCTTGGTTCATCATCGCGGAGGTTCAGCCCAGAGGGAGGCGCACCAACTCGTGTTGCTCCATTCTGATCCAGCGGCTCACACGGGACCAAACAGCCGCTACAGGGCTTAGAGGTGAAGGAGGGACTGCTGGTGGAACTCGGACGTCTGTTTGGAAGTTTAAAAGTGGCTTCAGCGGGCCAATGAGGGAGGAGCAGCCGGGCAGGAGGGGAGCTAACGGCTAACAGGGAACAGCTGGACGGTGGGGGAAAAAACCTCCGGGACAGATTAAAGAGGAACTCACAATCAGGCTGTCTTGGACCTGGTTCATACAGGTAGGCTGCCAGGAGTCGGGGACTGCAGCTGCAGTGTTGGCACTAGCTTGGTTTTCATCGTCCGTTTCAGGGTCAAAATCTCCCAAATCTCCATAATCATTATCGCTGCTAAATCACTCTCTTCACCTTCGCTTCCTTTCTGTTGGTATCCACTTCGAAACTCAGATCGAGAATATCTTGCATTTTCTTCAATATGAATGCGATCTTGTCGTTTTCAGATGGTAACAAGACGAGTAATTAATTCATTGTTCAGTTCCTGAAGGTCACACATTTCAGGCTGACATTGCCAGGGAATTTTGGTCATCTGAAACAGTTACTTTCGCTGACTTTTTTTTTTCTCTCTCCAGATCTGTTTATTCCAAAAAATTGTGATATTTGAGGAATTAGTATCATTTCCTGTGTAAACATACCAAATTCAGCCTAATTAATTTACCATGATGGGCACGTATACGAGATGTTTTCCTCCTCTGAAGAGAGTTATGTAGGTTTTTTTTTTTTAACAAGAAAACAAGTTGAGACAAAGCAGATGATGGTGGAAGGAGAAAGAGAGGGAGTTGGACCAAGAACATAGCGAGCATTCCTGATATCCGTGTTGTCTTCAGTAGGGTTGACAGTTCCTCGCAGTGTTTCTGGGCACGGAAAAGGTGAATTTAGAGAGAGGGATGCTTGTGGTTTGTTTTGTCAACGAACGTGAACGCAGTCTGGAGACGAAACGACTAAATAGGACAGGATTGGGTGGTGTATGTATAGTAGGTGATTTGAGGGGGGATGCTGTCCCCCTCTTAGCAACATGACACAAAAGCATCCCCCTTGTTAACCGTTTTATTCCCCCCATCCACGTCCTCATTCATACTTGTAAGTCAAGGGGGGGACAGGGGACATTGCCCCTCCCAACATGGAAAAAGGAGAGGATTGTCTCCCAGTATAATCATAAATCTTTCTATATCATGCTACATGACTGAAGAACCTGACATTGAATGACCAATTCCAAGCAGAAATGCAAAAAAAAGTTATAAAATTTTCAACTTTTTCTCATAGATTTGCAACTTTTTTTCTCTCATAGATTTGCAACTTTTTTCCTCTAAATTTTCAACTCCTACAGTTTTGTTCCAAATGTTTTGAAACTTGGGGCAGCGTGGTGGCGGAGTGGTTAACACTGCGGCAGCGCAGCAACTCACCCTTGGCTGGGGGATCCTGGGTTCGATCCCAGCCCCCAACCAACAGTGATCTGTGTGGAGTTTGTATGTTCTCTCCGTGTCTGCGTGGGTTTACTCCGGGATTTCTCTGGTTTCCTCCCACATGCCAAAAACATGCAAGTTAGGTTAATTGGCATCAAACTGGGGATTCTAAATTGTCCTTAGGTATGACTGAGAGTGAATGGTTGTGTGTCTCTCTGTGTTGGCCCTGCGATGGACTGGCGATCTGTCCAGGGTGTACCCTGCCTCTCGCCCAAAGATGCTGGGATAGGCTCCAGCCCCCCCCCCCCCCCCCCCCCCACGAGCAGAAAAGGATTAAGCGGAAGAAGATGGATGGATGGATACCTGGGTTTGATACACACTTATGATGCACATATTGCAATTTCACTCCCATCAGATGACCTTGAGGTCACATCTTCTAAACACAATAACTACTGAAAGAAATGGGGGCTGAAAAGTTCATAGGCTGACCATGATGCAATGATCAAACTTGACCAAATGTGGTTTATTTTTCAACATATTTTTCAACATTTCAACATCGGTGTTGCAGCACTTGGATCCCCTATGGTATAGAAGCTCTCTTCTTGATCCTCCAACACATAACTCCTTAGTCAGCCTATGAACTTTTCACCCCCCACCCCCGGTAGGCTTTTCAAGTTTATACAGTAGTTGTATCGATGACGCATCTTGGACAGCTTACACCCTGACTTAACTATTTGTTTGGGGTTAAAAGGTCAAGGTTAATATTCCTTACGCCTTATTACTGTACAAATAGAGCGTGGGTCACCAAACCTGGTACACAGGTTCACTCTGAGACCATGACCTCGGACTACAGGTTTGGGGTCAACAGGTCAAGGTTGGCACTTCCTATGCTCTCTTACTATAGAACATGTAAAGCTCTCTAGGGTCATCAAACTTGCTACACAGGTTCACCTCGGGATCCCGACCTACAACTATGGGTTGTATACTTTGTTGTATATTCATGGGTGATGGGTTTAATCATAATTTGGTTCTGCCACAGTAATTATATTGAAAAGTTCAACTACTGTGTCAGTAAGTATTGGGATCTTCACAGAAAACTGAGGCAGGGAATATTGCACTCGCCTCGGTGCTCTTGTGGTTCTATGTATTTAAATTGTAATTTGTGGCTTTTAAAAAAAAAAAAAAAAATAAAATTGACATCTTATCACATTGCTGCACCTTTTTATTTTTGCAAATTTATATCCAATTTATACTTAAAGATTTGTACCTTGTCGGTGCTCCAGTGCAGACCTTGTATATCCAAAATTTTCAGGAATTCAATAGCTACATGATTTATTCACATGGGTTTAATGGTGCTATTCTGGAATAAACTAGTGATTATCTGAATATTCTGAACGGCCTTTTTCCTTCTGGAAAAAGGCCGTTCAGAATATTCAGATAATCACTAGTTTATTCCAGAATATTCTCAGCCCCCAAGCTGGTATTCAGGACAGTCCTAGAGGAATGCAGTACCTTCATAAAAGTTTAAATACTGTAAATCACACCATCTGGTTTTCTCATGTAGAGCATCTGTTCTGCAGCAGGAGAATGGAGATAAACTCATCCAGAAACCGAAAAGAACATGATTGCATCTGGAAAGTAAAAATACACCACATTTGCTGGGATTAAACCCGTGTTTTACCTCTTTGTGTACTCAGTTGCTACAAAACAGAGGTGCTTCGTGCATTTGCTGTGGTTCATCCAGGGTTTGCTGGGTATCCCGATCTGCTGTCCAGAACAAAGACTTGTCATGGAGAGTCTGACCCTCCTCTTTCCTCTGCGTTGCCTCCCTTCGATGAGTCCCAGGAAGAGTCTCGGTGTTTGATTATTTCCCTGCTCTGTCACCCTCTATGCCTGACCAACTAAAATAAATACAAACACAGAAGTCCTAATATGGAGAGTTAGTGTTGACTGATATTTTTAAAGAGCCCCTATAATGAAAACGGAATGTCTGACATGCTTCGGTCAAAACACCTCAGGGTTTAATTACTGCAGCACCATTTTACACACGGGGAAGGAGCTCCCCTCAAACCAGGTTTTTATGGCATATTGCTTTAAATGCAAACAATCACCAGTTCATGCCACCCTCCCTTAATCATTTCTCTCCGTTTTCATGGTATAACAATGTTTGAGGCTAATGTTAGCTTTTAGCGTCAGTTGTCAGACTAAGGGTAGTATCTCACTGGGCTGAGACGTCTTGAGACTAGTTGAACAGCATTCTCAAGAGTTTCCAAAATATCACCAAACATTCTTGGTGTTTCCCATTTTCCTCTCTCGAGTAATAAGGGTCTCACACTCTTCTCACAGGAATTTGGAACATGTTGAAAAGATTTTTGCAACAGCTTTCTCTCAATATAGTCTGAGTCATCGCAGGTGTCTCAAATGGCAGTAAGATCGGCTGCACCTCGGACACAGTCCGACGGATAAATTTTTTCACACATAGGGAGTTGTTCAGAACTCATTATACAGTGATATAGAGTGATAATTTAGTCAGTGGCGGTAATGCACCTGTAAGCTGGTTGCCAACTGCCAATCAAATCTAAAAGAAGAAGGTGTCTCAAATCCGTCTGGACCTCGTCTTGAGTGGTGAGCAGCCATCGCAGGACTGTCTTGAGTGCAAAAAAACCCTTAAATTTAGTCTTGAGCATTTTACTAGAATGTCCTGCAACACTTGCATGGCATGTATGCAAACGCCTGGAGAACTTTGGCCAAAAACTAGCTGGGAGTTTGAGTAACATTATTACACCATTTGTGAGATGGACTGATTCAAAGTGGAAATTGCTGCGAATTGTCACATTTATCTTGGTTTTTTTTTTTTTTTTTAAATCTCCAACTAGTTGCAAGCTGTCTCAGCCCAGTGAAATGTGTAATCACATGAACAACCTTGCGTAAGTGTATGGCTAACTGCTAAAAACTGCTAATCAGAGCATAATAATGCAGTGTTATACTAATATAATAAACTGTAATAATACAAAGTTAAATTAACATTTATGAATACAATACATGGTCAAGTATTAGATGATCCAGCTGGGAAAATGGGTATCTTGCAGGGATGAATAGAAAATATAGCAGACAGACATAAGCTGACATTTTGTGGCTAGGCTAACGGACTCCTCCCTGTTTATACTGGTTTGACTGACCCTGAAGTCTGTCAGAAATCCTGGTTGTCTGCTCAGATCAGCTAAAGTTGCATGGCAGCCAAATATATCCAGCTATCACGGCTAAAATGTAACCACAGTAGCAGCCAGAAACCCCCCCGGTTGTGCTAATTCACGTTGCTATGCTAGCGCTGCTAACAGTCCCGGTATCTGTGTTGTGTTGGGAAGGGGGATAAAAATGAAATGGGCCAGAATGATGAGATATATTATTGACTCTAGATCAATGAAGGAGGCAATTTGCAAGAAAAATGCTGCAACTTGAGGTTTAAGTCACATTTACTAAAAGGTCACAAATTTCAATGAACTATTAAAAAAAAAAAAAAAAAAAAGAAAAGTTACAAAATATGTAAATTTAAGGGGAAGAAAACTTGAATTTTTTTTTTTTTAATTTAACCACTTGCGCTCCGTTGTTCCGCGGGCGGGCAAGTCTCTGCGTCCTAGGGCGCACGAGAGCGCACTCGTGCGCCCTAGGACGCATGACGCATGATGGAGATACTGATGATGGTGATGTAGGTGGTGTGGCCTCCAAGCGCCACTGGGGAAAAAAAAAAAAAAAAAAAAAAGCTGCAGACACAGCCGTGAACAGATTAGTTCATCTGATTGACCTCTCATTCAACTAATAAGAGCCTTGAATTGGGTTTCTGAAACCTTGAAGAACCAATGAATGAAAACCTAGGAAGGAACCCGCCTAGTGTGAATGCAGGAGCCAATTGAAGCACAGAAGTTCGGGCTGGGTGAAAAGAGATTTACTGTTGCAGCTGATGAAGGAAAAAAAGACGCTGGACGAACCTGCTACAGATCCAGCAGCATGGAGAACACCCACAAGTGGGACCTGCACTCATTCCAGCAGAATAGACGTTTAGCATTCTCTTCCGTCATCATAGACCAATGGAGGCCGACGACAAAAGTCGTAAATCATTCGCCAAAATGGCAATAATGGAATTGTTTTGACCGGGATCCTCGAGCGGACCAGCGTCGCGTTCGTCTGACAATGGGGAAGAGAAGTTCGCCAGGACTCTGCTGCTGTGAAGAGGTAAGGTGTTATAAGCTAAGTTATTATTTCTCCATGAAAACTGTAATCCAAAAATGACTTTTGACCGATCGATAAATTACAACTGTACGGCGCACAAAGTACGAAGTGTGTGCGCCGCGATAAACTGTTCATTTGCCGTGTTCGGACCATGAACGCGCCCCCCCCCACTGCAGAAGAGGAGCGGGGGGGGGCGCATTCATGGTCCGAACGCCCCCCGGTCCGCGGGGGGAAGCATGAGTCTATTCCGTCATGTAGCGATGGCTGTCCTCTGCAGCGAGACACACACACACACACACACACACACACACACACACACACACACACAGTAGCGAGGCGGGGGCGCTGTGGTAGCGTTGCTGTGGAAACATACAAGTGTAATCCGTCATGTAGCGAGGGCCGAACTTCGTCCTTTGTAGCGGGGGGGGGGGGGGACAACCCCACACACACACACAGACACAGCCCTGAATGTGACCTTTCATTAGAGCCCAAAATGAAGCTTCTACATTGAATTATTCAAAAGTTAGACGTTTTTCCAAACTGTGCCATTTGGCACAGTTCCAAAACGCCTGGGAACAGCCTGAGAACAAAGCTGTGTAAAATATTCATTTTTTGTGGTACTGTTACCAAATTTGGATCTCAGCTTGATAACACTTGGTTCTACATTTCTGTTGCATTTTCCAGCCGGATCCACAGCTGTTATTTGCAAGCATTTGTATCCAAAAAAACACTGTGGCCAAATTTATTTCCTTCAAGTTCAGTATGTTTAGATGACTGTAACTCAGTGGCCGGAGCACGTAGAGAGATTTTTTTTTGCCAAAAAATTCAAAGTGTTTTCTTTTAAATGAGACCAACCCCATGAAGATGCTGCAAAGGGTTGAAGAACAGCTTTCGATTTACTTTGGGCACGTTACTTTTTGGCATTTTTAGGAAAATTGCCCGGAGTGCAAGGGGTTAAGTTTTTGTAAAGGGTATACATGTTATTACAACACCCCCTTTTTTTTTTTAAGTGAAAGAAAGTGAAATTAAAGAGAACAGAAAACAAACAAAAGAGCAAAAAACAAACAAAAAAAATAAGAGCATCTGAGTAGGGTTGGAACAAAGAGCGGTGCCATTATTGAAATGGTATTTGTCAAAGATTAGAGCTAATGGAAGACACATATGCGATCCAGGGTTGCCCAAAGTTCAAGAACCCATCCATGTCCTGTCTCAATGCGAATGTCAACTTTTCCATCGAGTAAATGTCTTGAATCACGTTAATCCAATCTTCAGGTGTAGGACAGTCCTTCAACATCCATTTTTTAGAGCTTTTTTACTTGCCAATATTAAAACAGTGAATAAGTATTTTTCTCCTCGTCTTTCCAGTGAATCCGGTAGTAAACCCAAATACAAAGTTACAAAAGAAAAGGGAACTGTTATTTTGAATATTTTCCCCAATATTGTCTGTACATTGGTCCAATATTGATGGATAACTGAGCATGACCAACACACATGAAAATGATTTGCAGTCTCTTCACCACACAAGTGCCAACAATTCAACCCCTTATGGGTAAATTTGTTTTGTGCAGGTGTTCTGAAAAATCTTACCAAATTTTTCCATCCAAATTCTCTCCACTGCAGGGAAGAGGTACATTTCCATTGCTGTTTATTTAGCTTTTCCCATATTTCCAGATGTAAAGTGAAATTCTCCTCTTTTTCCCATCTCTCTTTTATATATGATGTGTGGTCTCCTTTTAAGTCTTGAAGACCTTGGTATATTTTAGAGATGTATCTGATCCCTGGGATCCCTTTTATATGCCATTAAGAAGACCTTCAGAACAACTGACTGGGCCCTTTCCAAATCCTCCTTTTTAAGTATATTGTTTATGTGGTGTCTAAGCTGAAAGAACCTGTAAAGGTCTTGGTTTATTAGACCTTGTTTTTTCAAGTCTTCAAAACTTCTTAAAATTTGCCCTTTAAAAAAATCGTAATATTTTATCAGTCCATTCTCTTTCCACTTTTTAAATCTAGTGTCTGTTTTATTAGGAGTAAAGTCTTGATCATAGGCAATCCATTGCAGAAATCGATAGGGCTCTTTAGTTTGATTCTCTCTATCTTAAACCAAATTTTTAGCGGGGTCTCTATCCACGGGTTAGTGTTATTCAAAAGTTTAGGTAAGGCATTGTTCCCTATTATCGCCTGTAGGGGAATGTCACTTATTTGGCATTCCATCTCCTTCCATTGTGCAGTGTAGACTGGGTTACATATCTCTACTAAAGTTTTAATTTGTGCGGCTTTAAAATAGTCCCTGATATTTGGCAGCGCGAGCCCACCTTTGTCTTTGTTTAGCTGTAGGGTTCTATATCTGATTCTAGGTCTCTTGCCCTGCCATATGAATCTTGAGTTCCTTCTGTCCAGTTCCTGCCATGTTTTTTTGGGAGGTTCTACCGTTATTGTTTGGAAAAGGTATAGAAGACGTGGAAGTATGTTCATTTTGACTGCTTCAATTCTTTGTGCAGTACCCAAGAATGGTATCTTATTCCATCTTGCTAGATCAGATGTTATTTTTGCCACCAGTGGATCATAGTTTAGTGTTATAATTTTGTTGAGTTGTTTCGGGATATTGACCCCCAGATATTTCATAGATTCCATCTCCCAGTTAGTTTTAAGTTTTCTTAGTAAATATTGATTTGGGTCATAGTTGAATGTTAAAACTTAGGTTTTATGTATGTTTAGTTCATACCCCGATAAATCTCCGTACTCTGAAAAAACTGAGATTAATTCTGGAAAATCTTTCTGCAACTGTGGGGGTTCCCCCTTCAGTTGATAGTGCTATGAGATGACTGTTGTTGTGAAATGGCGCTATATAAATAAAGTTGAATTGAAAAGAGGTGTCCGGCTGCCCCAGGTATATTAAAATGTCATCAGCAAAGAGTGCTATTTTATGTTCCTTCTGACCAAGTGTAATACCTTGAATTTTTTGATTCTGTCTTATCCATTGGCTCAGAGGTTCTATGAAGATTGCAAAGGGCAGTGGAGACAAGGGGCAGCCCTGCCGACATCCTCTTTCCAGCTCAAAAGATAAATTACCGTTAATCCTTATTTTAGCTGTTGGTTTTTTATATAATGCCTGGATAGTTCTAATGAAGTTATGAAAATTGAAACTGGATAAGATTCTATATAGGAAAGACCAGCCAACCGAATTGAATGCTTTTTCAGCATCTAATCCCAATATGACTGCATTTAAGTTATATTTTTTTTATGTGATGAATTATGTGTAAAGTGCGTCGAATGTTGTCTTGTGTCTGTCTTTGTCTTATAAAACCTGTTTGGTCTAAATGAATCAAGTCTGTCAGTATATTTTCTAACCTTTTGGCAAGGATAGTGGTAAAAAGCTTATAGTCCTGATTTAATACACTGATTGGTCTGTAGTTGGAGCATTCTAGTTTATCCTTTTCAGGTTTAGGTATGACTGCAATGACCCCTTCTCTCCAGGTGGGGGGGATTTCCCCTGTGTGGAGGACATAGTTAAATGTTTTCAGGAGGAGAGGAGATATTTGCTGTTTAAAGGTTTTGTACCACTCTGCTGTATAGCCATCTGCTCCTGGGGATTTGTTAACTTTAAGTTTCATAATTGCTTTTTCTAATTCTTTAGGTTGTATTTCTGACAGTAGTGTTTTATTTTGAGACTCAATAAGTTGGGGAAGGTTTAATGTGTTTAGGAATGCTTCGGATGAGTTTTTGTTTTTTGAGGGAGTACAAGTTCTTATAGTAGTTCTCAAAGCTTTTAAGAATATCCTGAATTCTGAATTTTATTTCCTTTGATACTGGGTCTCTGATTTTGTAGATTGCTCTTTCCGTTTGTTGTTTCCTCAATTTATAGGCTAGTAATTTTGCCGATTTGCTGCCTGCTTCATAGTATTTTTGTTTCAGAAATGTAAGTTTCTTCTGGATTTCTATTGTGTAGATCTCATTTGTTTTTTAATTTCCTTAATTTTGAGCGAGTCATTAGAATGAGTGTCGTCTTTGTGCTCTTTTTCTAGGTTCTTAAGTTCTGACTCTAATGTGGTTAGTTTTTCTTGTCTCAGTTTCTTTTGGGTTGCCAGTTTTGCGATAATCTTTCCCCTTATTACAGCTTTGCATGCATCCCACAGTATTAAAGGGGATACTTCTCCATTATCATTTTCTTCCAAATATCTGAGAATATCTGATTCCAATTCATATTTCAGTGGTCCTTTCAGGACATTTGAATTCAACCTCCAAGAAAATGTATTATTTGTGAATTTTTGGGTACTTAAGTCCATATAGATCGGACTGTGGTCGGAGAGATCTATCAGTCCTATTTTACATGTTTTTACTCTTCCAATGTCTCTATTAAACATAAAAGTCAATCCTTGAGTATGATGAATGTGGTGCTGAGTAAAATGTATAATCTTTTACACTGGGGTTGAATTCCCTCCACATATCAGATTCCCATTTCTTTTAGTAGCATCCGAGTTTTTCTACTTTGAGTATTATTTTGATGTGGAGAATTACCTGATGCATCCCAGTATGGATTCAGTCTTAGATTGAAGTCTCCACCACATATCACTAAACCTTGGGCTTTAGTTATCATTAGGTCAAATACATTTTTATAAAATTTCCAGTTAGCCCCTGGAGGTGCATATATATTCAGCAGGGTGATATCTTCTCCCTCTAGCCGCCCAATTACCAAACTGTATCTCCCTTCTTTATCTTTGTATTCTGACTTTTTTTCAAATGTAATTTTGGTTGAGATCAATGTCGCTACTCCCCTCCTCCTCCCTGACTTACATGAAGATGAAGAGATCATATTAAACCCTTGTCTATTGAGTTTAGTGTGCTCCACGTCTGTTAGGTGGGTTTCTTGTAAAAATATTATTCCTGCTTTGTCTTTTTTCATTTTGCCTAGAATCTTGGATCTTTTAACTGGATTCAGGATCCCTTTTACATTATGAGATTATTTTGGTTACACCCTGTTTCTCCATTGTGTTGTCTTATTTAGTATAACAGTGTGGTGGCCCTTTTTTATGCTACTCAGAAACTGAAAGAACATTAAGAACATAAAAAACATTAAGAACATAGTGTAAAAAACTTTAAAACAAAGAACTGACAAAAGAACTTCCTGAGCTGAGGTCTTTTTAGTGACCTTAGAGCCTTGATGGAGTGTAGGCTCTGAGGGAAATTCCTCAAACTCTTACGTGCTGAGGGCCCTCTCTTACCCCTGTAAGTTGTCCCATGTTTTTAACATGAATTTCAGATCCCAATCCGAACTTGTAATGGTTTTTTTTTTTTTTATGCCTATACCTTATGAAATTGTGTGCACCTTCCCACCACCATCACAGCAAACATTCACGTTAATACAGTATTTGTTAGTGTGGGGAAAACATGTGGATCATTGTCACATTTCTATTTTAACAAGTTTTTTTTTTAAGACTTATTTGTTTCTAATATTATGACTGTACCATGAAATGTTTTACCACATGCTGATTCTGCATCTCCTTTAATGTTTGTTACCTTGTAGGAGGAGGGTTGGATGTGCAGACTGACTAAAAAAACAAACAAAAAAAAAAACGTTATTCCCTCCTGTAAACGGCCAGTTTTTCCTTGTAGCTCTGACGCTGGGATTCCCGCTGCTGGCCCGTGGGTTTTGAGGGTCTCTGTGTGGACCACGTTTGAGCCTTGATCCTTTCGATCGGGTCTGCTGCGGGTTTAAACACCGTTACGGGAGTCCTCTTCTCGCCATATCTTCGGTTGCTTCTTCCGCCGAGTTATAGAGACATGTCTCTGCCCCGTAGAAAACCCTTAACTTCGCCGGAAATGGCGTCTGGAAGCGCTATTTTTTTCTCTCGTAGAACCTTTTTAGTGTCGTTGTATTCCCGATGCTTTTTAAGGACCTCCGGGGCGTAATCGCCCATCCATCCATCCATCCTCTACCGCTTTTCCGGAGGTCCGGGTCGCGGAGGCAGCAGTTCAAGCAGAGAAGCCCAGACTTCTTTCTCCCCAGCCACCTGCTCCAGCTCTTCAGAGGGGATACCAAGGCGTTCCCAGACCAGCTGGGAGACAGTCTCTCCACCGAGTCCTGGGTCTGCCCCGGAGTCTCCTCCCAGTGGGACGTGCCTGAAACACCTCAAGTGGGAGGCGTCCAGGAGGCATCCTAATCAGATGCCCATACCACCTCAACTGACTCCTTTCAATGTGAAGGAGCAGCGGTTCTACTCTGAGCCTCTCCCGGATGACTGAGCTCCTCACCCTATCTCTGAGGGTGAGTCCAGCAATCCTACGGAGAAAGCTCATTTCAGCCGCTTGTATCCGCGATCTTGTTCTTTCGGTCATTACCCAAAGCTCGTGACCATAGGTGAGAGTAGGAATGTAGACTGACTGGTAAATCGACAGCTTTGCCTTAGAACTAAGCTCCCTCTTCACCACAACAGACCGGTACAACGTCCGCATCACTGCAGATGCTGCTCCAATCCGTCTGTCGATCTCTCGCTCCATTTTCCCCTCACTCGTGAACAAGACCCCAAGATACTTAAACTCCTCCACTTGGGGCAGGAGCCTGTCCCCAACCCGGAGAGGACAATCCACCTTTTTCCGGCTGAGGACCATGGACTCGGACTTGGAGGTGCTGATTCTCATCCCAGCCGCTTCACACTCAGCGGCAAACCGTCCCAGCAAGAGCTGTAGGTCATTGCTGGATGAAGCCAACAGGACAACATCATCTGCAAACAGATGAGATCCTGTGGTCACCAAGCATGACACCCTCCATTCCCTGGCTGCGCCTAGAAATCCTGTCCATAAAAATTATGAACAGGATCGGTGACAAAGGGCAGCCCTGGCGGAGTCCAACTCTCACTGGGAATGACTCCGACCGAGTGTTGGCAATATGAACCAAACTCTCACAACGGTCGTACAGAGACCGAATAGCTCGTAACAACAAGCCCGATACCCCATACTCCCGAAGCACCAGTGGGTTCACCACCTGCAGGAGGGATCATGGGGGTCCGGTGCTATGTGGATTAGGTGGCAGTCAAAGGCGGAGACCTTGGCGGACTGATCCCAAGCTTTCTAAACTGGCTTTTGGGGGTATCGGGCGTAATCGTGTTCCACGAAAACTTTTCTCTCTTGGTGCATAAATCCTTTTTTCTGCCAAACCAGTCTTACAACCTCTTCTTTTATTTTGGAGTTGGAAAACTTCACCACCACTGAGCGTGGAGGCGCTTCCGCCGCCGGCCTAGGTGCTAATGTACGGTGCGCCCTTTCTATCTTCAAGTCGGTGGATTGGGGAATATCCAGCTTCTCTCTCAGTAAGGATTCCACGCATGCCGCCATTGTGTTGAAACCATCCTCGACTCCTTCTTTCAGACCGTGAATTCTTATGTTGTCTCTTCTCGGTCTTCCTTCTTGGTCGGTTAGCATAGCCTCTAGTCTTGAGTGCCTTTTGTGTAGATTCAGCACGGAATCTTCCAGTGCTTTTATTCTTTCCTCTTCCAAGATTCGGTTCTCAGCCTGGTCCACTCTGCTGTTTGTCCTTTTTAATTCTTCTTTGAATTCATGAAATTCGGCCCAACACTCTCGGCGAAATCGTCTTAATTCATTATATACCATTTTCAAGCTAACCTTTTTGTTAGCTTCATTCAGCTCCTCGTCTTCTGAATGGAAATCCTCCGGATCAGATTCTTCGGCCGATGCGTGTGCTGGCCTGGTAAATGTCGATTTCTTCTGTTTTCCTTTAGGCATGATGACTTTGTCTTTTGATTTTCACTCTTCCAAAAATCCGTTAAATCCGATTTTCAAGATATTTTCCTGAATTGGGTCTGAGAGCTTCAGCGTTAAGCTGCTATCACCATGGTGTCCAGACCGGAAGTCCTCAAAACTTGAAATTTTAACAAGGAAAAATTCACATTATGAGAAATGTAAATGTACAAGAAATGAATCTCAAAATTGCAAGAAAAGTGAAAAATTTATGGGGAAAAATGGCAAATTTAATGAAAACGTTCATTTCTTTTTTGAAAAATGTCGGTCCTCACGCAGTTGAATGAGGAAGAAAAAGAATATTCAGATATTTGCTCTGATTTCTCCTGAATATTTGAGCTCCATAACTGGTATTCAGGATAACCCTAGTGTGTTAGTTCAGGCTGCAGCAAACTATTATTTTGGTAGCTGACTAATGACAATTTTTTTTGGATTAGTTGACTAATTGCGATTATTTCGGTCATGTCCACCATCTCTGCTTCCTGTTGGCACGGCTCTTGTTTGGAGCTCTCATGCATGTTTTACCTCACCTGTGAAAATCATCTTGTCAGTACCTGCTTTAATATAACATTTTATAAGCAGTTTCCACAGCTGAAAAAAATGATCCATGAAATGCAAATTTGGAACTGAGGTTCAGCAGCTTACTGAAATGTACTTTCAAACAACTGTTGCAAATTAAAAGAGCAGTCTTGAACGAAGAAGGTAAAGTGCAAAAGCTAAAAATAGCAGCCTCTGCTTGACTCTGCACACCCAGTCTGTTGTAACACAACATAAAAAAAAAAGGATAAGATGAGCCTTTATTAGTCCCACAATGGGGAAATTCCAGGATTGCAACAGCACAGGGATAGCAACACTCAGAGCAAAAATTTAGTGGTGGTGGTAGGGTGTCACCATCTCAATGTCTATTCCCTGGATGTTTACTGGTGCTGTGAGGGGTTGTCCTTGCCTGTGGCAGTCCACCACCAGCTCCTTAGTTTTTCTCACATTGATCTGGAGGCAGTTCCGATGGCACCATTCCACAAAGTCCTGGATAAGTCCTCTGTACTCGGCTTCATCTCCGTTGGAGATGAGGCCGACAATCGCAGAGTCGTCAGAACTTCTGCAGATGGCAGTGTTATGTGAGAAGTCTGCAGTATAAAGGGTGAACAGGAAGGGAGCCAAAACCATTACCTGGGGGGCCCCCATACTGCCGATGATTGTGTTGGACACACAATCCTGGGTTCTCAAACTGTGGCCGGTTTGTGAGGTAGTCCAGGATCCATGATGACAGGTGCTGGTCCACCCCTGCGCACAGCAGCTTGTCATTCAGGATCACCGGTTGGATGGTGTTGAAAGCACTGGAGAAATCAAAGAACATGATCCTCACCGCGTTCCCAGGCTTCTCCAGGTGGAACAGGGAATGGTATAAGAGGAAGATCACTGCATCCTCCACCCCGATGCCATGCTGGTAGGCAAACTGGAGTGGATCCATCACTGGTCCCACCAGGGGGTGGAGGTGAGCAAGGAGCAGTCTCTCCAGGGTCTTCATCAGGTGAGATGTCAGGGCCACTGGTCTGTAGCTGTTTAGGTCTCTGGGGTGGGAAGTCTTTGGTACGGGTACCACACAAGATGTTTTCCACAACTGTGGTACCCTCCCCAGCTTCAGGCTCAGGTTGAAGATGTGCTCCACAATCCCACACAGTTGGTCTGCGCAGGACTTGAGGAGCTTCGCGCTGATGCAGTCCAGACCCGAGGACTTCCTCGCCTTGATCTTCCTCAGCTCTGCCCTCACCTGGGTCTTAGTGAGGGTCAGGTTGGTGGGCTGTGTGCTGAGAGTGGGTTGGTGTTGGTGGGGGGTGGACAGCAGGGCTCGATGACGGTAGAGGCAGCAGTGGTTGGTGTGCAATCGGGAAAGGGCGGAGGGGAGGGCGGTTGGTCAAACCTATTAAAAACTGGTTGATTGTTCACCCGCTCCCTGCCCCCCATGGCCTGGGAGGACGTATTCTGGAGCCCAGAGATGGTTTTAAGGTTTCTCCAGACCCCGCCGATGTCGCTCTGTTGCAGCTTGTCCTCCCTCTTCTTCCTGAAGCTGTCCTTGCCTTCTCTGATCTTCCTCCTCAGCTCCCTCTGTACGGACTTCAGCATCTCCCTGTTCCCCGACCTGAAGATCCTCTTCGTCTCTCTCAGTAATGATTTTATCTCAGGGTTGATCCAGGGTTTGCTGTTCGAGCAACACTGTATGATCTTGGTGGGTATGGTGTTGTCCACACAGAAGTTGATGTAGTCCATGATGGTGAGACCGTCGATGTCCTCACCATGTGGTTTGCAGAGCTGATCCCAGGCAGTGATTTCAAAACAGTATAGGACCTTATATAAAAGCTACCATATTCTAATTAACTCAGATGCGCTAATATTAACGAAGGTGAACAAGAGATGACTGCTCATGTAATTCAGTCATTTACTGCATTCAACATGTTAGCCATGACTTAAACAGCTCAACCCTGAGCAGCCATACTCCAAGATGGCTTATTGTCAAACGGGTAAGCTAACATAAATGGCACACACTAACAGTATAGTCCTTTCTCTAAAGCTTGAAACAGATGGCCATTGAAAATAAGTGGCACTAACTTTCTTTACTCGCTAAAACTTGCCAAGCAGAAGCACCTGTTAATGTCGCGGCTTTGAGGTGTCTCCTTTTCAGATGCTCATGCACCACTTTAGTGCTGCCATAAGTCTGCTTTGTAGAGTCTGCATTTTACTAGTTTCGTTTCTTTATTTTTATTAAAATGTTCCCGTACTTTGGAAAGTTTGGGTTTTGTTTTTTCAGCTCCTCTTGTCCATGTTCATCTTTGTACTTCACCATGCTGCACGCCTCTTTTTCTTGGCTGGAAATTGTTTACACTTGCTGGACAACAGAAGTGCTGCTGCCTGCAGCAGTTCCGGTAGTGCGTTGCAGTTACAACTGAACATTTCTGCAGCATGTCCATAAACTTTAAAATTAAACGACGCATTAACAATAAAATTTAGCATTGACAAATCTTTATGATCGACAACGTCGACAAATCGTTGTAGGCCTAATTTTAGTACATAGTTGCAATTTTGAGGAAAAAGTGCAGATTTACAAGGAAAAAGTTGCAATTTTGCAAGGAAAAAATGCGAATTTCTGAGAGTAGAAATTTACAACAAAATTTGCAAATTTCTGAGGGGGGAAAAGTTTATATTGGGCCGTATCCATTTAAAGTGACACTCCACTAAAAAATGAGTTTTTTTTCTTAACATGTCTAACATTATCTTTGACTTGCAAGACATATCAAGCAAAATCACTCAAATGTCTCATTTCTATTTTTTTGCTGTAAAGTTCCATTTAAGCCCCACCCTCTGCTAAAAGGCAAGTTGAGACGGAATGTTTTTGGTGAAGCAACTATTCGTGGTGCTGGCATTTGGGTAGTGTTGAGCCAATCAGGACTCTCGGGCCTAATTGACATTATCCTCCAGGCTAGTTAGCATTTTTTAACAAACTGCTTTGAAAACTTGACCCAAATTAAGATGGGTTTTACCATTAAACTGCTGTTAAGGGCTGATGTAGTGTGTCATTATCCTGGGCCACCGTACATACAACTGGGCATGTCCTTCAACCGGTAAGTCTTTCTATCACAGGATTTATTCTGATAATGTAGTGCTAGCTACTATTAGCCTTGTAGGATGTGGCTGGGCTCAGTAATCACCAATTCTGGTGTTTGAAGGGGTGTGGGGGAGTGAAAAGATTTTGACATGAAACTGTAAGACAAAAAAAGGGCTAAGATACCATTTTAAATGGTGTAGATTTGTTTTTATAGGGGATTTATAGCCACCTGAGTGAGTCTTTAAACGTGACTGTGACATACAGAGGAATTTTGTTTATCCATATTTATAGTATTTTTCATTCATACAGCTGCAGACGCTATTGTTGCACATTTGTCACGTACACTTTAAAATTACATTTAAATTTACTGGCATTTTACACCATAACTTTATCTTGTAAATTTACAAAACTGCACCCTCAGTAGAAGAATGTGACCAGCCAGTATGTTTAATATGTTCAGAATTGTGGCTGAATGCCATTGCCAAATGCCTGGAAGTTTAAGTGCAGTGGAGAATGAAAAGAATATGCTGCTTCTGTGGTTCGCAGTGTCAACATGCAGTTATGCAACGCTGGGACTGTGTGATTTGGAGTGGAGCAATGCACCCAAGTTACCAGCACTTTATATTGACACACAGCCGGAAGACATGGCCTCATATAATGTTGAAATATGCAAACCCAGTAATGAAGAGTTTTAAGAAAATGGACATATATTTTGACAGGCTGTTATACATATACAGAATGATCTGATGGTTCAACTTGAGTTAAAAGCACAAATAGTTCTCGATCAACTGTCCTCTTTGATGGTGCAAAGCAAACACGGGGTTTGCAACCTAAAGTAAAAGGCAAGTAACATGAACCAGTTGATGGTTATGAAATGTTGGCGGTCTCTGAAATAATGAAATGTACAAAACCACGGTTTATTTAGTACATTAGTGCTCTCATGGTTTCCTATGGATCTGTTACCAGTAAATGGTATGAATTACAGATAAAAACCTCACAAATTTACAAGCTAAAGAACTGAAATCAAAACTGCACTTAACTTACAAAAAGGACACAGATTTATGAAAAGTTACAAATTTACAAGAAAAAGTTGCAATTTTATGAGGGGGAAAAGTTGCAATTTTATGAGGGGGGAAAAGTTGCAATTTTATGAGGGGGGGAAAGTTGCAATTTTATGAGGGGGGAAAAGTTGCAGTTTTGAGGGTAAAGTTGGAAATTTATGGGGGAAAAAGCTGGAAATTTACGGGGGAAAAGCTGCAGATTTATAAGAAAATGTTGCAAATTTCGGAGAAGAAAAAAGTTGCAAATTTCATTTCAAATTGCAATTTAGCGAGGGGAAAAGTTGCGGTTTTGCAAGGGGGGGGGAAGTCTGAAATTTATGGGAAAAACATTGCAATTTTTTTTCATTTCTGCTTAGAATTGGTGCTGATTAGTCCTAGAATATAGAAAGGTTTATGATCATAGTGTGTGTGTGGGGGGGGAGATTTTCTTTTTTCCAGGTTGAGGTGGGAAATGTGCTCACTCGGCCCCCCCAGTCTCCTGCAGATCTTCTGTCAGGGAACCTTGCTGATCCTAAAATAGTTTTGGAGGCTCTCCGTTACTCGACACGTCCTCCTCCCGGGTCGGGTTGCTCCTCTGCTGACAAAGACAGGAAGAGATATAAATAAATGAATAACCACATCGTCGGACATGTTGGCCTTTCCCTCCACATCCCCGACCCCTCCTCCCCTCCGTATTTCCGCTCTCTTCTGCTTTCTCCCCCACTTTCAAGTTTCCCCTCATGAAACTGCTGCAAATCACAAAAAAGGCACCAGGCTGCTGTTTGTTGTTCATTTATTTTTCAAATTGTCCAATATGTTGTGGCCAAAAGTGATGCAAATTTATGAGATAAAAGCTGTGAATTTGTTAAAGAAAAAGTTGTGAATTGTATGTAAAATGTCACACAAGTTGCAAACTTATTTTCATATTTGGTGTGGGGGGACTTTGGATTGCTCCCAAGTTTTCAAAGTTTGGGACAGTACTAGAGTATTTTTCTTTTCAGTAAACTTGGTCAGCATTATTTTTTTAAGAAATGTGACATTTCTTATAAGTGTGGAGCTTTTTTAACTTTTGTTAGAAATATTTATCTTGTAGATTTAATACATTCTCCCCTTAGTGTACATTTTTCTTACGTAGATGTTATGTATTTTTTTTTAATGGAGGTATGTGTTTTGAAATAACAATAGACATGTTCTTTATTATATTATGCTCATTTACTATCACACTACAGTGATATGATGCCACACTCTTGTGTAATATTGCTTAATGACGAGTCTTGTCAGTATAGGAGGGAGGGAAATTAAAGGCTGTGACACTGATTTAAGGTCAGATTGCCCGGCCCTGTTGTGTAAATTTGTGACTTATTTCTGTAAAGTTGGTCAGTTAAATTAGTAATTGACTTTCCTCAAGCTGCAGTTTGATCTGAGGGACTAAAGGATGGGAACCGGGAACATTTTATTTGTTCTCTGGTCATGAAACGATAGTCGCCTCTTTAATTTAAGATTCATGCTCTACTAGCTTATAAACATCCCCCCTCCTCTTCATCATCCTCCTCATCAGCTTTCATCTCAGCAAGTAGCTTTTTTTTTTTTCTTTGTACTTCTTATCCCACGCTGACCCATCTGATATCGCCTCTGTGTCAACCTCTGAGGACCATCTGCACTTTAACTCCAGTTTGTGGACGAGACAAAGATTGGTGTTGTCAACTTTTGAATATTTTTCTTCTTCGTCCTCATTTTACTCTTGTCATCTCATCTTCCTCTGATCTCCTCCTCCTCCTTAATCCTCCTTTTTCTTTGGAGCCTTAATAAAGCCGCTAAGAGGAACAGTCTGTTTAGCGAGCACGACGTTTGTACCCAGTAGATTGATTCTTTAACAAGGGGGGTGGGGAGTATTCAGCAATTTAGTACAAGGTACAAACATAAATGTAAATTGGGTACAATTTGCAAGAATAAAGGTGCAAAGATGTGATAAAAGATGCAAATTTAAAAATTAAATTGTCACAAATGATAATTTAATTAGACTGAATAGATATTTAACCAGTGTCCAGATGAGCGCCGCAAGTTTATAAGAAGAAAAGTTGCAAATTTGGGGAAAAAGTTGCCGATTTACAATTTGCAAATTTATAAGAGAGAGTCACATTTTTGAGGAAGGTTGCAAGTCTACCAAAAATTATGCAAACTTAATTGAAAAAAAAATCATTTTTTTGAGAGGGCAAAAATTTAAAAGAAAAGTTCCAAATTTTTTAGTAGTCAAAATTTTAAGAAAGTTTCAAATTTGAGACGTCAAATTTTAAAGGGAAAAGTTGCAAATTTGAGAAGTTGAAAATCTACAAGTAAAAAGTTGCAAAAGTCACAAATTTGAGGAAAGTTGAAAATTGATGAGAAACTGGCAAATCTACAAGAAATGTTGCAAATTTATTTGAAAAAAATCATAAATTTTTGAGCGGTCAAATTTATCAGAAAAGTTTCAAATTTTTGAGATGAATCATAAAATTAAGGGAGGAAAATGCTGATTTATGAGGAAAAAGTCACAATTTTAAGAAACTTGAAAATTTATGAGGAAAGTCAAATTTTTAAGAGAACTTGCAAATTTGACAGTTGCAAATTTATAAGGAATAGTTGCAAATTTATGAGAGGTAATTTTAAGAAAAATTCATATTTGAGAACAGTCAAATTTTAAGAAAGTTGCAAATTGACAGAAGAAAAGTAGCAAATTTTTGAGAAAACCGCTGCAAATCAGACACTTCTGGGTCATTTTGCTAAAAAGTGGGATGGCCCCCCCCCCCCAATTCACCTCCATCCATCCACCCATCTTCTATCGCTTTTCCGGAGGTCTGGGTCGCAGAGGCAGCAGCCCAAGCAGAGAAGCCCAGACTTCCCTCTCCCCAGCCACCTGCTCCAGCTCTTCAGAGAGGATATCAAGACATTCCCAGGCCATCTGGGAGATGTAGTCTCTCCAGCAAGTCCTGGGTCTGCCCTGGGGTCTCCTTCCCAGTGGGATGAGTGCGAAACACCTCAAGTGGGAGGCGTCCAGGAAGTATCCTGATGGGATGCCCATACCACCTCAGCTGGCTTCTTTCGATGTGGAGGAGCAGTGGTTCTACTCTGAGTCCCTCCCGGATGACTGAGCTCCTAGCCCTATCTCTAAGGGTGAGTCCAGCAATCCTACGAAGAAAGCTCACGGTGGGCGGCACGGTGGCGCAGTGGTTTAGCACTGTGGCAGCACAGTTTTACCCTCGGCCGGGGGACCGCGGGGATCATGAGATCGTGGGTTTGATCACAGCCCCCGACCAACAGTGAGCTGTGTGGAGTTTGCATGTTCTCCCCGTGTTGCGCGGGTTTACTCCGGGATTTCTCCGGTTTCCTCCCGCACACCAAAAACATGTAGGTTTAGGGCGCTCGCACACGCAGCGACCAGTAGCCGGTGGCTTGTCACCAGACTGCAAACCAAGTCTACCTACGGGTACAAATAAGTAACAAAAAAAAAAAAAAAAAAAAAGCTCATGTCAGCCGCTTGTATCCGCGATCTTGTTCTTTCGGTCATTACCCAAAGCTCATGCCAATAGATGAGGGTAGGAACGTAGATAGACCGGTAAATGGACAGCTTTGCTTTAGAGCTCAGCTCCCTCTTCACCACAACAGACCGGCACAACGTCTGCATCACTGCAGATGCTGCTCTGATCAATCTGTCAATCTCTCGCTCCATTCTCCCCTCACTTGTGAATAAGACCCCGAGATACTTAAACTCTCAACACTTGGGCCAAGACCATGTCCCCAACCTGGAGAGGACAATCCACCTTTTTCTGGCTGAGGACCATGGACTCGGATTTGGAGGTGCTGATTGTCATCCCAGCCGCTTCACACTCAGTAGCAAACTGTTCTAGCAAGTCCTGTAGGTCATTGCTGGATGAAGCAGGACATCATCTGCAAACAGCAGAGATGAGATCCTGTGGTCACTGAGCATGACATCCTCCAGTCCTTGGCTGCGCCTCAATATCCTATCCATAAAAATTATGAACAGGATTGGTGACAAAGGGCAGCCCTGGCGGAGTCCAACTCTCACTGGAAACGAGTTTGACTGGGTGTTGGCAATACGAACCAAACTCCTGCAACGGTTGTATAGGGACCGGATAGCTCATAACGAGCCCGATACCCCATACTCTCAAAGCACCCTCCACAAGAGAGCACGAGGGACGTGGTTGAATGCCTTCAAGTCCACAAAACACATGTGGACTGGTTGGGCAAACTCCCACGAACCCTCAAGGATTCTCGAGAGGGTAAAGAACTGATCCAATGCACCAACAAAAACCACATTGTTCCTCCTGAATCCAAGGTTCGACCAGCGGTCGGACTCTCCTCTCCAGTACCTTGGCATAGACCTTCTCAGGGAGGCTGAGGAGTGTGATCCCCCTAATCACCTGTCTGTACCTAAATATTATATCAACATATTTGTATATTATTGGTGTTTGGTTTTCAGATTTTGTATTTGAATATTCTGCCTTTTCTGAATTTCCAACCTTTGTTTTATGGCTGGGCTTCTTTCAGCTTAGTGTAGATGTTTGTTTTTTCCCCGTGTGGACCCAGTTGAAGGGGCGTGTAGAAAAGTCGGCGTTAAGCTTCTGACTCACATAATGGCAGATCTGAGGGGCGTCAGGACAGCCATAAGAAGACGGCAATTACACACTTGTGTGTGTGTGAGACCGTCCCCATGTTACAGCCGTGTTGGTTTCTGCGTGTCAGCACATGAACACGGAGGGAGGCGCCACCATTTAGTGTCTCCTCCATCATCCTTATGTTTATTTTACTTCATTATTCAAGTATTCTGCTTCTTTTTTTTTTAACTCACTGCCTGATCTTGATAAGACTGTTAATTTAGGAGGAAAAAAACAGTAAATTCACATGGGAAAAAAAATTGCATTTTTATTATATAAAAATTCATAAATTTATGTGGATCAGTTTACAATATATAATACAGACTCAAAATTACAGGGGTAAGAAAAAAATTCACGAGTAGCAGAGTAGTGATTAAAAGGCCAAAAATTAACTTGACTAAAATTGCAAATATGCAAGAAAAAAGCTGAAATTTTGCTAAAAGGTGAATTGAAAGTAAAAAGTTGAATTTCCTAATAATTTCAGAGACTCTACAAATAAAAGAAAATACTCCAAATTTAGAAGGAAAAAAAATTCAACTTTTTCTAAGGAAAAAAATGGCAAATTTGCAAGTGAGTCATAACTTTACAAGAAAAGTTAGATGTTTTAAATTCACAATTTTTTGAGGAAAAATTTGGAAGGGAATCTTTTTTTTTTTTTTTTTTTTTTTTTTTTTTTTTTTTTTTTTTTTTTTTTTTTTAAATGAAAAAAGGATGCAATTTTTGCAGGGTAACAGTCGCCATTTTTGGTGGGCAAAGAGTCGGCCATTTTTTTTTTTTTTTTTGGAAGAGAAGGTTGTAGGTTTTTATCCCCCGCCGGTCGAAGGACCCTTTGGGCGAGGACTGAAGGGGGATTAGGTTATAGGTCAGTCCACCCACCAGTCTGTCCCGCTTTTGTGAAAATCGACTCCTCCTACAGTTTTGGTCCGATTGTTTTGAAGCTTGGTACCATGGCTTGATATACACTGATGATGCGCATATTGCGATTTGGTTCTGATCACATGATTTTTGCAGGAATTGTAGCCCCTGACCTGTGACCGCCTGTGTCACCTCACTTCTTGTGAAATCAACTCCTCCTGCAGTTTTGTTCTTTGATGTATATTCGTGGATGATGGATTTATCACAATCTGATTCTGCCTCAGTAATTATATTGAAAAGCTGAAAACTGCTCTCTGTCGGGAAGTATTGGGATCGTCAAAGAAAATGGAGGCGGGATATTGCACTCGCCTCAGAAAAAGTAAATTTTGTTGGGGGGGGGGGGATGTGTTGAGAGTGTAAAACCTGAAATTTCTATTGCAGAAAATGTTGCCGATTTAAGTGAACATTTGCCATTTTATTAGATGATTAAATCTCTCCAGTTGGTGAAAAATACAAGGGGGCAAAAAGTCACAAATATACATTAAAAAAAGTCTCAAATTTCTGATAAGGCTTTGATCCTGATGTGATGAAGCAGAACGTTTGGATAACTGTCATGCATCGCTGCTGAATATTCCCGTCCCCAGATCTGGTGCGGAGGATAGTCGTGATGTTTGACAACCACCTGTGCAGAAGAGTCCCTCCTCCTGCTCCTCGTCGTCTTCCTCTCCGTTTGTATTTGTGATCAGCAGTTCTCTGCTGATGGCTGATATTTTTCTGGACTGGAACACGTTGGCCACGGTTCCTCCTCGCCGTAGAACCAGCGCTCTTGGCCGCGGTTCTGCATTCCTCCTCATCTTTGACGTCCATAATTTCTCAGTCGGAGATGTTGCCAGTGTGTGTGTTTGGATGTTTTCGGAGACCCTGGGAAAGTGTTGATCTCCAGACAGCTGTTCTCCCGCGTAGCTCCAGGCGTCTTAATCCTCCTCCTTCTCCGCCTCCTCGGTGCTTCGTGTGAAACCGGGAACCCGCCCAGGTTCCCAGGTTGGTTTCTCCTTCTGTTCCACAGTAGCGGGCTGAATACCATGTTACAACACTGCTGAGGTTGATTTAGATTATACAGCTACTGCTCCAACTTCCTTTAACGTTGAATTTCTGTTGCATTAGTTTATTAAAGTTGATGGTTTAAATTGTTCTGCATTTTCCTAGTTGAGATTCTAGCTTTTGACTATCACTGATTTTATGATTTATCTCAAATTAGACATTTTTCCTTTTTTTTTTTCTTAATTTTTACTACAATATTGGCACCTTTTCATTTTGTATTTTATACCTTTCTTAAAATTTTTTTACTCAAAGAAGCATTTTTTTTTGATAATTTATATTTCTGTGTGGCTTTTTTTAAAACAATATTTGCACCTTTTTATTTGAATATTTGCACGTCAATATTTTGCACATTTTTGCTCTGCGTTGTGTGGCTTTATAAAAAAATTCCCGTTTGTATTTAAGATTTAAACTTTTTGCAGCCATAAACTGGCAATGCTTTTCTCATAAATTTGCAGCTTTTCTTGCAAAAATTTCACTTTTTTCCTCACAAAATTTGCATTTTTTTAAAAAGAAAATTTGACCTTTTTTCTCAAATGTGCACCTTTTCCGAAGTTTTAGACCTTTTTTTTTTTGCATGATTTCACCATCAAAAAATACAATATTTGTGCCCTTTTAATTAAAGGTACAATATACAAAGTAGCAATTTTTTCTTCTAATTTGTGTTTTTGTGGCTTTTTTTCTTATATTTGCACCTTATTTGAATATTTGCACATAAATGTTTTGCGTATTTTTGCTCTGTATTTTGTTTTTTAATAAATTTTTCCAATTTTTTAATTAATTTAAACTTGTAGTTTTTTACATCCATAAATTAGCAATCCTTTTCTCATAAATTTGCAGCTTTTCTTGCACAATTTGTAACTTTCTTGTAAAATTTGCAAATTTTTAAAAGAAAATTTGAGTTTTTCCTCAAATTTACACCTTTTTCCTAAGTTTTAGACCTTTTTTGGCATAAATTTGCGACTTTTAAAAAAAAAAAAAAACTATTTGCCTTTTTACATAAATATTTGTACCTCTTTGCTCCATTTTGCACCATTTTATTCTGTTTTAGCTTTACTCTGCTTTTTTAAATCTGTTTTTACTCATACTTGAATTTTTTTAAATTATAATATTCACTGATAAATTGTTTAGCAGAATTTGCAACTTTGTTCTGACAAAATTTGCAAGAAATTGTAATTTTGCACCTTTTTCTTGTAACTTTTTCATTATAAATTTGCTTTTTCCTTCTAAATTTAAGTTTTTTTTTCCCCTCATAAATTTCTCATTTTTTTTGCTAAATTCTAAGGACACACTGTCTCCTGAGCCACAGATTGGAGACCCTTGTAACATTAACCCTAAAAGGCCTCAGACTTTGGAGGGTTAAGGCTTAATCAAAGCAAATGTTGAAAACTCGACAGTGAAATAAAGCGGCGTGTGCTAACTGTAGCAGGCCACGGCCCTTTTTTAATTGGTGTTTGTCTAAGAATAGGAGTCCTCCTGTCAGGCCGGGCCAGGCTAGTTACTGGAGCTTTATTTATGGGGCCAGACCAGCATGGTTTTGGCCTGACTGTCTGGTGCAGCCGGTCCACTCCAGCAGGGCGGCGGCGGCAGCGGCTGCACCGTCCAAGTTCCTTGAAGGCTGTTGGTCTACGTGGTTCCAGCAGGTCGACTTGAACTCCAGTAAACTATCAGAAAATGTGATCTGAGGTGTTCCACACTCAGGTTCCAGCTCAATTATTTAGACCCTGAATCAACAGATGATTGGCTGGAATTGTCACATGACTACTTTTTCCAAATAATGAAAAGAATAAAGGTTGTATGAATATATTTTTACTGGTGCCAAACAGTTAAGAATTTTAGTTAGTTAATCTAGTGGTCACTTTGTGATTAATAGCAGTTGATCACGAGAAATCTCATTAATCGCGATTAAATGAATGACACCGTATGACACTTCATGCACTTAATGCGATTAATCGTGATCGACCACTATTGGTTACAATTAAAGTGGCACCACTAAATGAATCTAAAGACTTGTTTATTCACAATGGATCACAATTAAAGCAGTTTTTTCTTGTAATTTACCTTAAACTTATTTTTTTTCCAAGTTTTTTCATGCGGTTATTAACATGGAAGTGGACAAATGTGCTTGCTTTCTGTAGCTGCGGGTTTATTATTTCAACATAATGACAAACAGTACCCAGAATATGCTCCACGAAAACCTCAGGAGTACTGCAGAAATACAGTAAACTAGTGACCACTTCAGCATTATTACACCATCCATCTTACCTGTTAGCCTTTAGCTTAGCTGTTAGCTGTCCTCGTTGACTGTGCTTCCACCTCTGCTCTCTTCTCCAGCATTCAGGTTGGGGTTGTGCATCAATACGGTCCACATAGTGTGGCGGCGATACTCCAGACTGATTTGAACACCCAGAATTAAATAAAATTTGTTTATTTTGCACAGATAAATGCATACACAAATAAAGACAAACGGTAAAGAACAGTGCAGGAAGAGGCTAAAAAATCTGAAAGCCTCTGTTAATGAAAAAAAAAAAAAAAAAAAAAAAAAACCAAAACGGAATATAACATCACAAAAACAGCCAAGAAAACCCAAAACCATTAACATCATAGCATAAACAAGATGCTCAAAATAGATTGAAAATTCAGAATTTGCTTGGCTAGGTGCTAGGTTTGGGCCATGAATTGGGCTGTACATCCTTATTTTGAGTCCTGCCTGTGTCATCGGAAATGGCACCTGGGATTTGAAAGTTCCGCTTCTTACATTCTGCTGCTATTAATCGGGATTTTTTAAAAAAAGTTAACCTTAAACAGGGTATTGCGTTATTGTGCGATAACTTTGACACCACTAAAATTTTGTTTTTCTTTACTTTTTATATAAATTCATTTTATTTTTTAGTTAAAAACTAAAAACATTAAAAAAAAAACAAATGTGAAAAAGTTTGTAATTTTATGTTAAACGCTCAAAATTGTGTGGAAAAAATGAAAATTTACAAGAAGCATAGCAGAGGAATGATTTGAAAAAAAGACCACAAATTTACATAAACTGAAAATAAGCAAGAAGAGAAAAAAAAAAAAAATTCCAGTGTTCTGCCAGCGTGATGTTTCAAATTTTCTACTGCCACTCAGTGAAAGAATTTGATTTTCTTTGCGTATGCTAAATTTAGAGAAAGGGACTGGAATGCCAAGGGATTAAATGGCAAATTTAAAACAAAGTCATAAATTTTAGAGAAAAGCTTTTTGAGTTGGGGAAGAAAGGAGCAAATTTTTAATTTGGAAAAAGTTGCAAGTTTTTGGGTGGGATAAAAACGTCACTTTTTTTTTTTTTTTTTTTTTAGCAAAACTTTTTTTTTTTTTTTTTAAGGAAAAGTCAGTTTTTTGGGGGAAAGTCTCAATTTTTACAAAAAAGTTGCAAATGTACTTACTATATGCTCAGTTTATCCCAGACCATACTGTACATAAAAATCTTATTTTCACAGAAATACACTCCAACCAGCCAATTGCTTTGTGCAGGCTTGTTAAATCTGTTCCATTGCTATCTGCTCATACATGGACAGTTAAAAAGCCCATAATAAGTGTGTAGTTTTGACAGAAAATGAGTATTTGTAGCAGAAACTGTGAGGAGGAGCATTGACACCTTTCAGAAGGTGTAAATTAGCCATTTGTGTTGGCCTGCATCCCTGAACCCAGACATAACGGTGGTGACTTTCCAACAGTTGTTGGCAGGTTTGAGTGGAGCTCAGATCTGTCTCCATACTTCTCAGTTTCCACCTCTGAGCTCACCTCTGTGCGTGTCTGCGCCTGCCCCGGTGCAAGCCTGTTTGGTAGAAGCTGGTGTGTGAGAACGGCTAACTGACATGTAGCCCATGTGTGGTTTCACCATCATGTGAATAGTTGCGACAGTGCTCTGAATATTTACAACTTAATGACTGGTGTAAGAAACATTGGTATTTGATCTTCATTCCAATTAAATCTATGAATATTAGACCTATAAATGATGAAATTACATCACCTATGGAAAAAACTTTAACAAAAGAAATTGGCAAAGATTCCAATTCCTACTGAAGAGAAATTAAGCTCGGTGAACAGTGGTTAGCACGGTGGCAGCACAGCAAGAAGGTCACGGGATTGATTCCACCCCAACAATCGTGAGTTCGAGCCCACCCCCGACCATCAGTGACCCTTCTGTGTGGAGTTTGCATGTTCTCCCCATGTCTGCGTGGGTTTACTGTGGTTTCCTCCCACAGGCTAAAAACATGCAGGTTAGGTTACAGTAATTGGCATCAACTGGGGATTCTAAATTGTCCTTGAGTATGAATGTGAGAGTGAATGGTTGTCTGTGTTGGCCCTGCAATGGACTAGCGAGCTGTCCAGGGTGTACCCTGCCTCTCACCCATAGATGCTGGGATAGGCACCAGTCCCCCGTTGCGACCGGAAAAGGATTAAGCGGTTGAGGATGGATGGATGGATAAATTAAGGCACCGGCACATTTATTTCCATTTAAATGTTTAGGATTAGATTTACTCCCTTGGGTCAAATGACTAGAACGTTGTTATAGACCATTTTAGAGGAGTGTGTCTTTTAGTTTGCTCCTGATTGTTGTGGTGTTACCACGATGAGATCCAATTTGTCTTTGAGGCTGTCAGAAGATTGTAGATGTGCATGAGTCTGTGAAGGGAAATACAAAAAGATCTTCAAAAGAATTTTAGGTCAGCCATTCTGTTGTCTAGAAAATGGTTCACAAATAGAGAGCATATGAAATGATGTGCAATGATGCCAGTTCATAGCCATGAACATTGATGTTGCATGCATGCGTCGGTACAGGGTTCCAAGCTCAAACTGGTCATTCAGATAAACACAGATGGTCAAGTTTTGTTAAAAAAACAAAAAACTAAAGAGCAAGCTGCAGCAAGCTTGCCATAATCTAATATTTATTTAATGTTTATTTGAAAGTGACAAAGCACATTAATTAACATTGGTACAAAATACGAATGGAATCGAGGCGAAAGTTAGCAGACTGCTAATTTGCATTCGTAATCCCTTGGCAGGTTGTATATTGTATAGCATGTTATATGTGAGCCCCCGTCTTATTACGCAATAGTTTGCAACCTTTCTAGGTTAAAGCAATTTAAACTCCCCTAAGAATTCCCTAAAAAATAACACATCGGAGCAGCACAAAGAAATGGTGATTAAAGAAATTAGAGAAATGTACTTAAATAATAAAAAATTGTATGCACGTGAAAACGCTATAAAAATGGGATGCTCATCCCTTCCTTTGAGCACCACCTTCCATTTTGCCACTGACGGGAGAATTATGTAGTTTTTAATAGCATTAGCAATAAGTTATTGTGTGTATCTTTTTTTTTTTGTTTAACCAGCAGCTGAGGAAATTTGTTGTGGAACCAAAGAAGTGTTGTATGTAGTCTCTGAGAGGTGCAGATTGTCAAGTCTGACAGCAGTAGGTGTCAGGTAAGCTTTAACATAAAATGCGTTCTCTTTAGTTTTACTGACG
Source organism: Pholidichthys leucotaenia (assembly GCA_020510985.1). Classification (NCBI taxonomy): domain Eukaryota; kingdom Metazoa; phylum Chordata; class Actinopteri; order Cichliformes; family Pholidichthyidae; genus Pholidichthys; species Pholidichthys leucotaenia. The sequence continues at coordinate 46,445,178 of CM035847.1, read as the reverse complement.
ACTTGATCGTAAATGCATGTCTAACATTTGTAACGATCAAAGAAGAAAAAAGGGGAAAAAATGCTTGTAAATTTTGCAATTTATGGTGGTTTAATTCCGGGTAGATCATGACCCCCCGATTGATGCTCATGCATTAAATATTGAAGCTTTCCATTGAAGCTTTCATTCTAATGAACAGCAATAGCCAAGGGGACATCTAATGGTTACATCCATGTTGCCAGTTCGGCAGGCCAGAAAGTTGATCAAAATAGTGTTCAACAGTCATGAAATATCCTTAGAAACCTAAGAAAACTTCAAAAGTTTGATTTTCATGGGAGGAAACCTTTTATTGTCAAAAGAACATTAGGGCAAGACTGAAGTTTGCAAGAAAATACCTAGACAAAGACGAGGACTTGTGGACCATTTTGATGCTGTACCAAAGAACATTTGGTTCCATCTCGGGTTTAGGCCAAATTCCAACTGTGAAGCATGAAGGTAGAAATGTCATGGTTTGGGGCTGCTTTGCCTGGCCAACTCAAAATGATAGACTCCACAATGAATTCTTTATTGTATCAGAGGGTGTTTTGGGAGAATTTGAGCCAAAGCTGAAACATTACGATCCACTAAAGAGTGGCTAGAAATGGAGACTTGATCTTACTGAGATGCTGTGATGTGATATGAAATGGGTCGGACATGCAAGGATGCCCTTAAATATTGTAATGAAAGAATTCTGCTTGGAGAGAATGTTCTTCCAGTTGATGTCGGACTTGTAGACCAGTATAAGAAACATCTCACTTAAGGTTAATTCTGCTAAAAAGGAAAATGATAGCTATTGGAGCAGAAGGTGTCCTAGCACCATCTCAGCAGTAAAAGTGTGTGTGTAAGACGTGCTAAGAGTATGTGAACTATAAGAATGGATGACTTATCTTTTAAGCTCATAAGAGATATACTGGAGACAATGGTGTGATGGATCTCAAAGACATGTGCTATACTACTTTGGCGTCACTGGGAATGTCAGGCCAGTTGAGCAATAGCCAGAGTTGAACCTGGTTCATTCTTTTATGTAGGAGAACACACCTTCATCTGTGTATGTGCATGTGGAGCCAAGGTATGTTTTCAGAAAATTGACATGCGTTGAGAAATTGGGTGTGCCAATAACACAGGGTTACAAAAATAATTTTGTAAGTTGTCTGTTTTTTTTTTTTCGACTGATTTAAGACAGTTTTGCGTCGCTGAATCTGAAAATGACATCAGTTTCTCTCAATCAGGTGCCAAGTAAAAAGCTGTCCTTACTTAGTACTGTGCATGTACTTACCTTTATATAAATGTAAGTACATGTAAATTGAATGTTAGATCATTGTTCAAAATTCAGAGAATTTCAAGACATAAAAAAGAATTTTGCATCATATAAAGCGAAAATACCCATACATGTAAACAAAACATATAAAACATGTAGCCATAATTCAAGAAGTTGACCTTATTGAGCAAAACCAATGTGATTTTTGGATTCGGCACATCAAAATTGTCCTAAATCAGCTAAAAAAAACTTAGACAATAAATTTGGTGTTGACCAGTGTAATCGATGTGCGTGTATGCTTGAAATTGTGTTAAATGAACCAATAGTAAAACATGGGTGTGGGGGTGGGGTCTACAAAATCTTGTTACGGAACCAAATTTGGGAATTTTCATTAAAATTTTCACTCATGAACTTATTTTTGCGTATACATTCATGAACAAATTTGAGTGTTCATTAAAATTTTTACTCAAATACTTATTTTTGTATATACATTTGCCAACAAATTTGAGTTTATCAAAGTTTTTACTCCAAGTAATTATGTTTTGCATATAATTTGCTTAAAATTATAAGTAGAAAAATCTCAGATTTGGCAATTTGTCAGCAAAAAACACATTCATGATTAAATTCTAGTCTGATTCCTCAAGTTTAACTGCTTTAACTGTCCTAATTGCCTAATGTGGGTTATTAGTATTCGTTAGTATTAGGTGTGTTTTTACCTTATTAGTATTGACGTGTATCTGTTACCTTGGCATTCATTCGGAGAGCAGAGCAAGAATTTCATTGCTCAGGAAATGTTGCATTTCTTAACTGTGCACATGACAATAAAGCCTTTGAATCTTGACTCTTGAATCTTAAATTCTCACAAATTTGAAAATAAAATATCCCATCCAGCTACAGTGCTCTGCACTGTCTGTGTGTGTATATATATTTATAGTAATATGTACATATGTACGTATATTAGCTGCTCTTGCTTGCTTGCTTTTTTTTTTCTTGCCTTCTGATTGTTGCTCTGAGTGTTGCTATCCCTGTGCTGTTGCAATCCTGGAATTTCCCTGTTGTGGGACTAATAAAGGCTTATCTTAAAAACAATAACGAATATATGATCAAAGTTTAACAAATCCCAAATATAAAAGAGGCAAAGCTGCATATTTTAGAGGGAAAAAAACTCACCTATTACTAATATTGACAAACCAGTTTAGTCTTGTAATCCAGCCATTTTAACCTTAATTTTAACTCATGTTTTGTGGCTCCATGCCGATTCTGGCCAAACCTTTCCCAGAGAGTTTTGTCAAAAACATTTCAAATTTATGAGAAAAAAAGACGAAAATTTACTAGAAAAAAATGTATGAGAACAAGTCACAAATTTGAGAAAGTTGCAAATTTGAGTAAAAAGTTTAGGGAAAAAAATTGCAAATTTATGACAAATTAAAATTGACAAGAGAAAATTGCAAATTTGAGTCACAAATTTGAGAAAAAAGTTGCAAATTTATGAGCGAGAGGAAAATATACAGGAAAAAAGTGAGAAAACGGCCCCTGGTGAAGGTGAAGTGGTTCGATGTGGATTCTTGAGTGTGAAGCACATTCTTGTGTGAGGAGTGTCTGAGGAAGGTGGTGATGGGCATGTGTGACTATTCAACCTGCGTGTTACTGCCTGTACCTCACATGCATGTTTTGTTGTGCCCCGTAACACTGATATATACCTGAACCTAGGGCTGGGCAATATGAAAAAATTCCAGTCACAAAGTTTATTTCATATTGATTGATGTCGATATACAGTATATTGCAATATGAATCAAATCACTATTTCTGTCAAGCTTAAAGGTTCCTTTTTACTCCTGAGATGTGAAGCTATAACAAGATTAATTTTAAATATTTATTTTCTAGTGTAGAACATTACACAATTGTATTTCAAATAATTATAAAACATAAAATATAAATATTTAATAATATTCTGCCCACCAACTTACCCATAGCTGAGTGAAGTACATGCCCAGAGCACAGGGCCTGGTCTGGAATATTTGTAAATGTGTCTGTTAATTGACTTTGTCACTTGGTCCAATTGGATATAATTTAATGCACTATTTGGGCATTTTGTATAATGCTAGTGACTACAAGAATGGCCATTTGTCATTAAATATTGGGAAAAAAATATTTAATTGACTTTTGGGGCATTTGGTGGGCTTTTGGTGTCCCATTAAAAAATGATTTCATTTATTTGGATGTTTTCTAGGGGGTTGGGGTCATGGGAATTCCATTTGGTCCTGTTAGCTGTTTAGTACAAGTGAGGCTCATATATGGTTCAGATGTGCGACTTGACCACAAATCTGACGTAGTAGTGAAGTATGGCAGACTTTGAAGCTCCATTTCAACAGTTTGTCTACATTCCATGTACAGTTGGAAGTGCCATCTGGGAGAAATATTTACGGCTAGGGAGTTGGTAACGAGCATAAGTTACTTTAATTAGCTGCTTAAATCCAACATTCTGTCTGCACTACTGAATTCCTCGGACGCTTCTTTTCAACAATCTCCTCGTCTATTGAGCATTGAGTGGCATCCATTTCTGTGCCTTCTTTGACGCCGTCACTGGACTTGTAATGTTTTCTGTCATTTTCTTCTTATCCACGCTCCAACTTCTACACGGCTGTGCTAGGCCAAACATTAGCAGGTGTGCTAAACCCCAGCTTCTGGTCCCACACACCTACGCACGCTGTAGTGTGCGTCAATCAAACATGATTTCCAGCCACATGATCAGTTCGGTGCGGTGTATTCTCATTTTCATTGGCTTTTTGTGCTGTCAAAACACAAAACGAATAAGTTCTATCGATGTTCTATCAAAAATGTACTGTCTTAGTTACTTTGTGATAATTATCGTGATTGTTTTATCGCCCAGCCCTACCTGAACCTCGACCGCTGATTGTGTAGGCCCGGTCAGATCAGAGATGAAAGACTGCCAGGGTCAAACTAGTGATGGCAGCAGATCAAAGCATTGACCCCTTTAGATAGATGGATGTACTTTATTGATCCCAAACTGGGAAAATACAGTGTACCAGCAGCATAACGGTAGACAACCGAACAACAGAAATACATGCATGACAAACAAAGGGATTACCCATGGCAAGTAAAACTAACACTACTATAAAAACCTATATACATCATAGCTGAATAGATGGTGACCCGTGTAAACACATGAATCATACCCACTGCACAATGCAGGACTGTCGGGAGCAGAGTGAAATGTGAGGTACCAGTGAGACTGTAAGGTGTAGTGTGACAGCATAGCTATGACCAGAATACAACATCATAGTGAGTTATTGTACAGTGAAATGGCATGTGGCAGGAAAGATTTCCTGTACCTGGCCGTTAGACAGCGAAGCTGTAGTAGTCTACTGAAGAAAGTGCTCCGCTGGCTGTCCAGTGTGTGGTGTAGGGGATGATCAGGATTGTCCATGATGGATTGCAGGTTATTTAGCGTTCTCCTCTCCACCACTGTCTCAATGGTCTCCGGCCTGAGACCAATTACAGAGCCAGCCCTCTTGATAATCTTGTCAAGTCTGTTGGTGTCGCTGGCCCTGATACTGCTACCCCAACAGACAGCAGCAAAGAAGATGGTGCTGGCGACAACTGTCTGGTAAAAAAGCTCCAGCATCCTGCTGCACATGTTAAAGGATCTCAGCTTCCTCAGGAAGTAGAGTCTGCTCATCCCCTTCTTGTGTGCAGCATTGGTGTTGGAGCTCCAGTCTAACCCGCTGCTGATCCTGACACCCAGATGTTTTGTAGTCCTCAGCCACCCCCACATCCTCCTCCTCCCTAATCTGCAGTGGCTGAGAAGTCGATCACCATCTCTCTGGTCTTGCCAACATTCAGCCTCAGGTGATTCTGTTCTGTCCACTCCACAAATCTGTCTTCCAGTGCCCTGTACTCCCCCTCCTCTCCCCCCTTATACCCCCCACAACAGCTGCGTCATCGGAGAATTTCTGCAGGTGGCATGACTCAGTGTTGTACTGAAAGTCAGTGGCGTATAAGGTGAAGAGAAAAGGAGAAAGCACAGTCCCCTGTGGAGCTCCCGTATCACTAACCACCACGCCAGACAAGACACTGCCCAACCAGACAAACTGTGGTCTGCCTGTCAGGTAGTCAGTAATCCAGGAGATCAGAGCTGTCGACCCCCATCACTCGCAGCTTCTCACCCAGCAGCAGTGGCTGGATGGTGTTAAAGGCACTGGAGAAATCAAAGAATGTGATCCTCACAGTATCTCCTCCACCATCCAGGTGCAGATGGGCTTGTTGCAGCAGGTAGATGACAGCATCTTCAACTCCTAAATGGGGCTGATATGCAGACTGCAGAGGGTCCAGCCACATCTTCACCTGCAGCCTCAGGTGGACTAAGACCAGTCTCTCCAGGACCTTCATCACATGACATGTGAGGGCAACTGGTCGATAGTCATTCAGGTCTGATGGAGACGACTTTTTGGGGACAGGAACCAGGCAGGATGTCTTCCACAGCACCGGTACTCTCTCCAGACTCAAACTCAGGTTGTGCAGGTGTTTCAGTACCGCAGCTAGCTTGTTGGCACAGGTCCTCATGATCCTGGCAGAGATGCCATCAGGGTCCGCCGCCTTCCGCTGACGGAGTCTCTCTAGCTGTTTCTTAACCTGGTCTGGAGTCACAGTGATGTGAGGGAGGGTCCTGGTGTCCCCCAAGGAGGAGGAGGGGGGAGATGGAGAGAGGTGCTGCACAGGAGGGTGGAGGGGTGGGGGTGAGGTGTCTGGCTGCGTTGTTGGAGTGACAGACTGTGAGTTGAACCTATTTAAAAAAAAAAAAAAAAAAAAAAAAAAAAAAAAAAAAAAAACCAAAAACATTCAGTTCATCAGCTCTCTCCTGGCTCCCAGATGTCTGCTTGACTCTCCCCTTGCACCCAGTTATTTTTCATTCCCACCCACACATAGACCGATTGAGACCGATTCAGCGACGTTTGTCTTCCTCCTGTCTGTAGAGGGTCGTGTTTTTGTCAGAAATTGTGACATACTTGACCACCTCCAGACAATCTCCATGTCTGATGGACACAACAGCAATGCCCAAACTGTCAGTTAAAGTCATCGTTTCACTAAATACCGCAGCACATTGTGCACTTTATTGTAGTCATATGTTGGTGGAGAACAGCACATAAGCACTCCATGTACTGCTCTGACTAAATATTGCTTAATTTTGTTTTTGTTTTTGCTCCTCACCTTTTTGCCATTTACTGCGGTACAATCACAGTGGGTGAAGAGGGAGCTGAGCTCCAAAGCAAAGCTGTCGATTTACCAGCCAGCAGTAGGTGAGGGTTTTTTTTTTTAAAGGGGGGGGGTGGGGTGGGGTGTGTTCAGTTTCGCATGAGGTACAAATGTAAATTAAGTACAAATTTGCAAAAGATAACAATTTAAAAAAACCACAATTTTGAGAAAAGCCACAAATTTACAGGAAGATGCTGCAAATTTATGAAAAGAAAGTTGCAAATTTACGAGGAAAAATGTTGCAAATTTACGAGGAAAAAATGTTGCAAAGAAAAAAAGATGAAGTTACAGGAAAAATATGTAAATTTTTGAGTCATAAATTGGAGAAGTCACAAATCTACAAGGAAAAAGATGAAAATGTATTAATTAGTTTGTAATTTATCAATTTACCCCCCCCCTTTTTGCATTTCTACTTGGAATTGGTCATTCAGTGATGTTCGTTTATCCCCAACAGCGCACACATACCCAGCCAACATAACGTTTACATCAGGAATACGTTCTACAGAGGTTGTTTGCTCACTGGCAAGACATTAGGTCGACGTCTAGGCCAACTTTGCACGTTGGGCCGACGTATGTGTGCTGTTGGGGTAATGACGTGCACAGGTTAAACGTTGTTAGCGGTGATGTAGCCCTATAAGTTCAGTTATGTAACAGACAACAATGGATATAGGAGCTTCATGGTTAAAACGTAACACCCCCCCCCCCCCCCCCCCATAACACTCACATCCAGCTTTAGTCTCAGACTCCTTAGACCTTCAGCTCCCGGCTCGTGTCAGAAATCCTTGCCTGATCTGATTTGTGGACAGCTTTAATAGGAGATTACCTCCTCAGTTTAAACTGCAATTATCACAACAGGAAGTGATTTACGAGAATGCCAGCACATTGAAACAAGTAATTTTATTTTTACACAGATTTGTGCAACAGATGTACTAGGTAATGCATGTGAGAGCTTGCATTTTTAAAGAGGAATAAAGGCCAGTCAGATCACATATAAACCAGCTTTAGAGTCTAAAGGTTGAATTTGATGTTTAAGCATTTACTCGGTTCTTTACTTGGCTCATGATAGTTTTATGAGACCCAGCATGACGAGAGCAGAAAATAAAGTGTTTAGTGCTGGAATCTGACCTTTAGTTTTATATTGGGCATTGGGAAAACTAAAGTGAAAGCATAGAGAGCAGGGAAGGACAAAAAACCCAGTGGGCTCATTTGATGCCATTACTGACACCTTTTACCGCAGTAACAAAAATAATGTGCGCTTCTGTTTTTCTACTTTATAACTTTGTTCTGTTTTCAGCTGTTTTAGCTTTTAGGCTAGCATTTTTAAGCTAATTGCCATCAACTTTACGCTGTTTTACTTTCATGCTAACATTGTGTAAGAGTATACTCTTTTTGCCTTTAAACTAGCATTTTAGGCTTACGGTACTCTTATGCTAATAAAATCGGGCATTTTTAGCCTTTTGTTAGTAATTTTTTTTATAGCTTACTGTAGGTTATGTAGCATCCTGAAGCTAACTTTTATCCACCTTTAAGCCATGTCAGCTCTTATGCTCACATTATGCAATGCTGGTCCATTTTAGCTTTTAGGCTAGCATTTTTAAGCTACCTTTCATCAACTTGAAGCTGTTTTACTTTGATGCTAACATTGTGTAAAGCTGTGTTTGGATTGTTCACTCACTTCCTCCCTACTCACTGTAGAGAATTCAGATATAGTGAACTATACAGTTGAATGAATGAATCACTATTTCGAATAGATTGAAAGTATAGATTAAAAAAAGAAACAGAATAATATAACAAAGGGGGGAAAGAAAATCCAACAAGGTCAAATTAGACAATAACTCCTCTGATTATACAGTTCAACATAAGTTATCCGAAATGAGTGATGGCTGAAGCCGCAGCTTATATTGCCCACCCATATTCAGTTAACTCAATATTGTGGTGACACAAAGGAGATGGCACTCCACCCAGTACTTCGGAGTGTTGGGGGTGCTAGCCAGGGGCGCCAGAGCACCGGGAGGTATGTAGTAAATAAAGATGTGCCTTTCGCCCCCGCTGTGCCAGGCTCACACCTGAGAAATCAAGGGTGCGAGCAGATCGCTTTGGCACTCAGTCTGTTCTGCTGGTTGGAGGAAATAAAGTTGCCGTCAGCTCGAGTCTTGTCTGATTCCTTTCCTCCACAATATAACGATAAAATTATCAACTTTCAGATACTACTTGGCTTGTTTTCGCAGTGTGGGTAATGACAAATGAATACCTGCATGTATTTTGTAGTAACTATGTATTAAATGCAAATCATTTTTGCTGAATTAATAAATATAAATAGTTAAAAGTAGTTTGTTGTGATGTGAAGCGCTCCTCCCACTGCTCCGCTGGCTCCGCATTGCATTATGGAATACATTTGCTAATGTAGTGACCATCCGTTGTACAGTACTTTCCAAAATGCATTATGGTATATTTTGTATGTGAATGAAATTTTCAGTTAAGATTTCAAACAGCACTACAAATTGACTGATTCACTATATAGTACACTATATGGGGAACGAGTGAACATTTTGAACTCAGCGTAAGAGTATGCTCTTATAGCCTTTAAGCTAGTCTTTTTAGGCTATATTTACTATTTGCTCATGTGTGAAAATTAGGTATTTTTAGCCTTTTACGTGAGTATATTTTAGCTTCAAGCTATGTAGCATCCTGAAGCTAACTGTTATCCAACTTTAAGCCATGTCAGTTTTATGCTAACATCATACGGGGGGCTGAAAAGTTCATAGGCTGACCATGATGCAGTGGATCACATTTGACCATGTGTGTGGTCCCCCCCCCCCCAAACATAGTCTCCCCTTTGGTCCAAACACTTCTTTTATTGGTGTTGCAGCGTTTGGATCCCTGCGGTATAGAAGTGCTCTTCTTGAGCCTTGAAGATATAACTCCTTCTTACTCAGCCTATGAACTTTTCAGCCTCCCTTGTATAGTGTTAGACCATTTTTAGCTTTAAAGCTAGCATTTTTAATCCAACTTCAGCTTCAGTCATTTCTGATTTCATGCTAATGTGTAAGTTTCGCCATTTTAGCATCTAAAGTAGCATTTCAATGTCAAACCTTTATCTAGCATTTTTAAGGTAACGTTAAGCTGCTTTCAGTATTTAGCCATTTTAGCTTTTAAGCTGCCTTGACCAATTATTAGTTATTTCTGCTTTTAAGCTAACTTTTTTGGGTTTTAAGCCAATTATTCAGTTTTAAGATGTAACATTTAGCTTTAAGCTATTCTAGCGTTTAAACTGTGGTGGCTTTATTTTGCATGTTTTTCACAGAAATGTCCCAAGTTTTCTGTTGCAATTTTTGGTTTTGAATGTAAGGTCTAGTTTCAGGAATTTTACTTGAAAAACTTAATTATCCAGTTACGGTGTTGATCCTGTGGAAGTGGACATTTTACATGAATTCGACACCCCAAAATTTGGAGCATTTAATTGCCAATAAATTTTTGGAGAAGGCTAATTGTAATGTGGTCACGAAGGTCTTAAATTTGATCGATTGGCCTTAGTGTTAAAAAGTTCCATATTTAGTGTCCTTATAGCTACAAAAACCATGAAGGTGGTAGTTTGTCTTTGGCTGCAGAATCGATAAGAAAATAAACAGTCAACATTTCATCTGGCTCCAGTGTGGCGATGCGATTTTGCCTGAACATGAATGCGTCATCACTCCCGTTTGTCATCTTTGTGCTAAACTGAGCTGGAACTTCCTGTCATTGCGGTGCCACTTCCGTGTTTTATGGTGGGGTACGATTGTCTCTGTGAAATGTATCTCCTGTCTTTCTTCCCTCACATGTCTGGACCCAAATGCTGTGTATGTCATTGTGTGTCGGGGTGAATACGGGGGTGGGGGTGGTATCGGTCAGTCTGGTGGGGACACACACACACACACACACACACAGGAGGGTTGAAGGCTGCTATTATCCACTGGGCTCAATGGCCGCTTTGTGGTGGCGGTGGGTGCAGTGGGACGGTGGGGGAGAGGTGCAGGCGGTGGCAGCCTGTCATAATGTTGTTGAACTCGCATCGTAGAAAACGTAGACAAATGGGAGAGGAGGTTGTAGGGCGAGGGAAAGTGTCTTTTGGTTTTAGATGCCGTTTGTCTATTTTTAAGCAGGAACTTGAAAATTCTCATGAAAATGTGCAGATTTATGAGGAAGAAAGGTGCAGATTTGAGGAAAAAAGTCGCAATTTGGGGGGGTTGCAGATTTGAGGAAAAAAAGATGAAAATTACAGGGAAAAGTCAAACTTACAAGAGAAATGGCAGCTTTATGAGGGGGGGAAAGGTGCAGATTCATGGGGGGGTGCAGATTTGAGGGGACAAAAGTTGTACATTTGAGGAGAAAGTTTTGAGGAGGAAAGACAAAAATTTGCAGGAAAAAAGGCTTTTTTTTTTAGGAAAACTTTACAGGAAAAAAGTTAGTTTTACAGAAAAAATTGCAAATTTGAGTAATTTTTGAGGAAGGTGCAGATTTGAAACGAAGTTGCAGATTTGAGGGGAAAAAAAGTTGCAGATTTGAGGGGAAAGGTTGCAGCTTTATGGCAGTAAAATGTCGTGTGTGTAGTAACTTTTTTTTTTTTTAAGCTGGAGGAGCTGAAGCTGCTCCTGTTGAGTCCAAGAACGAAAACATGGAGTCATTTGTAACCGGAGTCAGAAATTGCAGCTTGACTGAAGAGTTGCTGACAGGACCTTAGACGTGTGTTTAGGCTGCTCTGTGACTCTTATGCAAAGGCTTCATGTAACAGAATTCCTCCAAGTGTAATGCCGACGATGACGTGCGTGGCGCAACCTCCCCGACCCCCCCCTTCCCGGTCCTAGACTCAGCTCACTGCCTTTCAAAATAAAATGATCTAAAACATGTTTCTGAAAAAACACCTGAAGACCAGAAGCACAAAAACAGTTTTGGGTGGGTATGATTTGTGTGACTTACGGTGTCCGATTATAAGTGTCATGTGTCCAAGTGTTTAAGTACTGGTGGTTTGCCAGAGTGAGCCTGTATGTGGTGTTTTTTTTGTTTTGTTTTTTTTTTTAAATCAAGCAAAGATGATTTTAGAGCCTGTCGGATGAGATTGTAGACCAGACAAAACAACTAAAATGTAAAGAGATAACTGGCGGCTTTCTGAGGATGTGGGTGTTGCTGTATCACCTAAAGCACGAATCATTTATTTTTCCATTTAAATACCAGCTGCACATTTTCATCTGACATTTTATTGTTCACTTCCTGTCCCCTCCCACCTTTTTTTTTTTTAAAATATCCCTACCGCTTCCTGCCTTACCAAAGCAGCTCACCAACCTCCCTTCCTGCCCCATTCAATTTCATTTTCTTTGATGCTCTATTCAGACTAGTTTATCTTAAAAAAAAAAAAAAAAAAAAAGCTGGAAAAACACAATGTCTCTGGCTCCAAATAATTGCCATTTGTTGTCCTGTCTCAGACGTTCACAGCATGGTGTAACTCCCATTTGAGGAAGGCCGGCACGCAGATTGAAAACATTGAGGAGGACTTCAGGGACGGACTCAAACTGATGCTGCTGCTGGAGGTCATCTCAGGTGAGTCGCCTGATTTTAATTTAGCTTTAATCTGGAGTTTTACTGAGATTTGCAAGTATTGAAACATGTGCAAAGTGCCGAGCACGGGCAAAAAAAAATGGAGCAAACCGATGATTAGACGGATAATGAAAAGCCTGTGGTGACACTGTGTGGGGGTTCTCCACCCAGAGTCGGGAGCCGGGGGGAGATGAAACAAAGGACTGATGGAGGAAGTGACACCGGGGGGTGTCTCAGACATAGCAGAAAGGACTATCCACCCCCCTTGGGAGTTCAGGGGGCGCAAAAGGAAGAGGGGGGTTTATGATAATGTGCCACGCATGTCTTTATGCACTGACAGTATTGTATTCGACTCCCTGGGTCTCATGAGGGAGGAAAAAAAGGTTATAAGAAGGTGCCCAGAGACCCAGTCAGAGATGTCCTGGACTTGATGTTGGAAGAGGAATAAAGTTCATGTGTTGTTCAGCTCGCTGCCTCGTCTGCTTCCTTTTTCCACATTGGTGACCGGAAGACGTGCCATGGAGAACGAGCTGAGCACCGCCCCAGAGACTACCCAGAGGGAGAACACCAGCACTACATGCGCTGTCTCAGTCAAGCTCTGACTTCTGGCTTCACAACCCGACCCGAATAGAATTGCAGATTTACTAGGAAAGTCACAAATTTGAGGAAAAAAACCACTACAAATTTATGGGAAAAGTTGCACATTTGTGATGGAAAAAGGTGACAAATTCGCGAGAAAAAAACCCTCACAAACGGGAGAAAAATTGCAAATTTATGAGGGGAAAAAAGTCCAAATCTAATTAAACGGTAAATTTCTGATTTTTTTAAAAATCAGAAATTTATGAGGAAACCCTTAATTTGTTTGGTCACCTGATTTAAATTTTGCTTTAACCTGTTGAACTCTGTTCAACTTCCCTAAAAACGCCTAAAAATAATGTGCCCAAAGTAAATCAAAAGCTGTTCTTCAACCCTTTGCAGCATCTTCATGGGGTTGGTCTCATTTAAAAGAAAACACTCTGAATTTTTTGGCAAAACAGTCATAATCTCTCTAAGTGCTCCTGCCACTGAGTAACAAGAAAGTTTGCCTGGGTGTTTTTTTTAGATACAAATGCTTGCAAATAACATACAGCTGTCAGATACTGGCTGGAAAACACAACAGAAATGTAGAACCAAGTGTTTTCAAGCTCAGGTCAAAATTTTGTAAAAATACCACAAAAAATGAATATATTACACAGCTTTTTTTCTCAGGTTGTAACAAGGCTGTCTGTACTGGAAGACCGGAAATAGCTTTTTTTTTTTTTTTTTTTTTTTTTTTCCCCCCAGTGCGCACTGAGACGCCCTAAGATGCAGAGATGTGAACGCCCGTGGAATTCAGAGTTCAAGGGTTTTTAATGTGGAGTTTTACTTAGACTGGTGCATGCCTGTAGAAAGCAAGTATTTTTTTCTGAAAACGGGTAGGCCAGTCAGGCTTTACAGGCCCAAATGTAGGCTGTTTGAAAGTGGAATGCAAAGACGTGTAGCCTTTTTGTAGGCAATCACATGCTAGACTTTGACACATATAGAGGGACTGAACACTAAGGGCCATATTACGACGACGGGGTCGGATGATCAGTTGTCACTGATGCATAACGCATTTATTGGCGTGTCCAAGTTCATTTCCTGATCACAACGGTAAAGAGTCCGGTCTAATCATTCAGAGGTGTGTTTTGGAAAATCAAATCCAAAGCGCTCTTTACCATCCCTTTAATGCAAAGAGCTGCCTTATCTGAAGTGAACTGTGATCGTGACTGTTTAAGACGGGTTTTGCGCTGACCAAAGCCTGTGTATGAGCCAAAATGCACCAATAGTAATGCTGCTTGGTTATAAGGAAGAAATCAATCACAGTTGATGCCCAGTTAGTGGTGTGAAAAGTGTTTGCCCCCTTCGTGATTTGTCATTTTTTGTATGTTTGTCACACTTAAATGTTTCAGATCATCAAACAAATGTAAATATTAGAGAAAGATAAGTAAACACATAATGCAGTTTTTAAGTGAAGGTGTTTATTATTAAGGGAAAAATAAATCCAAACCTACATGGCCCTGTGTGGAAAAAGTGATTGCCCCTTAAACCTAATAACTGGTTGGGCCACCCTTAGCAGCAACAACTGTAATCATGTGTTTGCCATAACTGGCAATGAGTCTTTTACAGCGCTGTGGAGGAATTTTGGCCCACTCATCTTTGCAGAATTGTCGTAATTCAGCCACACTGGGCGGTGCGGTGGGGCAGTGGTTAGCACTGCAGCAGCACAGCAACTCACCCTTGGCCATGGGATCCCTGGTTTGATCCCAGCCCCTGACCAACAGTGATCTGTGTGGAGTTTGCATGTTCTCCCCATGACTGCATGGATTTACTCCGGGATTTCTCCGGTTTCCTCCCACAGGCCAAAAAAACGAAACAAAAAACCATGCAGGTTAGGTTAATTGGAGACTCTAAATTGGCCTTAGGTGTGAATGTGTGTGTGTGTGTGAATGGTAAAGGGATAGCGCCGTACCACGGCTGCTTCATCCATCCAGGTGGATGCCCTCAATTTCCCCTCTGGAGATCAATAAAGTATACAAAATCAAAAAAAAAATAAATCAAAACATTGCAGGATTTTCAAGCATAAACCGCCTTTTTAAGGTCATGCCTCAGCATCTCAATTGGATTCAGGTCAGGACTTTGACTAGGCCACTCCAAAGTCTTCATTTTGTTCTTCTTAAGCCATTCAGAGGTGGACTTGCTGGTGTGTTTTAGATCATTGTCCTGCTGCAGAATCCAAGTGTGCGTCAACTTGAAGTCACGAACAGATGGCCGGGCATTCTCCTTCAGGATTTTTGGTAGACAACAGAATTCATGGTTCCATTTACCACAGCAAGTCTTCCAGGACCTGAAGCAGCAAAACAGCCCCAGATCATCACACTACCACCACCATATTTAACTGCTGGTATTATGATCTTTTTCTGAAATGCTGTTGCTGTTTTACGTGGATGTAATGGGACACACATCTTCCAAAAAGTTCAACTTTTTTCTCGTCAGTCCACAGAGTATTTTCACAAAAATCTTGGATCATCAAGGTGTTTTCTGGCAAAACTGAGATGAGCCTTTATGTTCTTTTTGCTCAACAGTGGTTTTCATCTTGGAACTCTGCCATGCAGACCATTTTTGCCCAGTCTCTTTCTTATGGTGGAGTCATGAACACTGACCTTAACTGAGGCAAGTGAGGCCTGCAGTTCTTTGGATGTTGTTGTGGGGTCTTTGTGACCTCTTGGATGAGTCGTCGCTGTGCTCTTGGGGTAATTTTGGTCAGCCAGCCACTCCTGGGAAGGTTCACCACTGTTCCATGTTTTCACAATTTGTGAATGTCTCTCACTGTGGTTCGCTGGAGTCCCAAAGCTTTAGAAATGGCTTTATGACCCCTTCCAGACTGATAGATTTCCATTACTTTCTCATTTGTTCCTGAATTTCTTTGGATTGCAGCATGTCTAGCTTTTGAGGATCTTTTGGTCTACTTTGTCAGGCAGGTCCTATTTAAGTGATTTCTTGATTGAGAACAGGTGTGACAGTAATCAGACCTGAATGTGGCCAGAGAAATTGAACTCAGCTTTCCAAAGATGTGATAAACCAGTTAATTTATGTTTAAACGGAGGTGGGGGCAATCGGCTTTTCACACAGGGCCATGTAGGTTTGGATTTTTAACCTTAACGCCTTCATTTTTAAACTGCATTTTGTGTTTACTTGTTATTTTTGTCTAATTTAAATTTGTTTGATCTGAAACATTTAAGTGTGACTAACATGCAAAAAATGAGAAATCAGGAAGGGGGCAAACACTTTGTCACACAATTGCATGTTAAAAAAAAACAAGCGGGTAAGAATGGACTGAAATCAGCTGAATGGGCACAAACCGTCATCTGCGCACTTTTCAGACAGACTTCCCACTGTGCGCCAGTGTTTGTTTCTGTCAGTGCATTGTCTGGTTTTTTTAAGCCTTGTGTCACGCCATCAAATTACCAGTAGACGGTGCGCCCGCTTGGAGGAGGCACCTTGTTTCAAAGAGGCGTGGCAGCGTGCAATCTAATGCGCATTATTGTAGTGTATTCCTTGAGAATCCACTTTTGATCAGGAAAAAGGTCTATGGTCAGAAGCTCATTGTTTGATATTTCAGTGGTGTGTTTTGAAGAAACGGAATGTGCTGGGATCTTGTAACAGTCATAATCACCCATCATTTTAATTATGATGATCACACAATAGTGTTTTATTCATTAATGTATGATTTTTTTTTTTTTTTTTTTTTTTAGGGGAATAAATGAACAAGAAATGTGCAGCGTTTTACTTTTCACTCGCTCTCCAGACAGACGGGAGATGCGTCCACATCTCCGTCAGCCGTGCGCCCTGGGTTTCCAGCCCAGCAAGCTCTCGACATCCACCTTTTCAGCCCCTCGGCAGAAGCTGCTGAAAGCAGGCTTGCTTCATGGCAGGGGCTGGAGGTGGCAGATCGCCTCCTTCTCTCCTACCCAGGATGGATGGGGAAGACCCTCGGTCGGCGAAAGCAACGGGAGGGAGCACCCCATCTCCCCACAGCTGGGAGCAACTTCCACACAATCGTTAATGAAAGTTTACGAAAGTTTGCACAGGCATCATCGTCTTTTCGTCATGTCTGTGTTGCATCCATGTGCACATTAAACAATTCAGCTGGGTTTTTTTCATCCCATTCTCCACCGTTTGTTCTTTCTAACAGAACTAGCTGGGCATCAGCTGTGATTGATGTCTTCCATATTACCAAGCAGCATTACTGTTGGGTACATTTCGGCTCACACACACACGGGCTTTGATCAGCACAAAACCTGTCAAACCGTCATGACCACAGTTCACTTTAGATAATGTGCCTCTTCACATTAAAGGGATGGGAAGGAGCACGGTGGATTGGATTATCCAAAACACACCTCTGAATGATTAGACCGACTGCTTTGTGCCAGTGGAAAGTTCGTTTTTATGCCGTTGTGATAAGGAAATGAACTTGGAAACACGTTGTGCGTCAAACGACTGATCAACCAACCCCATTGTTGCAATACAACCACATGGCTGTTACAAGATCCCAGCGCATGCTGTTCCCTGAGCTCTGGAGCTGTGCGATGTCAAAACACGCCACTGAAATATCATTAAAACGATGCGCTTCTGAGGAAAGACCTCCTTTCTGATCAAAAGTGGATTCTGATGAAATGCACGATTCGCATTAGATCAGGAGTGTCCACCCATGTGCCATGGAGGGCCCAGACCCTTCAGGCTTTACCTCCAACCAGTGTCTTCAACAGCAGATTTCACTGAATCTCTTCCCAGCGATTGCTGATAAGTGGAAACACCTGCTGAAGAGACTGGGTCGAAGAGAAAACCTGCAGGGTCTTGGCCCTCCATGGCACATGATTGGACACCCCTGCATTAGATTGTGCATCACCACCCCTCTTTGAAATGAGGCGCCTCCTCTGAGCGCGTAGTGGGCACACTGTCGACTGGTAATTTGATCGCGTGTTGCAAGGCATTAAAAAAAAATAAAAATGGCAATGCACTGACGGAAATTAACAAAAACACTGGAACATGGCGGAAAGTCTGTTTTAAAAAAAAAAAAAAAAAAAAAAAGTGGATGACCATCAAAATGGGGCCCTTTATTTAATTGTGTGAATATTAATTACAGAATTATTGAAAATGAATTGGACGTCCAATATTAGTGACTGTTTAAGAACCCTTGTTTATTTTTTGTCAGATTGCTTGTGTGATCTTTTGACTTCCATTCATAAGTGTTGTATCTGGCGCTTTCAGGAATGGGAGTTCACTTGTTTTGGTGTATAGTTTATAGTGCGTCATCAGGAAACTCGTGCAGAACTATAACAGGACATGCAAAAAAGGTCACAAATTTACAAGAAAAAAAACTCACAAAATAGAGAAAAATTGCAAACTTATGAGGGGAGAAGAGTCAAAATTTAAACGGTAAATTTGATTTAATCTTTTTTTTTTTTATTCACAAATGTGAGGAAAGCCTCATTTTATTTGGTCACCCAATTTTAATTTTGCTTTAATTTGGAGTTGTACTTAGTTTTACTTAGATTTGCAAGTATTTTTTTCTCATAAATTTACAGCTTTTTTCTTTTAATCTGCAGGTTTTTTTCTTGTAAATCTGTGACCTTGTTTGAGTAAATTTGCAACTTATTTGTAAATCTGCAGCTTTTTCTCATACATTTGAAACTTTTTTCATAGATTTCCAGTGTTTTTATTGTGAATTTTGCATTTCTCATAGATTAAACTTTTTCTGGTAAATTTGAAACTTTTTTCTTTTAATTCTGCACCTTTTTTCTTGTAAACTTGCAGCTTTTTTCTCAGAAATTTTCCAATTTTTTTTCTTGTAAATTGGCAGCTTTTTTTTCCCCCTCATGGATTTTTTTTCTTCATAAATTCACTACTTTTGTCATATATACGCAACTTTTTTCTTGTAAACTTGAGACATTTTTCTTCTACATTTGCAACGTTCATATGGCTGCTGGCTTGATTTTTATTCTGTCATTCATTTACTGTCACACCGCAGTGATATGATGCCACACTGTTGTTATATTGTTTAATTACGGGCCTCGTCAGTGAGAAGAAGGGAGGAGAAAAAACGAAAAATAAAGTTGGGATTTTATTGTTGGGTCATTTTATGCCACCGATAGTCCAGGTACATCATTTCAAAGAAAATTAGTTTCAATTTATCAGCAGTATTTAACATTGGAAATGAAATGTGGACAAAATATTTACTGTTCATATGTCCACACAGTATATACATGAAATAAGGAGGAAGAGCATGGTGGCAGCTCTTTTCACTAAAAACGGTGGTATACGATTGGTCTAAAAATTCATAAATCATTGTTATGATGTCAGTCACTTCTGTGACAAGCCTAATAGTCAAATCACAAATTTGGTTAAGCTCTTAAAATGCCGGTGTTCCACCGGCGGGACGTTTCAAATTTTCTACTCCCACTCAGTGAAGAAAGAATTTGATTTTCTTTGCATATGCTAAATTTAGGGGAAAATGCTGGAATGCTAAGGGCTTAACATTTAGTCACATTAGGATAATATTTGGAACTTCTTTTGTTTTATTCAGTTAAAACAGATGTAAAATGGATTCATCCAGAATTCTTTGTTGGTTTCTTGTTTCCACAACGCATCTATTTTTCATTATTTTTGCCAAATTATCACTGCTGTCTTCTATGAAAATAAGGCTTGAACCCTCGTTTTCTTTTTTCAATTCTTTGTAGTGAGTCACAGAATCCCACAGTTGATGCTTGTGTGTCTGTAAAAATGTTATCAGATGTTGCAGATGAACAACAGCTCATTTTCTTCAGGGTGTAGCCCCTCAGTTTTCCATCCCGAGTATTGATCAGAGACGTTGAAGCTGGTTTAAACGGGGGAACACCCTGCTGCAGAGCTGAGGTTTTGTGCGTTCAGTTGGAGGTTGGAGTAAGGAAGCTGTTTCTGTTGGCACACTGCTGCTGTCAACCACCAACCAAATTGGGGCTTAAATGTGGTTCGGGCTTCGAGCGAAGCTGCAGGAACTTGAACCTCTCCGCGGGGGGGAAGCTCTGCTGCTCATTTTGTGTCTGTGTATTGCTGTCTTGTAGGAGAACGGTTACCCAAACCTGAGAGGGGAAAGATGAGGGTCCACAAGATCAACAACGTGAACAAAGCTCTGGACTTCATCGCCAGCAAGGGAGTCAAACTGGTGTCCATCGGAGCTGAGGGTAAGTGCCAATGTGACTTGAAAGTTTTTTCTAGACCAGTGTTGGAACAGCCATAAAAAGCATATTTATACAAAAATGTAGTAAATTCACAAGAAAAAAAGGTCTAAAATGTAAAGAAAAAAGATGCCGTTTTGGCCAAAATTTACATGATGTTCTAAATTTATAAAAAGTTGCATTTTTGTTGGAAAAACATTGAGATTGTACAGAGCATTTGGCTGTTCTGGAGGCCAGAACTATTATGTTCACGGGACACAAAAGCAGTGAAGACTAGCTAAGTGGGAGTGCAGTGCTAACGATGCTAGCTGCTAGTGGACTATTGATGAGTTTCCCACGGGCAGACAGGAGGCGTTGTCTTACTAAACTACAGATATTGTAAGTGTGCACATGTTATCCACAATTTCCCCCACTGCAAAAAATGACATCTCTGTAAGATAATATTCAATCAATGCTGTATTTGCTTATTTTTGTCTAACAAGATATTTCTTCTTGTGCAGTTTTCTGTAAGAAAATTTTGCTTATGAGAATTTTTTTTTACTTTTAAGCAATTTAATCGTAAGTATTCTGCTAATGGAGAAAGAAAATTTTAATCAGATTTCTAAAAAACAAGTAAAAATTTCCTAGCCAAATTATTCTTGTTTTTAAGCAATTTGATAAGTAAAATTTTTGTGCGTCATTGGCAGAAATTGTTAATTAAAACAAGATTAAATTGCTTAAAACATGTAAAAAATATCAAGTTAAAAATTTCTTACAGAAAACTGCAAAACAAGAAAAAAATATCTGGTCAACAAAAAAACAAGAATTATATCCTTGATTTAAGGTATTTTATCTAACTAAGATTTCATTTTTTGCAGTGGTGAGCCTCACCAGGCTCGTTAATGGTGGCATTAACGTTAGTGTGACTATAAATTATAGCTCGCCTCAGTTTTATAGTCGGCCTTCAAATAAAGCTGTCACAGTATTAATTGTCATAAACCATTGATAACCGTAAGCTAAATAACTTACTATTAAGGCTTATGTGGTTCTCCACTGGTTTTCCTCACGCTGCAGATTAATTTCTGGCTGGTGTACTTCTCCTAAATCCTCTGATCCTGCTCCCTGTTTTTTTTTTTCCACAATATCTTTATTGAACCTTTTTTTTTTTTTAACAAACATGATACAAACAATCAAACACTAACACTAAAGTACTACAAAAAAAAAAATGCACTAAAAACACCAACAACCACCAACAAAATCAAGTCTTCAACAATGCTCCTCTGTTTAGTCTAGACAATCCAATACATAAGTATACATATTATGTTCACCAGTTTGGAATTTACAAGGTCCACACACATCATTCACCTTCTTCTTCAAGAGTTATGTTTAAATTTTTTACATAATCAATAAAAGGTCTCCATATATTCTCAAACACAATTTCCTTTGATTTCAGTATATATGTTATTCTTTCTAATGGAAGGTTTGTTAACATCTGTCTTAACCACCTAGTCACATCTGGTCTATGAGTCTTTTTCCATAATAGTGCAATACATTTTTTGGCATTAAGCAAACTGAGGTCTATGAATGTTCTTTCACTTTTATTAAAATTATGCTTTTCTGGGTACAGACCCAACAAAAACAGTTTAGGATTCAGTATGATTTGTTTTGAGATTATTTTTTCAATTGTTACCCTCACCTCTTCCCAAAACATTCTTATTAATCTACATTCCCATAAACAATGAAATAGGGTTCCTTTACTTTCCATGCATTTTGTGCATGTATCTGGTATATTTTTGTTATATCTATTTAACTCCTCCGGTGTAACATACATCCGCATTAACCATTTGAAATGTATCAATTTAAGGCATACATTTATTGATTTGGTTTGAGCTTCTGTACAAGCCAATTCCCATTGTTCCTCTGAAATTTCAATTTGCAGATCTTCTTTCCAGTAGTTTAATCTTTTCAGTGAATTTTCACTTGAAGATAGTGTCAATGAGTTATAAAACTCTGAAATAATACCCTTTCTTTTACTATCTTTCATCATCATTTTTTCCAAGGATGAATAAATAGGTCGAGTGAGAGCTTTATTTTGATTTGATCGAATAAAGTTTCTAAGTTGAAGATATTTAAAAAAATGTGTTCTATTGAGATTAAATTTGATCCTCAGCTCTTCAAAAGACATTATGTTGTCTGCACATGGCAAATATAAATCCTGAATCTTTTGTATCCCTTTTAAATTCCATACTTTAAATACAGCGTCCGCTCTCCCTGGTTTAAAATATTGATTACCCCATATTGGACTAAATTGTGACAATAACTGTGGTTCTTTTAAATAGTTTTTAGCTTCACACCATATTTTGATCATATGCTTTACAAATGGATTTTTAACTTGTTTTTGTAATTTTTTTGCCGAATCTGAGTATATGAATATGGGAAGAGGTAAAGGTAAATTGTATGATTCCATTTCAGTCCAGTGAGGGAGATCATTTGATGAAAAATATGTCATAGACCTCAGTTGTGCCGACCAATAATACAACATAAAATTTGGACATTTCAGACCTCCACGATCAAATGGTAAATATAATAAAGACAAACGTAATCTAGCCCTCCTGTTGTTCCATATAAATTCCACTAACTTTTTTTTTATTCTTGAGAATAGATCTAAAGGTGGTGATAAGGGAATGTATTGAAATAAAGTATTTTAGGTAAAATATTACTTTTAAGTATATTGATTCTCCCGATCATCGACATTGGTAGTGACATCCATCTCTGAGTTAACTCATTGATATCTGACATTAAGGCTTCATAGTTGACGCTGGCGACTGATTCTAGCTTAGGCATAATTTGGATTCCTAAATATTTAAACTGATTTACAACATTGAATTGATTTACCTCAGGGGCTGGGTAATTTCTCTGGGTCTCATTTAGCATTAATATTGAAGATTTAGTTTTATTTATTTTATATCCTGATATTTCCCCAAAATTCTTTATTAAATTCAACAAGGTTGGAATTGATTTTTTTAGATTCGACATAAACAAAATTATATCATCGGCGTACAGGGAGATTTTATGCTCTGTTGGTCCAACTTTAATTCCATATATTTGTGAATGTAAACGTATCGCTATCGCTAAAGGTTCAATTGCCATAGTAAACAGTAAAGGTGAAAGTGGACAGCCTTGTCGACATCCTCTATTGATTTTTATTGGTTTTGAAATATTGTTATTTGTTAGGATTTCTGCTGTAGCATTATTGTATATTATTTGAACCCATTTTATGAAATTATTTCCAAGTCCAAACCTTTGTAGGACTTCAAAAAGAAAGGGCCATTCAACTCTATCAAAGGCCTTTTCGGCGTCCAATGATAGGAGAGCTGTATCCGGTGCTTCTTTATTAAAATAAATAATATTAAATAGTCTTCTTACATTATGGAAGCCTTGTCTACCCTTTATAAAGCCATTCTGATCTCGATTAATAATATTTGGTAAAATTTCTTGTATTCGTCTTGCTAAAATTTTACAGATTATCTTAAGGTCGGCGTTTAATAGGCTTATTGGTCTCATATTTTCACATTTATTAGAGGGCTTACCTGGTTTTGGCAGCAGTATAATTAAGGCATTATTTATGTATGATGGTAAATTATTATTTTGAAATGCTTCTAAAACCATTTCCAAAAAAGGTTTTATTAATTTATTCTTAAATTTTTTATAAAGGT
This sequence comes from Pholidichthys leucotaenia, assembly GCA_020510985.1. Taxonomy (NCBI): domain Eukaryota; kingdom Metazoa; phylum Chordata; class Actinopteri; order Cichliformes; family Pholidichthyidae; genus Pholidichthys; species Pholidichthys leucotaenia. The sequence continues at coordinate 46,421,590 of CM035847.1, read as the reverse complement.
CAACTGGAAGACCATCTGGTCCTGCACTTTTTCCTGATTTCATATTATCAATGGCTAGCCCAACTTCTCTTGACTAATTTTAGACTCCAATATCTCCCTGTTTTCATTTGGAATACACGGTATAGATAGTTCGTTCAAAAACCCATTTAGTTTTGTTAAATCAGGTTCATTTTTGGTATCATATAATTTTTCATAGTAATCTCTAAAGGCTCTATTAATTTCTAAAGGATCTATAACTACCTGTCCGTTACTTATAATACTGGTAATTGGTGTTTTAATTTCCAATTGTTTAATCTGCCATGCTAATAATTTTCCTGATTTTTCACCTTGTTCATAAAAAGATTGTTTCAATCTTAGAAGACTCGAGGCAGCTCTATTCGCTGATTTTTTGTCGTATTCAGCTCTCAAAATCAGTAATTCATTCTCCAACCTTGGGTCACTTCCTGCATACACTTTTTCCTGAAGATTTTTTATTTTATGTTCCAATTTAGCTCTCTCCTCTCGAGTCTTCTTAGATTTTGATCCTGTATAACTAATAATATGTCCCCTAATAAAAGCTTTGAAAGCCTCCCACTTTACACATGCTGATGTTTGTGTAGTATTGATGTCAAAGAACTCGTCTATCTGTTTTTCTATATACTTGACAAATTCCTCATCCTGAAGCCATTTATGCTGAAATTGCCATCTACCTGATTCCTTTGTCAATTTTTTATCTACATATATTAGACAACAGGGTGCATGATCAGAGATCACGATGTTATCATAAAAGCAGTTTTGAATCTTGGACCTTAATTCTGTGGAAATCAAAAAATAATCAATACGTGAGAATGTCTTGTAGGTACTGGAATAACAAGAATAGGCTTTAACTTGTGGTTTCATTTCTCTCCATATATCTAACAATCTCAATTCTTTCATAAAATGATTAATAGTCATCCTACATCCAATGTGCGTACAATCCAGTCCTGTTGATCTATCCACACCTGGATTCAATGTACAATTAAAATCCCCTGCTATTATATGTTGCCCTGTAAGTGATGATAAGATGAGAAATAAATTAGCAAAGAACTTCTGATCATCTATATTGGGACCATATAAGTTCACAAGATTTATATTTTCTAATAGCAAAGAACCTTGAATGATTACATATCTTCCAAATTTGTCTCCAATTACATTTTTCACCTGAAAAGGAACTGATTTATGTATGAGAGTCATAACTCCCCTGGCTCGGGATGAAAATGAAGAGGTGAATACACTTCCCTGCCATCTACTCCTAATTCTTTTAACATCCTCCTCTATCAGATGAGTTTCTTGTAAAAACACAATTCTTGAACCCATGTCCTTTATTTTATTCATAACTTGTTTAAGTTTTTTTAAATTTTGTAGACCTCTGCAATTCCATGAAGTTAAATTAAGATTAACACTTTGGTCCATGATCAATAGAGAGTTTGGGATTACCTTGCAGTGTAAACATGCTCATACAGAGAAGCAAAAACATGAGTGGTTGAACATTCATCCTACAAACTACACACAAACAAATTTCCCCTTCCCACACTTGTGGCAAACCCCCCAAAATCAAAAGAAAAATTCTGTCTCCCGATATAGCCATCGACCGTTCCACACCCACGGGGAACAGCCTAAGCCACTCCTTCTTCATCCTCCCAATCACCCTAACTCTACTGCTTTTAATGACGTAACATTAACTCTCCTCTGTAGTTTTCCAACTTAACTCCAAAATTTTTAACAACTTTGTACATCATAGTTTTTTTTTTGTTTGTTTTGTTTTTGTTTTGTTTTTTTAATATATAATACAATCTATATTTTGTAAACTTACTATTTACTTCAAGTCAGTCAGATGCCTGTGCAAATGCTTAATTATTCTACCTTATATTTTGTTCATGCTTAGCTCCCACCAGTCTCTTCTTCTTCTTTGATCTTCTTGATGAACTCCTGCGCCTCCTCTGGGGTCTTGAAGATGTGGGTTCTGCCCTCATACGTGGTCAGCAGTCTCGCAGGATAGATTACACCATGACGAATCCCAAGGTTGCGCAGCTCCTTACGTACGGGATCAAACTGCTTCCTCAATTGCTGGATTCCTGTGGCCAAATCTGGGTAGAACCGCACCTGCTGGTCCTGGTGTTTAATCTCTCCTTTTTTAGCTTGTGCAGCGTTGAAGATCTTCATCCTGTCTCTGTTGCTAAGAAACTTCATAATTAAGGTCCTCGGCGGTCCCTTATCTCTCCGTGGGCCAATACGATGTGCTTTTTCCAGAATCACTGCTGATTGCAACTCCTCGCTGCCCAGCACCTCCGGAATCCACTTTTCCAGAAAGGAACATACGTCCCGACCTTCTGATTCCTCTGGAAGACCCACCAGCCTCAAATTATTCTGTCTCGACCGAGATTCCAAATCCAAAATATTATCTTCCAGAGATTTATTTTTTTTTTCCAAAGTGCGCACCTTTAATTGAAGACGGGTGACGTCATCTTCAGCACTAGCGAGACGGAGCTCCATCTGCGCCGTTCGTTCTACACAGTCACCCAATTCCTTTCTTATTCCTTCCAACGCTGTCATAATCCCATCAAATCTAGAGGAAAAGTCCGCTCTCATTGAACTCATGGCAGCCATCAGCGCATCTGCGCCATTCCCCGCAAATATCGCACCGTTGCCAGCCTCCTCCGCCATATATGGAGTTTTGTTTGCTGCGTCACAGACCTGAAAGTCCGTTAATTTGGACTGTTTCGGCGGCTCGCTTTTTCCTTTTCCTGGTTTTCCAGCCTTAGGCTTCGCCGACATATCCTCGCCCAAATGCTGGGATACGTTCTGTCCCAAATGAGAGAGTTATTTGCCGATTTTTTTTTTTCCAGGAGCAGAGCAGAGCGAGACACGTCCGTCCTACGTGGCAGCCATAACCGGAAGTCCTGCTCCCTGTTTAATCTTTTTTATTTGAAAAACAATGGACAAACAGCAGGTCACAATACATCAGTTTTCCTTTTAAATGTACAGTATATACAGTACATCCGGGAAGTATTCGCAGCACTTCACTTTTTCTACATTTTGTTGTTACAGGCTTATTCCAAAAGGGATTAAATTAATTTTTTTCCTCAAAATTCTACACACAATACCCCATAATGATGACGTGGGGGAAAAAAAAAATTGCAAATGTATTAACAATAAAAAAAACTTAAGAAATCACATGTACATCAGTATTCACAGCCTTTACCGTGAAGCTCAAAATGAGCTCAGGAGCATCGTGTTTCCACTGATCATCCTTGAGATGTTTCTGCAGCCTCATTGGAGCCACCTGTGGTAAATGTAGTTGATTAGACATGATTTGAAAAGGCACACACCTGTCTATAGAAGGTCCCACAGCTGACAGTGCATGTCAGAGCACAAAACAAGTATGAAGTCAAAGCAATTGTCTGCAGACCTGAGAGACAGGGTTGTCTCAGGGCACAAATCTGAGGAAGGGTACAGAAAAATTTCTGCTGCTTTGAAAGGTCCCAATGAGCAAAGTGGCCTCCATCATCCATAAACGGAAGAAGTTCGAAACCACCAGGACTACTCCAAGAGCTGGCTGTCCATCTAAACTGAGTGATTGGGGGAGAAGGGCCTTAGTCAGGGAGGTGACCATCTCTGCAGTAATCCACCAATCAGGCCTGTATGGCAGAGTGGCCAGACGGAAGCCACTCCTTAGTAAAAGCCACATGACAGCCCACTTGGAGTTTGCCAAAAGCCACCTGAAGGACTCTCAGACCATGAGAAACAAAATTCTCTAGTCTGATGAGACAAAGATTGAACTCTTTGGCATGACTGCCAGGTGGTCATGTTTGGAGGAAACCAGGCACCGCTCATAACCACGCCAATGGTGGTGGCAGCATCATGCTGTGGGGATGTTTTTTCAGCGGCAGGAACTGGGAGACTAGTCAGAATAGAGGGAAAGATGAATGCAGCAATGTACAGAGACATCATGGATGAAAACCTGCTCCAGAGTGGTTATGACCTCAGACTGGGGCAACGGTTCATCTTTCAGCAGGACAACAACCCTAAGCACACAGCCAAGATATCAAAGGAGTGGCTGCAGGACGTCTCTGAATGTCCTTGAGTGGCCAAGCCAGAACCCAGACTTAAATCCAATTGAACATCTCTGGAGAGATCTGAACATGGCTGTACACCGACGCTTCCCATCCAACCTGATGGAGCTTGAGGTGCTGCAAAGAGGAATGGGCCAAACTGGCCAAAGATAGGTGTGCCAAGCTTGTGGAATTGTATTCAAAAAAGACTTGAGGCTGTCATTGCTGCCAAAGGTGCATCAACAAAGCATTAAGCAAAGGCTGTAAATACTTACAGTATGTACATGTGATTTCTTAGTTTTTTGTTTTTAATGAGTTTGCAAAAAACAAACTTTTTCACACTGTCATTGTTGGGGTATTGTGTGTAGAATTCTGAGGGGGGGAAAATGAATTTAATCCATTTTGGAATAAGGGTGTAACATAACAAATTGTGGAAAAAGTGAAGCACTGTGAAAACTTTCTGGATGCACTGTAGCTGAGCTTAAGAACAAACAGTGTCTCTGTATAACAATACCATAATCAAAAATGAGTAACTAAAGCCCAGGGTGTAACATAAAATCAAAAAGTAGACAAACCAGTTTAATTTTCAGTGTGTGGTTCAAAGTAAAACCTCAAAATTATTTAGCCCAGTAAACGAAGTTTAAGCATAAATATAAGTGAATAAAATTTAAAAAGGGGGCTGGGGGTCAATCTGCAGACAGTGCAAGGAACTACAGTAGTGTAGGCTGCTGTTTTTGAGCAGGCGCTGGCACTCTGCTGCAGAAATGGCTTTAAAAGCTGTCGTGGTTAACCTGGGAATTGCTCTTCAAATCCTGTCCTGTCAGCCTCTCCTGTGTGATGCTGACTGAGGACTGATGCCCGTGGTTGGACAGCTGTAACACACTCCGGGAAGGCTGTGTGTGCTGACGGGAGGCCGACGACCTTTCTCCTACTATCGGGGCAGCCGTGACATTCCTGCACCGTGACGCTGCTGATACTGGTGACCATCTAACAGACTACGGACACGCGCGCCATGCTGTAAACACACACACTTTGAGGCCGCCTGTGAAAGCAGCCCAGTAAAGGTCATCTGCTGGAAACTAAAGGGGAAAAAATGCCAATGCAGCAGCTGGAAAAGGGACACATTTACTGACGAGATGTGAGACCGGTGCAGTTTTTTTCCTCTCGGATAGCTTGAATCCTGTTCTGTTTTTGAAACATTAATTTGATCTGCTGGGATGCAGCAGTTGTATTTTGGTCCGGATTAGCTGAGTTTTTATTTTGTTTTCCCCAAACTTTGATTGTTTAGAGGAGAAAAAAAAAACCCTAATTGACCAAACGGTTGTATGAAAAAGTTGCAGTCTATTGCTCAGCTGTGTTTATTATCTAAACTGATTGGTCACCAGGTTGGTCTATATTTTCAGCTGACAGTAGAGCAGTTTTGGGGATGCTAGCGCCAGTCTCCTGTACATCTATACGAATGAGTCCCATAAAATGTTAGAAGTGCTTCAAGTTCCCAATGAATGTCATATTTGATGCTTATGCTAGCTGCTGTGGCTAACATTAGCTCGTTTCTGTTCCAGCTAACAACATCTGCAAGCAAACATCAGCTGTATGCCACCATCGTAGCGTAGTATCATGTTGTGCTTGATCTGATCTTTAGCGTTCACCTTTTGGTGCCTGCTCATCTGAAACGAGTCCATTGGTGCAATATCCATTTCCAGAGGAAAAGAGTGCTTCATTATATCCAATTTGCACAGAGTTGATCCTAAACCTCACCCAGCAGTTTTTGGGGCTGCATTGATGGTCAGGTTGCTCCAGTCAAGCCACGCAAAACGGGTGGAGTTCCTAGTTTCTGCAGTGGAAATGAGTCAGTTGTGACATGCTCTGGTCAAAACACATCAGGGTTTAATTATTCCAGGACCATTTTACACCCACTTGAAGGAGCTCGCTGCACAGCACCGTTTTGTTTTTTTGGGGGGGGAGGATTTTGCTTTGAATGCTAATGAGCCCCAGTTCACCCCCCAGAGCACATTCTAACTCCACCCCTCCCTCTTTGATCACTGCTGATCTCTGTGGCTTCCAGCACCATTATGCAGCTAATGTTAGCTGTTAGCTCCTAGCTTGGATAGCAACCACAGCCTGAGCCAACTAACGTATTGGCTGATTGTAAAGCATTATTGAAACAGGGGTGTGTGGAGTGAGTGGTCAGTAGCATATGACTGGTCACTGACATGGGTGTAAATCTGGTGGGGGCATCATAAACTTTTCTGTATCATGTTGCAGAACTGAATAGCCTGCATTTGAAGCCCAAACGCTAAGGATACATCTGGGAAATTTGCAACTTTTCCTATAGATTTGCAATTTTTTTTCTCATAACTTTGCAACCTTTTTCCCTCAATCTGCAACTTTTTTCATGTACATTTACACATTTTTTTCTCATCAATCTGCAAATTTTCTCATTAATCTGGCACTTTTTCATGTAAATGTCCAACTTTTTTCTCATTAATCTGCAACTTTTTTCACTAATTTGCCACTTTGTATGTAAATTTGGCACTTCATGTAAAATTGCAACTTTTTTCCTCATTAATTTGCTGCTTTTTTCCATGTACATTTGTACCTTTTTTTTTTCTTTCCTTAATTCACAACAATTTTTGGACACGTTTGTTGTAAATTTGTGACTTTTTTTCTGCTAAATTTTGTAATGTTCACATGGATGCTGGTTAAATTTTGATTCTATGTAATGGTTAATTTTTTGTCTAAGAAATGACCCCATTTTAAGTTTTTACACACACACACACACACACACACACACACACACACACACACACACACACACACACACACACACACGTTTACAGGGTTTGAATTCTTCCTCATTACAAAGTCTTGCCCCTCCCCCCCCCCAAAAAAAAACAAAAAAAAAACCAACCTAGTAATGACCCTGACTCCAATAATACTGATGGTGTCCCCCTCGGTATTTACTCTGGAGAAAATGTTCTGCTTATCGTCCCCCCGACAGTGAAATGAAATGTCTGCCCATGGTCCCTGGGATATAATGGAGCACACAAGCAACCCTGATCAACTGAAGAGCTCGTTCCTCAATTTTGGCTTCATTGGATGTCACCCACTTTGTTTACTTGGGGCTGGGAGAGAAGATATTGACAGCCTCCTGCACTTAAGAAATGTTTAGAAAAGGGTTTGAACGTAGAAAATGTTGCTTTACATTGACCTCCCCAAAGGACAGATTGATGCTGGTGTAACAGTGAAGGACGAAGCAGGTGAAAGTATGAAAGGACTGAGTATTTGTCTGAACATGTGAGCTATGAGTGGAATCCCAGCCAAACTGCATGCCTGCTCACTAACGCAGCACATAATCATTATCGCACATACTTACCGTCCTGTTGTACATGTGTGTTCAGTAACCTGCCATGATGGTGATGCTCGGTTATTCAAACTCTCAGGGTTTGATCCAGCTGTGTATGATGTCACCACTCTAGGAAAAGTGTAGCCCACATCTCCAGCAGATTAAATGTTGCTGAGGCCTTTCTTTACCAGTACGAACCATTGTTAAAGCGTTTTGTTTGTTCCCAGGAAACGACGGAGACTGAGCAGACGTGGGACATTAGTGTGTTTGTGTGTGGGTGTATTGGCATTATTAAAGGAACGAGCAGATGTAGGACTATAAAAACACGGCTGATGGTGAAGAATTATCATACAGGAGATGTAACAAAAACTGCTTTTTGTTCCTATTTGATATAGAAATCGTGGATGGAAACACGAAGATGACCTTGGGAATGATCTGGACCATCATCCTCCGCTTTGCCATCCAGGACATCTCCGTAGAAGGTAACGCGCACAAGACTATGATGCAGCTCTCTTCATTCCCTGTGTCTAAAACTGCTCGACTTCTTGCCCGATATTCAGGAGTAATCAGATGTTATGAAACTTGGATATAAAGTCTACTGGAATGTCAGGCCGTGCCAATGTTTTTTGTTTGGAGGCATGTCTTAGGTTGGTGTCCTGCTAAAGGTTTTACTGAATTGGAAATGGAACTTTGAAACTCACTTTATTGACTCTTTATAGTTCTCATAAATGTGAGAATTTGCTGTAGAAATCAAACCTGGTTATGTATCAAGCCTTAAATGTGTTTATTTGCTCTCTGAAATGGTTCTGTTTTATTATGGGAGTCTATGAGGAACGTCTCACTTCAGAACATCAGCCTCAAGTGGCAGATGGAAGAACTGCAGCTTTTGGCTCCTTTAGATAGCCCTTGTTCTTCTTTTTGTTCCTTCCTCATTTTAGTGGGTTATGTTTGGGTGGGTGCATAGTTTGGTAAGCCCTTTCCTCGGAGGAGATGAGGAAGTTTCCTCTGAGCTTCAGTGCTCACTAGCTAAGGTAGCGAACTAGCTAGTGGCCGGACTGTGGTTTTTAGAACTCTCCACTGTAAGTTCTCGTCACCCCACTAAGCATCTGTGGTCCAAGCTTATTCATTAAGCCACAGTCATAATATACAGTAGCTCGCATTATTCTGTCCTATTTTGTATTTTTTTCCCCCGACATAACAGATACCTCATGCTATTATGACTTATTTTGCTATATTTTGGCTGTGATAGCCAGGTAGAATTTCCTGCTAACGTTAGCTGGTCTGAACTGCCGCAGCCAGGATTTTGACTGACTTCAAGGTTGACCTTCTGGGTACAAACTGAGAGCGGAGTCCGCTAACCTTTAGTCGAGCTTGTCTGTTTTCTATACTGTATATTCTGTCCATTACCGCTTGACACCCACTCCAACAGCACACATACAGTATGCCTGGCCAACGCCGGCAAGTTTACATTGGGAATACATCTTACAGAAATTGTTTGCACATTGACAAGTAGGTGGTGGCCAGTGACCGCCAGCAGTTTCCCCGAGGCAGGGCTTTCAGAAACAACGGGACAGTCATCTTCTTCACAATAAAACCTCTTTTGTGGAACGCATCACCTGTTGTCATCTGGCCAGTCACAATCAAGATAACTGCATCGTCTTCCGTCTTCTTTCCCAGCTTTTGCCACCGTTATTTTGATGGATGGTAATCAGCGGCAGTTTGGAAGTCAGTGTCATCTGCCTCTGATATAATATGCTGTGTAACTTAATGTTGATAAAGTGTGTTGTGATCCTTTTGTCTCACGGCACATTTTCCAACATGTTTTAACTTCATAATGGAAAGCTTGTCTGCTTGTTAAGGGGTCAGTTAATGGTCATTTTACTCATTTTATTTTTCTTATTATTGTGTATTCATAGTTTTTGGTCATGTGACTTCTGGCGGGGTCAAATAAGATTGCTGGCCATGTTGGGGGGTAATTGTGGAGCAAAATGGAACCAAAAAAATGTGAAAATGTCTAATGAAACTCTTGATAATGGCAAAAGACAGCAGGTATGATGACAAATTAGTTTTGAGAAGCAGGCCCCCTATGTTATTCCAAGGTAAGACTGGCAAAAAGTCATGGAGAAGTGGGCTAGCATCACCCATCCAGACATTTTTTATTACTATACAGTACCAGTGCTTACACTCTAGAACAACTAAGAACCCTACAAAGGTCTAGAAGCTTACAACCAGTTGGTAAGCGGCTGGGTCTGAGACATGCAGTGTGTGAAGTCGACTACCTTCATATGCACATGACCAAGGTAAATAAAACAGTAGGTTTTTTTTAATGAAAAAAGATCAGATTGTTCATTTGCAAGTCTTTTGTACAGCTTTACACAAAATACTTGGACTATAAAACTGGGGCCTAAGCACCTGTTGTGGTTTTTTTTTTTTTTTAGATGTTAAACATGTAAAAATTGAGGAAAAACGTCAAATTAAAATAAGACTCATGCTCCTGTAGGCTAGTCAACACCGTTTTAAAAACCAGAGCAATATATATAAAAACAGTAAAATATTGTCTTATCATGCATGTTTATCCATATTCACAGAGCCCTCAACTTAATTTCTCCTCTTTTTCTGTTTTTGCTCTTTTTTTTTGTCATCTAATTTGAATTAGCATTAGCTAAAGGCTAGCTTCTGCATACTCACCTGTCCAGATGTTTTCAGATGAAGTCAGACATCGTTGTCTTGGTGTCTAATCGTTATCCTCATTAACAATAATTAGTTGATTTGTAGACTCCCAGGTACTTGTAATAATCCTCAAAGCCAAAGACTAATTAGCCGGTGTTCTGACATTTCAGCATCAGAACAGCAAACCTTGGGTTACTACGCTGTCATTTTCTGCCTTGCCTGTGTGGACAGCAGATGGTACTGACTGCAGTCAAAGGTAAAAACGTGGCAAGGAGGGCTAAAGAGCGATTTGGATCTTTATAATATCCTGTAGCTTAAAAGTATTACACTTAAGTTGGCTTGGACCGGTCCCCGACAGTTCCCATCACAAGAACAAGTATGTGTGTTTAGCTCTGTGTGGATGTGCGTGTGTGCTGCTGGCAGCAGCTGAGCTGACCAGAACAGAGAGCAGGTGAATCTGTGAAAATGTCCACAGAGCATCAGACTCTTTAACAATATTATTAGTCAATTATTTCTACAAACCTATTACAAAATGGTCAGAGCAACTGCAAGCTGGGATACAAGGAAGGCACCAAGTCAGCTCTACTAATACTAATAGGAGAAATTCTCCTCCGTTTCTCTGATGGTTCCTGAGTTAACTCGCCTTGGTTCAAAATAATTGCAGGTAATCGCGGAAACAACACGTTCTCCTTCCCACCAGTGTTGGTACAACCAATTCTTCCACAGTAGTGCAATATATTTACATACTTTTTGTCTTTAATGAAATAGAATCACCCCCTGCAGCTTCCCTCCCAACATGGCCACCCATATAGCTGCCCATATAGACTGGCAGCCATGTGACGTCATCTTAAATCTATGAGCATGTGTCATGAACTGGTGGACTCCAGTCCACACGCCGAAGTCTTTTGATATAGTTAAAAAAAAACTGTTTTGTTTTTGATGAAACGAGGAAAAAAACAAACAAACCCTGAAATCGAACACTGTAATGGCACCCGGACAGTTTAAGTCGCAAAACTCAAAGATTTACTGGCAGAATCTTACAAACTGCATGCAAGAATTGCCAAGCTGGTGCAAAACACCCGGTGGAGGCATTGCAAGCACGTGCAACCACACCGCACACCCCATCCAGTGAGGGGGGTGGGGGGGTGGAAAACGGTCACGACCGCCGCTGCCGACGCCGACCACTAGTGATGGTGTGACGAAGCCCCGTGAATGTGTCGAATCTTTCCAGCCAATTGCTTTGTTAAAAGGCTGATTACACGAAGCCCCATTTAACGGCTCATTCAGGAGTACTGACATCTGCTGGTCATTTGATCTACAGCAGTCCTGCTGTGATATTGCATATCGATGACTAGGACTGTGCCATATGACAAAAAAAATCATATCACGATATGTCATCTTGTATCACGATAATATATTTCACGATATACAGTATATTTTCTGTAAATTCTACAGTTTAGATAATCACAAAAATGACAATCTTTTTTTACTTGTTACATGTACAGTTTTCCCTCATAATTTTGCAGTTATAAAAGTTTTTTTAATGTGCATTTGAGACTTGATTCTCATAAATTTCAGGTTTTTCTTCTAAATCATATGAATAAAAACTAAACATCAATAAGTTAAATATTTCCTGAGCCAGAGCAGAATAGCAAAAAAAAAAAAAACATAAAAAAAATGTCTAAAAATGAGAAAATGACCCATGGTTGTCGCCTACAGATATAAATTAGCGGTTAGTATAAATCAGTGAAAATTTAAGTGTAGACCTGCAGCCTAAAGACTGCTGTTCTGGCCTGATTTAACCCGTTTGGTGCTAAGTAAAAATATTTCAGATTGGTCATGATCTGAAAATCAAAGACACAACAGGTAATGTAATAACATACACCTGATGACTTTGACTTTATTCATTATCACTACTTGACCAATTAAAATGATTAGAAACAAAATAAATTACATTAAGGGCCAGCTTGCTCCTCCCACCTGTTTTAATGTATTATTTATTTTGCATGCATGTGCCACCATCATGCACTCTTGCAGTTTTAATAAATTTTTTTCAGACAAAACTAAGAAACTCGGCAATAATTTAAACCAAAATAAAACAAAAGACCCAATAGTCTGCTACAGTTTCCAGTTGGCACAACTTAGCATCATCATTTAGCATTTTATAATTAGACATGATGTTAACGTTACTCACCTCCTATTAAAACGAGGTTGGCGAACTATCCTCTCTGACGCAGCACGATGGAAAACCGTCCCACATCCCTGGCAAACAGGAGTAGCAGCTGTCTGGACTGGTAGTTTGGAGTTAGCATTAGCATCCACCGGACTGAAGCCTAGCCACCCACCACGCCTGTTCCACCGCGTGCACTGCAGAGGAGAGACGGGGTGCTGACAAGTAGTGGTGAGGAGCTTTACTGAATAAAAGGGAGTATGGGCATTTTAAATACGGATATAAATGATAGAATATTCTATGAGACGACAGATGTTTTTATATCGTCATCCAATATACATCATCATATTGCACAGCGCCGTCGATGACCCAAATGCAAAACCTCCTATCTGAAAAGTACACTTTTTTGAGAAAACTAAAAAAAAAAAAAAAACAAAACAAAACATACAGAATGCCTTTTTTTTTTTTTTTTTTTTTTTTTTTTTTTAAGGATACCCAGTACACAATACACTGCATCTATTGTGTTAACAATACCACCTCCTACCTGCACTTTGCGAGGCACTAATGCCTGAGTGCATTTTTCAGATATGAGGCTTTGCTTTTCGGCCATCAACACAGGCTACGTACCAGTGGATCTATAAACATAATAGTCCAAATATTATGTCAGAATCCCGATATGAGGTATTGTAAAGCCAGATGAAATGAATCTATCCAGAACATGGGATATCACTGAAATATCAGAAAAATCAAAAACGATGCACACACCAAGAAGCTCCCATTAAATAACTTTATTTGATCGTAACGTTTGGGGCCACCTGCTCTTCCTCGGACTCCTGTGATTGATCCTGGGATTGATGACAGTAGTCTGAGGAAGGCCGGGTGGCCCCAAATGTTGCTATCAAGTAAAATTATTTGGCGGGAGCTTCTTGGCGTCTCTTTTTTGATTGTTCTGGTATTCATTTTTTGAGATCCAGCACCCGACCAGGTGGATTGTGTGATATGTGCATTGTTTTGTAATTTCTATATCAATAAAGTATATTAAACAGGGTGAGACTGGACATCCTGGCAGATGAGCACATCTGTCGCAAGGTCTGTGGTGGACTTTTGCCAGTCGGTGCATCGTGACATGCACTACACAAAGAGCAGAAATAAACAAACCTATCATCTGGTCAGTCACTGCAACAGATACTGGGGTCAGTTTGTCTTGGCCTGTCCTTGCTACTGATAATACCTCTATCTGCCAAGAATGTGCCACTAGTCCAGCAAAAGCTAGCAGTACTCAAATACTTTGCAAGCAGTTTCATGAAATGGTCAGTCAGAGAGCAACTCATACCGGCTCGGATGTTGCCCAGGTTTGCAGGGTCAGGAGTTCCCAGCAGCAGAGGGTGGGGGACAGAGCTGCATAGAGGAATCTGATCAGACCTAAATGAAACGGTCATTGTCGCCCACGACAGACTGCTATGATGATGATATCAATAAAGTATCAATATAAGTCAGTTGTGATATACAGTATTAATAACTATATCAATGTGCTTGTGTGACTGGGATCTAGTTGAAATTGGGGAGGGGTGTGCTTTGATTCTTATTGAGGAATAAAAGTGTTGGAACAGTACTAGCGCATTGCCCTTAGTAAGTATTCTTGTGTGAAAGCGAGTATCCCAACTAGGCTTTCCAGGCTCAAATGTAGGCTGTGTTTGAAAGTGGAATACAAAGAGATGTAGGCTACATGTCTGCAATCACATGTTAGACTTTGACAAATACGTATAAAAGGGACTAAATGGCACAAAGATTTGACTGTGTGAATATTAATTACAGAATACCTAATTATTGAAAATGAATGGGACAGCCAATAAAGAGGTGCTGTAACATTAACAGGGTGCTGTTCCATCGGGTCTCTACTTCTCTCAGTAATTTGTGTTCTGGCCCGCCCACGGACTCCTGCTTCTGGCATAAATGTTCTTTTGCAGTAGTGTTGGTACAGAAGTATGTGACAATCTTCCTTGATTTTGCCCGTATGTCTGCAAGGATGGGGACCTGGTCAAATGACTTGCGTACTATTAAATTAAGAGAGTGGGCAACACAGATGCTGTGCCTGACCCGCAGTGTCTCTGCACAGGCTGTCGCGTTGCATGCAGCATCTGTGACCAAGCACCTCACCTTACCCTTGATCCCCCACTCTTCAAGGATTTTGTCCTTTGCCTGGACCAGGTTGTCAGCTGTGTGGAAAATGTTCTACACCGAGCAAGATGGTATTTAGGGTGTCTTCCTCTGTTATATAGTGGCATGTTGGGCATAGATAGGCCTCCGTATTCATAGATGTCCACATGTCTGCTGTCAGACTTGCAGCTGCAGCCTTCTGGAACTCTTCCTTTGCTGTAGTATATTTTTCTTCTACCATAACCTTTAGAGCCTGGAAAAGACAACAAAGCTGCATGATAGCCTTTATACTAAATTGTAAATTGCTGTTTTTAAGGACAGTGCAAGTTGCTGAACATTGATATCAGTGTAAACTTGATGGATTATAGCCAGTGGCTAATTTCCATCTGTTGCCCATGGGTTACAACTGTTCCTTCCCCCATTCTATTATACTAAGCACCAAGCTAGAAGGCAGGAAGTACCATTTTTATATGGTCTGTGGTATGACCCGGCCGGGGCTTGAACCCATGACCTCCCGGCTGAGGGCCGAGTGCTCGACCACTTGGCCACCACACCACTACTGCAGCTAAATTATTTTAATAGTAACACCAACAGCAGCAGCATCAATGTGCTGCACGTACCTGTGTTACTGGGAGAGTGCAAGTTGGGTCAAGGACATGGATGAGGTTCCTAAAACCCCCGTCTGCCACCATGGTGAAAGGTTGAGTCTTTCACAGTCATGTTAACGAGGACCTCATCCACATCATGTTTCCTGGTACCTACACAGATGCAGCAATATGTCAGCATGGCACAGGATGATGTTTCAGCCAGAATGAGGGGTTTTGCTTCTAAAGACATGGAGGGCGTATTACATGGCCTGGGGTATGTGGCTGTTGTTGGGTTTCACAGAATGCACGTTAGCGCCTCACCCTACATGTGGTGGTGTTGCTGTAAGAGAGCTCTCTCAGGCACAGCCGGCACTTCACCTTCAACAATAACACTGTTCGGGTAATGACTGGAGAGCATTAAATATTGCATGTGCAAGAGTTCATGTCTTGTGAATGTCGACATATAAATGTGGTATACTACACCTGCAGAAAGACACATGCGCACACACACGCGTACTCGCTCTCTCTTTCTCGCTAGCTAATCCTCCATGTGAGCAGATGTGATATTTTACCTCATTTGAAGAGGCCGTCGGCATGGATTGGCAGCTGCAATTCAGTCAGTCTGCCCCAGGGCAACTGTGGCTACAGCAGTAGCTTACCACTACTGATGTCTGTCTGGAGTGAATGAATGTCGTCTTCCTTTTTGGTGGTTCCATTTTCTAAGAAATGTGAGTCTCCTGCACGCAGGGATTCTCAGCATCACCTGTTAGGCGGAACATTTCCTTGTATTTCCCTCCGGGGCCATTTTCAGCAGGTGAATCACAGCGAGGCAGTCGCGTGATTTTTAGAGAAATGGGGCCTCGTTTGTCTTTAGTCACGTGATCTGCTGAAACACGATATGGGCCTCGGTACAGGCTTCATCTGCTTGACACAGGCTTTGGGGCTTCAGTGTCAGACCTAACATCACTACCGACCACAGGTCAGGACGCCCGCAAACAGATCGAATGGTGGGTAAGGTTTGTTTCCAGTTTTCAAGTCTAATATTTATCGGTTTAAAATTCTGTGTATTGTAACTTATGGACAGTGTTACTTGTTTTTTATTTATCCAGGCAAGTCATGAGGAAAATGTTCTTATTTAGAGTCGCAGCCTGGCTAAAGGCAAAGCCTTTTGAGGAAAGGGGGTGTGAGGGAAATATTGACACACAGCTGACTGAGGAAAAACGGCGTCAAAACGATGCAAAAAAGAATCAGTACAGCTCTAAAAGCAGCTTAAGTATAATCTGCTGCATTAATGTGTAGCATCGAAAGGTTGGAAAAAATGAGTGTTAAGTATGTTAAACACTGTTAATTAGATGTACTTTATTGAGCCTCACCCCTCCTGAGTTTGCAGGTATGACAGTCAACATTCACTCATTCGGGTTCGTTTCTGTGCTTATTACACCCCAGCAACCAATCATATGCTGTCAACAACTCAAACCACACCCCTGCCTCTGATCATGTTTTATTTGGGCTTTTCAACTCCAATGAATATTTGTTAGCATGCTACTTAGTCTGGCAACCAAAGCTAAAGGCTAACGCTGGCTTCAAACATGGTGTTGCGTCAAAACCGAGGTCTTGGGAAAAATGCAAAAGAGGGAGGAGGGTAGGATGGAGCTGGGGCTCGTTAACGTTTAAAGCAGTCTGCTACAAAAACGCCCCGTTTTGAGGCAAGCTCCTTCCCTGTGTGTAAAACGGTCCTGCAGTAACTAAACCCAGAGTGTTTTGTTGTTTTTTAACCAAAGCGTGTTTCAGCCCCAGAAATTGCTGCTTGGTTGCATGCACGCATTCAGATATGCAAGCTCAAGATGCATGGTGGGAAGTAGAGTGGAATCAATATGACACACACACACACACACACAGAGCGGGGTGAATACCGATGAAGCAGGTGTGGCCTACTTGATAAAAGAGGTCAAACTGCACATTACAGCAATATGGGACAGAGAATTTTTCCAAGGTTGCATGCTGATGAAAATGGCTGCTGACAACTTCGACTGACTTTTCACCTCATTTCTCTCCAGTCCAGACTCCCAAACCCTCGTTCCCAGCCAGTCATCGCAGCGTTAATGTTTACATTTGTTCCCCTTTAATGAATGTCTTTGGCTCAGTTATTATTGCTCAGTTGGAGCTGGACCGACTCTGCCACCTAATTAAAACTGCCTGTGTTTAATTATCTGTGGTGGGTGTGGGCCGCTGCAGTGGATTTTCAGACTTCTCCTTATTCATGCGTGACGTTTTCTGATGTTTCTGCAGCTTCATACAGCAAACACAAACGTCCTCCTGTCTGAAGTTTGCTTCACGGCTGCTGAAGCATTTTAGATTTAGCAGATGAAGTCCTGAATTTGTTTAGATTAAATGAATTAATTATCCTTAAAAATAGCAGGTCAACACAAATTTCAGAAAAAAGTGCCAAATTTTGAGGCAAACTGCTCAGAAATGCAGAAGGAAAAAAAGTTGCAAATTAGGAGGAAATAAATAGCAAAATTACAAGAAAAAAAAAACTTGAGAGGAAAATGCAAATTTAAGAAAAACAGGTCAGAATCAGAATCAGGTTTATTGCCATTGTTCATGTAGTACACAAACTAGGAATTTGTCTCCGTACAATGCTGCAACATTAAACATGATAAGATAAGAGAAATAAACTATACATGTAATAAAGTGTAGGATAAGATTAAGTGATACTGGTCAACAGTTAAAATATATATTAGCCAGCAGCAGATACTGTGGAGAACTATATAGTGCAGTCGGTAATGCAGGAAGAAAACAGTGATGATTGACATGAGTCTGGTTGAGCTGCTGTACATGGTGCACGAGAGTCACTTAGGTGCAAGAAAAGAATTTCATGTTCACTGAAAATTTGTTCCTGTTTAAAAAAAAAAAAAAAAAAATGAAGGGAAGAGCTGGACATTTTTAACAAAAGGGGGGAAAAACGCAAATGTGTAAGAAAACCTGCAAATTTAGGACAAAAATTTTGCAACTGTACAAGTAAAAAGAGCAAGTTTACACAGATTTGTGGAAAAAATCAAAATGAGAAAAAATGTGCAAGGAATATCACCCACAAATGTCAGAAAACTCACAAATTTAGAAGAGAAAATACAGCAAGTTTACACACTTATGTGGGGGAAAAAGTGTCATCTGTGCAAAAAAAACTTGTAGGGGGAAATTCTCATTTAAGAAAAGGGGAATTTGCAAGAAAAAAATTTCACTTTTACTAAAAAAAAAAGTTGCAGTTTTAAAAAAAAAAAAAAAAAAGGTCTGCAAATTTTAAAGTGGCAAATTTATAAGGGGGGAAAAACACAAATCTATTAGAACTTGCAAATTTAGGACAAAAATGTTGCAAATATATAAGGGAAAAAAAGAGCAACTTTACACAAATTTGTGTGTGTGGGGGGGAATCTAATGGGGAAAAGTTGAAAATTGAAGGAAAAAATACAACTTTGCAAGGAAAGTGGGGGAAAAGCTGCAGATTTACAAGAGGCAAATTTAAAAATTGAAAAGTAGCTCATTTAGTAGGGCAAGTTGCAAATTTATCAGGAAAATCACTCAGATGTATAAGAAAATTCACAAATTTATAAGAAAATCACAAGTTGATACAAATTTGTGTCCACAGTATGTTGAATCAAAATTAGCTGTAAGAAAAATGCTGGAAATTTGCAAGAAGTTGTAAATTGGAGGGAAAACGCTCACAAATGTTGAAGAAAACTTGCAGATTTAGGAGGAAAAGAAGTTGTAAATATAAGAAGAAAAAACCAGGCTTGCAAGAAGCAGTAGCTGGATTTTTCTTGCTTTGTCTGTTGGAATCTTAGTATTTGATTGTGAATTTGTATTTTTGAAAATGAGCAGAACCAACAGCAATCACTCAGATCTGACCTGGATTGAAAAATAAAGGCAGCAATTTTAATAAATACGGTCACTATTTATTTTGCAAGTGTGAGATTTTAAGAAATGATCCAATGTCCTTAGAGAGGTCTTAGAGTCTTAAATTTAAAGATGCACATACGGTGGGTGTCAATGTTTCTGTTGTGCTCAGCCTAATAAATCCCTCCTCTTTCCTCCCACAGAGACCTCTGCCAAGGAGGGTCTGCTACTGTGGTGCCAGAGGAAGACGGCTCCCTACAAGAATGTCAACGTGCAGAACTTCCACATCAGGTAACGTTCACGTAGGTCAACGTGTGGTGTCGGTTTGGACTCGTCTCCGGGTTGCTGCTCATGTTTTTGGACTCAAACCTGTTGACGTACTGCGTTTTCCTGCCAGGTTTCGGCGTGTCCTAAAGGCCAAAAAAGCTTTCAGAGAACTTGAGTTAGAAAATCCTCTGGAGAGCTTTTTGCTCATCCAGGATTCAGTGAAGCTGATTAAAATCTGCTCAGGGTCGACCATCTTGAGTGCAGATCATGTCCAGATGCACGGGAACCTACGTTTGTCCCGACTCTTGGGTCAGCTGGTGTTTATTCTTTGATGACACAGGTGTTGGATGCGGAATAGAAACTGTGTCCTCCAACAATCTGGGCCTTAACTGTGAGTGAAGGGCGCCCTCTGTTGGACAAACTGGAGCATATGTCATGGTGTTCTGAAATGTGAAAGACGAGACGTTCGGATGTTTTATTTGGATGTTATGTGGATGTTTGTTCTGGATCGCTTCTATTCTGCGCAGCCCTGACCTCTAAAACGAGAGCTGCTGTTGCTAATTGTAGTTCAGAACAGCGTAGCTTGAATGTGGCTCTCAAGAGGAAAGATGGATGTTTGGTTTTTAACCCCTTAGTATTCCAGCTAATGTCCCTACATTTAGCATACGCAAAGAAAATCAAGTTCTCTCTTCACTGAGTGGCAGTAGAAAATTTGAAACATCCTGCCAGCAGAACACCAGAATTTTAAGAGGCTAAACCCGTAATTTGCACAAAATTCAACCAGTAAATGTAAAATGGATCAATTTCTGGTGCCTTTGCATCGTACATGTGTACTATACATGTGCTATCATACGCTGCATATGGAAGACCCTCATAAGACCATTGTGCTTTTGTGCACATTTTTCACTGTGTGCCCTTGATGACTAAATAACTTTGCACTTGTAGGAGTGGTCTCTTTTAAAAGGGGTGTGGCTCCAAGTGTCACTCGGCAGTGAAATGACATTGAGCTTTTGACCAACAAAAGCCACTTTTAAAGTCAGTGGTGCATCACCAGTCAAGTTATCAATTATCTGAATACTAAATTGGAAAAATAAATACCAGTGTAACCAGTAGGTTAATAATTTTTACAAGGGGATGGGGGGTATTCATCAATTCAGCATGAAAAAACAAGAGCAGCAAATATATATATATAATATAAATTTATATGTACATATAAATATAATAATAAGGAATAATAGGGAAAGAGTTGCACAAACTTATGAGGGGAAAAAAGTGAATTTATGAGGGAAAAAGTTACAAATCTACAAGAAAAAGGTGAAACTACAGGGGAAAATTGCAAATTTACAAGAAAAAATTTTAAATTTGAGAAAAACGAAGCAAATCTTTGAGACAAGTCACAAATTTTTAAAGAAAAGCTGCAAACTTATGAGAAGTTGCAAATTTGAGAAAATGATGCAAATTTAGGAGAAAATAATGCAAATGTGAGAAAAAATATGCAAATTTAAGAGACAAAATATGCAAATTTGAGGGAAAACGATGCAAATGTATGAGAAAATGATGCAAATTTGAGGAAATAATATGCAAATTTGAGAAATAGTTTTTAAAAATTATGCAAATTTATGGAAAACGATGCAAATTTGAGTCACAAATTTTTGAGGAAAAGTTGCAAATTTACAGGAAAAAAACTGCAGTTACAAGAGAAAAAACAAAAAGCAAATCTGAGGGGAAAAAGTTGCACTTTTTTTTTTGGGAAGCCACACATTTTTGAGGAAAAAAGTTGCCTCCAGTCACCTACTGAGTTCAGCGAACAAATGTCCAGATGACTTGATGCCTTGGTGCAGCCCTGCTGGACGTAGGCGTTCTCAGCTCACACTGGTTGCCATTTCCAGCTTCAGCTCACACCAGCACAGTGAGAGTCTGTCCAACCGGGGGACAAAAAGAGGTTGCAGGACCTGAAAACATGAGGAAGAAGACATTTGTAGATGCCCAACATTCCGTAGCTGGAGAGGCCTGTCCAAATCAAGTCCATGCCTGAGGTCAGTGGAAACACGCGTGTTAATGCATCACCTGCGGGCAAGCATCTTTGCAGCAGCAGCTACCAGGTGATGACCATTTACGCTTTAGGACGCACATAAATCACAGCTCACGTTATGAAAGCGTGATCTCAGGGGAATCGGGTCGAGGTATTTTCCATAGCTCCTCTCCTTTTGTTCTTCAGAAATCCTCTGAAGTTCAGAGCGCCGGTGCCTCCTGATTTATGCTGCGCTCTCTTCTTTTCTCCCCGACAGCTGGAAGGACGGTCTCGCCTTCAACGCTCTGATCCACAGACACAGACCTGACCTCATCGACTACGACAGCCTCAGAAAGGTGGAAAAATACTCACCAGACCTGCTGCTGTTGCTCCACCAAATGACACATTAAACCCGTCTAGTTTCAAATGCAGTACAGTAAATTCTTCATCGGCTTCTCATACTGCTTTTTTTTGTGCTCAGGATGACCCCGTCACCAACCTGAACAATGCCTTCGAGGTGGCTGAGAAGCACCTGGACATCCCCAAAATGTTGGACGCAGAAGGTAGGGAGTGTGAAACATCAACCATGGTCCATGTGTTTGAATAGCAGGCTTCATTTACGTGCACACAACAAGGTGACCGTCGCTCATGCTGAAGTAAGCAGCAAGTGATTTCTTAAAGGGGACACATTATGGAATGTTGACTCTTTCCACTGCTTTTGTGCATGAATTTAGTTTTCTGGAGTGCCTACCAATGCAAAAAACTGAGGGAAAGAAGCGGCGCTGCCGCCCTGATCTTTGTCTCCATCCATGTTGGTGACATCGGGCGTCCATATGAAACCAGCAGTGCAGCTAGCAGGGTTTGGCTTGTAAATTGGCAACTTTTTTCTTTAGAATTTGAAACTTTTTTCAAAATTTTTTGACATTTCCTGTGAATGTTCAACTTTTTTTTTGATACATTTGCAACTTTTTTCTCGTAAATTTGCACCTTTTTTCCTCAGATTTGCACCTTTTTTCAAAATTTTGCGACTTTTTCCTGTAAATGCTCAACTTTTTCCTCTCAAATCTGCACTTCATTTCCTGTAAATTCTCAACTTTCTCCCTCATAAATCTGCAACTTTTTTCCTCATAGATTTGCAAATATTTTTCTGTAAATTTTCATCATTTTTTCTCATAAATTTTGCGGCTTTCTTTCTCAAATGTGTTGCTCTTTTCCTCAGAAATTTACAAAGTTTTTTTCCCGTAAATTTTCAGCTTTTTTTTTCTTGCATTTCTTGCAACACTCATCTGTATGCTAGTTAAATTTTTAGGTGCAATTAAATTGTAATTTGCAGTTTTTTAAATGTGTATGTTGGTATGTCATCTTTGCACTTTTATTCTTGCAAATTTGTGCCTAAGTTGCATTGATGCGTTTGCACCTCATGCTTTCCCCCTTGTTTAAAAACATCACAGATTTCCTGCTGCTTGCAGGTATTACATTTAAATGTAGGAAGGATGATTAAAGCAAATTAGAACATGAAAGGATGAGGGAGCGGCATTAGAAAATAACGCTCATGTAACCCCAGAATATGAATTTATTTTTCTTTATAAATTGTGTTTCAGTATTTTTCAGTGTTGTTGTGCATGTGAATGGAGCCACTGATTTTCAGTGTTATTTTGTTAATGAGATTTTACAGCATTAGAGGTGTCGACTCCAGGCTAAACGAAACCTCCATCTCTTCCTCCTCCGGTCATTTTAATGCTTTGGATTGTTTACGTGAATGTTGCTGTTTGACTAAATGTTTGTGTATTTTTCTGTGCTAACAGGTTAATATTCTGTCAGCGCCCTGAACACTGGTCATCTTTAACCGCTCTTTGTCCTTGTGATGATGTTAATATAATCCAGCGTCTGACTTTGTTTGTGTGCAGCATCATTAAATGGACAGTTCACCTCAAAATATCTGCACATTTTCCCCTCTTCCCTGCACCGCCGTTTGGGATCTAACAATATGAAAAAGTTTAAGCTGAAATCACTGTCTCAAACAAATTCAACATGTAATAATTAAAAGAAAATACTATATTTTATGAAGTGTATAATATAAGGCTGGGCGATAAAATGATAATTATCGCGAAATAACTTTTCCTCTATAGAGATGTAAAACATTTTCGATAGAACTTTGATAGAACTCATTCATTCTGTGTTTTGACAGGCAACACAAAAAAGCCAGTGAGAATACACGGCACCGAACCAATCATGTGGCTGGAAGTCACGTTTGATTGACGCACACAACAGCGTGCGTAGGCGCGTACAACCAGCACGTAGCCGGGCCTTAGCCTAGCACACCTGCTAATGTTTGGGTTAGCACAGCCGTGTAGGAGACGACAGAAAACATTAATGAAAGTCCAGTGACAGCGTTGCCAAAGACGACACCGAAACGGACACCACCCAGCGCTCAATAGACGAGGAGATTGTTGAAAAGAACGGGCCGAGGAATTCAGTAATGTGGAGATATTTTGGCTATTTAAAGTCTGACAAGATGCAGCTTAGCGTGCACTGCAAACTGTCAAGCACCACGCTCCCACAAAATCAGGTAACACTACAAAGCTTTTTTTATTTTTTTTTTTAACCATCTGAAGCAGTGCCATCCTGTTGCCATCCTGTTGAGCACACAGAATGTCGGATTTAAGCAGCTGATTAAAGTAATTGACCCTCGTTACCAACTCCATGGCTGTAAATATTTCTCCCAGACGCCACTTCCCCAGCTATACATGGAATGTAGAGAAACGATTGAAAATGAGCCGCAAAGTGTGCCACACTTCACTACTATGTCCGATTTGTGGTCGTCGCACATCTGAACCATATGTGAGCCTCACTGCCCACTTCCTTGATCAAAATTGGAATTTGGAAAGCAAATGTCTTCAAACTTTCCTGAAGACCACACAGGTGAAGTCGCTGCTTTAGGACTGAGCGAAGCATCCTGGAGGCTGAGTGACGACAAGAGTCCACATCACAACAGACAGTGGGACAAATACAGTGAAGGCCACATCACTAAACAAGTGGACACGGCCGCGGTGCTTTGGGCGCGCACTTGACTCCGCTATCGGTGAGTTGATGAGCAGAGTTTTTTTAGGATCAAAAAGGAACCTTTAAGCTTGACGGAAATGATTTGATTCATATCGAAATGTATATATCGATCAATATGAAAAAAATATTATCATGACTGGAATTTTTCATATTGCCCAGCCCAAGTAGAATATTGAAATATAACTGATTGCTTTAAAGTGTTCTTAAACACCCAAAATAATACACATTTTCTCCATGATCTCTGTTAATGCAGTGATTTAAAAAAAAAAAAAAAAAAAAAAAAGTCAGTTATCAAACTGGGTGAAAAAGTCACAAATTATGAGAGGGAGAAGTCATTCCAAAGTTATGCAAGTAAGAAGTCGCAAATTTACAAAACTATTTGATAAATTTACAAAGGTGGAAAGGTCGCCAAGTTAAACTGGTTGTGAAAGTCGCAAAGAATGAAGAGTTGCAAATTTATACGGACGAAAAGCTGCAAATTTACAAAACTGGGTGAAAGTTTCAAATTTACAAAGGCAAAAAGTTGCAAAATTAAAGGGGCAGGAATGTCACAAAGTTGCAAAATCCGTCAAAAACTTGCAGGTATGAGAATCAGGATGCACAAATTACATGAACAAAAAGACAAATTTACAAAACTGGTTGCAAAAGTTGCGAAGAATGAAGAGTCCCAATTTTTGAGGATGAAAAGCCGCAAATTTACGGCACTGGGTGAAAGTCACAAATTTCCAAAGTCAAAAAGTTGCAAAGTTAAAGGGGCCGAAGCGTCGCAAAGTTGTGAAACTGGTTGGAGAAAGTCATAGTTGAAAGGGCACAAAAGTAGTAAAGTTAAGAGAATGGACAGTCACAAATTTATGAGGACAAAAGATGCAGATTTATACAACTGGGTGAAAATCGCAAATTTACAAAGACGGAAAGTTGCAAAGTTAAAGGGGCAGAAATGTCACAAAGTTACGAAACTGGTTGAAAAAGTTGCAGTTATGAGAACTTGGTCACAGATTACAAGAACGAAAAGATGCATATTTATGAAACTGGGTGAAAAAGTCACAAAGTTATGAAGACAAAATGACAAAACTAGGTTTAAAACAGGGGACACTGAGGTGGGGTGAATACAGTTGCTTTTAAGAAAAGTTGGCAGTTATTTGTGAATATCATGCATTTGATACGTAGATACTCAATCGCTGACCCATTGAGGTCTACACTTGCACAGCTCCATATTGATAATTAAATATCTAACCCAACGTGAACTCTTCGGCTCAGATATAGAAGCAAACGTACACAACTCTACAGCTTCCATCTAAACTCTCTAGATAAGCGGATGCCAACAATGGCCAAAAGCATATTTTGGGGTGAACTTTTTATTTGTGTCCAACCTTTTGTATCTGTGCACCTGCCTGGATGTTGTCAGTTTGTTGAATGTTGTCGTCTGTTTGATAAGAGTTCCGTACATGTGTGCATCCCCTGTTTTTGCACGTCTCCATAACCACCATCTTCCACCTCCTCCTTGTAGACATTGTGAACACTGCCCGTCCAGATGAGAAAGCCATAATGACTTATGTGTCCTCTTTCTACCATGCATTCTCTGGAGCGCAGAAGGTACCACCTCACCCCAAATGTCCTCTAACCTGCCTTTTTACTAACAAGGAGCCACTTCCTGTCCGGCATGGCTGCTCTCACTCTCTCAACGGCGACTCATCGAGGACACTGGATTTGCTGGGACACAAACGCACATGAACACACAAAACGTATGAGTGTCGCTGTGCTGGCGAAAGCAGGAAACGCTGGAGTGAGAGTGTGGACTTGAGTGTTGCTGCCAGATGGTTGACGTCTGTTATGAGTGAATGCAGCTGGAGTCAGGCGCCCCGATTACTTACAGCCCTTCTAGGAAAAGCTAGTTCCAGCTAATACTTTGTGGTACTGTTAAGTAGAAGTGGAGAAATGTCTTGAATCGAAGATGTTAAGTTATTGCCTCTCACCACAGCGAAACTGTCGCCGATCATTGTTAAAACCTACAGTAGCAAATGCCGCTGTATTTTAATAAATATCTAACACCAGAGCTGCAGTAGACGGATCGTACGACCAGTTTCAATAACAGGCGTCCCCATTTTCAGTTAAGTGACGATATCCTGTGAAGCACTGTAGTCCACTTAAGTAAGGCTAATTGCTAGCACTGCATTTGCTAATAACTGGCCATAAATGGGGTTAACATCTAAATTAATTCAAATTTTTAAAATTCTCTCTATATAACAGACATCTTTATGAAGTGTTTTAATCTGGTTTAGTAAAGCTAATTGCTAGTGCTGTGGCAAGCTAGCCTGCTAACAGACCTGTGGAGAAGTGCCCAGGTGCGATTAATATCAAATCAATTTTAGCGCTTGATCTAAATCATCTATTAGCAGACATGTCTCTCAAATATACACATTTACTGTAATAATGGAGTCATTAAACGTCCCCACAGCTAAAATGTGAAGTAGCGGCTAAAAATGCTCGCAGCTAACTAAAGTATCCTCAAAAGAAAGTTTTGTTTCAAGAAAAGGTTTTAAATTTAATTTATGATGAATACATTTAAGGTCTTGAAATCCTTAGGTGAAAGTTATTTTTTTGTAGCAAGGTGTAAATGCTTTTATTTATTTGAAGTTTTTTTTAATATGGAAGTCTGAGATTCGACTCAGTTTGGGAACCGGCCTCCAGTGGTCATTTGAGGAACTGCAGTTTCGGGTCATTATTATGCATTGCCTCATATTTGCAGCTGAGGCAGCTGCATGTTAATTTAGGTGTAAACTAAAATTTCCCACGCATGAAAAAAAGAAATGCACAAAGACCAAAGTTGTTAGCGGCATTTATAATTTTACTCACTCGTAATCATGACGGAATTTTTGCCAGCTACTCTCAGATCTTTAATTTTCTGACCTCCGTTTTTCTTCCCCCACCCGACTCCTGTTTGTCTCCTCTTCCGACAGGAAGCTCGTCTATGCGTCTCCTGTTTTGCTCATCTTTGTCTAATTAATTTTCTGGCTCGTCCAGAACTTGTTTGTGTTCCGCTGCGGTCTCACGGGGAGGTGTGCGCGTTGGTGTTTTTGAGAACGTGTATGAGATTCAGATTCTTCGTCTTAGTTGGTTAATTGATTACATTAACAGTAACTATACAAAGAAAGTTTTGGGCTTCTCAATCTCTACATTTCCTGCTTTTGTCAGCAACAGGTTTTGACATCACAGAATCTTGTGCATATATTTAACTAGGTCTGATGCCGGTTTTCATTTGGTTCACTTGGCTAATAAGAATGAAATTTTAGTTTTTCTGATTTGTACAACAATTATAGCTCATTTTTCTGATTAAAGGTAAGCAGGGCAGACCAGCGAAGGCCTTCAAGGACTCAGTAGCGGCTTCCAGTGGTGCGTTATAAAACCAAAAGAGGTGGAAGAATGTTCCAGTGACCGTCTTCGCTGGCGAGCTCTCGTCTCTGAAACCGTTTCCAATAACCGGACTTGGAGCAACCAATTCTAAGTAGAAAAGAAAAAAAATCTTTTAAATTTTCAACTTTTTTCCTCCATAGATTTTCAACTTTTTTCTAAAAGGAGACTTATTTCCTCATAAATTTGCAATTCTTCTTAATTTTTAAATTTTTATCATTTTTTCATGTAGATTTGCACCTTTTCCGTCAGTTGCAGGTTTTTTAATTTTGTGACTTCTTGACATAAATCTGGAACATTTTTCTTGTAAGTTCGCAGTGTTTCTTGAAAAGTTGCATTTTTTTTTTGTAAATTTGCACATTTTTTCCTGTGAATCTACAGCTTTTTACTGTAAATTTGGAATCTTTTTCCTCATAAATTTGCAACTTTTTTTCCTCATAAATTTGCTGTTTTTTCTTATACATTTCCAACTTTTTTCTTGTAGATTTACAACTTTTTCCTTCGGATTTGCAGCTTTTTTTTTTTGTAAATTTTCAAAATTTTTCCCCATAAATTTGTGACCTTTTTCCTGTAAATTTTAATCTTTTTTTCTCATAAATTTGCAAGTTGTTTTTCCTCATAAAATTGGAACTTTTTTTTTTCTCAAATGTGCAATTTTTTCCTGTAAATTTCCAACTTTTTTCTTGGAAATTTGCAACACTCATCTGGATGCTGGTTATTTTTCAATTCTGGGTAATTGTAATTTCCAACATTTTTTTTTAAAAGTTTTTAATTCTTGTAAATTTGCACCTAATTTACACTTATACATTTGTACCTTGTGGTAAATTGGTGAAGGAACTACTAAAATAAAATCCCCTTTGTTAAAAAATAATGGAGCACCTACTGGGGGCGACACCCTTCTCGCCTGCTAAGTGACTCAGATAAAACCCTTCAGATTGTGACTAAACTGCTCTAAATAAGCGGCTCCATCAGTGTGTCGTGTCCCAGCTTTGACCCTCCAGTGTCCCTCACCTCTTCTTCCAGAGGACTTCTCCGGTCCTCATCCTCTGCCTTACTGGTAACAGGGTGAACCAGCGGCTCTGGACTCGGAGGAAGCTGCCATCACTGTTATGTCCTGCAGGGAGTGACAGCAGTGTAGCTTTGGGTTGCTTTGGCTTCAGATTCTCTCTCTCTTTCTCTCCGCCTACCTGTCTCTGCTGTGCTGGTGATGCGTAGACATCGTGGGTACTCTTCGGCCAGACGAGAAGGCCATAATGACCTACGTGTCCTGCTTCTATCACGCCTTCTCTGGCGCACAGAAGGTGAGCTCATCACGCTTTGGACTCACACCGTAACCCCTCAGTACTGCAGCACAAATCGAAATGATGACTCTGAAATTTGTCTAAGTTTTTATAGCTGCTTTTTATTTCACCATCTTGGGTCCAACCACAACAGTTTTGGCCTGCAAAGCAGAATATGCAGCTGCTACAGCAGCCGCTGGGGCCCCAAGATAGAAGTTCATCCTTGACTTTTTTTCTCCTCGTAGATTTTTCAACTTTTTCTCTCGAATATGGGCAACTTCCTCTTGTAAATTGGCAACTTTGTGCTCGTAAATTTGCAACTTTGTCTCCCATAAATTTGCAACTTTTTCTCAATGTTCACCTTTCTCAACTTTTTTTCTTATATTCAACTTTTTTTTTTCTTGTAATTGGTCGACTTTTTCTTGTAAATTGGCAATTTCCTTGCGTAAGTGGCAAATTCTTCTTGTAAATTTGCAGCTTTATTTCGGAAATTTGCAACTTTTTCTCAGATTTTTTTTTCTCATCAATTGGCAAATTCCTCTTGTAAATTTGGAGCTTTTTTCTCATAAATTTGCACCCTTCATATGGATGCTGGTTACGTTTATTTATTCTATGCAATGTTCTAATAACCTTGACGATGATCCAAGTTTATTCTTGAATGTTTTGTTGGGAGGGGAGAAATTTTATTCCCTCAGATTAAAAAAAAAAAAAAAAAAAAAAAAATGAACTCTTCCTTATTCCACAAATTTGGATTGAAAATCCCTTTATTGCCCAGCTCTAGATCCAACTGTTAAAATTCCTGCCAGCTGAGAGTTCAGCTCCATAAAATGGATTTGGGGGAAATTTTGGCTTCTTTAACAAAGTTTTCATGGGAAGTATCCAAAATAAGTGATTTTTCTGGAGCATCTTTTCCAGATCTGTTGGACATCAGCATTGTTTCTCCAGAAACAGTGTGGGTTTAACTCCCAGTTCAGGTTTGTGCTGAAATCATGAATTCCATTCACGCTCCTGTGGCTGGTTTCTAGCCTTGAAAGTCTTGAGTTTCCACTGAGATTGTTTATAATGTCAACTTTTTATGATCCCAGCTGGAGCACCAGTCTCACAACCATGAACGCTCATTCCGCTAATGTGGTTTTATTCAACCGCACCAGTTTGGAGCCAAATCAGTGGTGAAACGTGAGCTGATGTCCCTCCAGTTTCTCTTCAGCTGCTAACATTTCTAAAGCCTTCATTTTCCTTTTTTATTTTGATGGGATTTATACTTATGGAATGTTTTTATTTCTCAACTGTACTGAAAGAATTTGTTGGGGGGGGGGGGGTTGCACAATTGCTATATATGTGATCTGAATTTTAATCATCAGTTTGTCAGTCTGTGCATTTTTTTTTATTTTTGATTTCAGTGGTACAGTAGTGCAATATCCTAGGCAGACCTACTGATGGGGACCACAGCTCCACACAAACATGTAACTGGATTTATGCACCAATTCCCAGATTTTTAAGGAAGATGCATGGAGTTTTTATACCACGCAGATTGAGTTTGACACTAACAAAAAAAAGTCTCAGCATGTTCATAAATTTAAAAAAAAGGTCTTTTTTGGCTTATGATTGAGTTTAAGAATGTGTGCTTAGATGTGTTTCGTTATGCTTATTCACTGCCTGTGTGTGGAGTGTGATCACACAAGTCTGGAAAAGGCGAAAATTCTAAAGCATTGGGGGTGTAACTGTTCTGAACCTAAGATCAAGTTATTACAGGACTGCAGCGGTTCTTATTTCTGTCTCTCAAGGCATTAAGATGCATTTGGCATCGTGTACATTAGATTGTGTCAGACATTGACGCACATTAGGAGAACTACGTGAAAAGCATTGCGATACAGTGGAAGAACTATGCGACAGGCTATTGACGTGGATCAGAAGGATTATGTAACGATAATAAATGCATTAGGAGGACTATGATTAGTGTCAAGGTGCATTTGATGGATTGTGTTGGCAATAAGCTTGCATTCTGAGTACTACGTAACAGACATTAGGAGGATTATGTGCCAAGCATTAAGGTGCACTGGGAAATCTATGCAACAGGTATTAAGGTACACAAGGAGGATTATATAACAGGCATTAAGGTACAGAAGGAGGATGATGTGAAAAGCAATGGGATACATTGGGAGAATTACGTGACAGGCTATTGGGGTGGAATAGGGAGATTATTTGATGGGTATTAAATTGAATTAGGAGGATTATGTGATCAGTGAAGTAAACTAGGTGAATTATGTGATAGCAATAAGATGCATTCAGAGTATTATATAACAGATATTAGGAGGATTATGTGATGAATATTAAGGTGCACTAGGACTATGAAAGCATTGAGATGCATTGGGAGAACTGTGACAGGCTATTGAGGTGAAATAGGAGGATTATATGATAGGCATTAGTGTGCATTAGGAAGATTATATAACAGATAAGGTGCATTAAGGAGGATTGTGATAGCGATGCGGTGGATACTAAGTAACAGACATTAGGTCATCTATGTAACAACATTGATCATGTTTACATGTACACTAATAAGCCAGTTATGATTGGATTTCTGCAGTTATCTGATTATTCAAGTGGCCGTGTAAACAGAATAATCTGATAAAGGCCATGTGACTGGGGCTATTAACTCAGTGGTTTACCCTCTGGTAATCAGTTTATTCAGTGCATGTAAACACGAGAAAACTGATTGGCATTATCAATTTATTGCCAGTAATCTGTTTGTTGTGACCATGTAACTGGGGTCACTAAGATGCATATGGAGGACTGTAACACATTAAGGTGCATTGGGGGGTTGTGAGTGGCATTGTAATGAAGTGGGAGAAGTATTTGACAGTACATTTGAATGATTATGTGACGGGTATGAAATTGCATTTGCAAGATAATGTGAGTGGCATTATTATGATGCATTAGGAGGTGACAAGCATCAAGATGAATGATGTATTAAGACTGTGCAAGTGACGTTGCGCTGCATTGGGAGGACTATGTGACTGGCTTTACATTGAATTAGTAATTGTGACAGGTATGAGGATGCCTTTGGAGGATCATGTGATTGGCATTGCAATGCAACTGTAGCCAGTGGTGTAGCCAGGAATTTAAGTGGGGGGCTGAACCCCAACCACCACCACCATTCTGAACGCCCAGGGTGAAGCTTTAGCTTCAGCCCCCTGCAAACTACAGATTTCTTAACATTTTCAATGCAAACTTCTCAAAACCTGCCCTTTATTTACATTTTTCTTTTTTTTCCTCCCTTTTTCCCTTTTTTTTGTGGGGGGGGCTGCAGCCCCCTCAACATCTCCCCCCGGCTACACCCCTGATAGCCACGGTTACATGTGCAAAATTTTTTCAATCTGATTACAATTCAGATTGAACTTTACTGTTTACATGGATCCTGAAAAAGCTGATCCGATTAGGATGTGCGTTTGCATGTGTTGCACATTTGAACGGACTAAATCATTTTGACATGCGCACAATTATCTGACATTCTGGAAATAGTAGAAGAAGCAACTTCTGATGTAAACGAACCCTGCTTCGTGTCTTTCTCTTTTTGAAATGGCCCTGTATCGTGTTATTCAGACTGTAGTTTTGCTTCTGCTGGTCTCCGTAATGAAGCTACAAGCCCAGCAGTACAAACTTAGCATATGACGGAGAGGAAGACAGCAGGACAATACAGACCAGTTTTGTTTTACTCCCCCCATGTCTTCCGCTAGTTGTTGTAAAGGCGGAAATACGTCACGTCGATGTGTAGCTGACGTACAGACATGCGCAGTAAACATATTTTCTACCCAAACTTCGGAATAAGTGTTTATATGCGCACCAATCGGACTAACAATCAGCATAACCCACCCATCTCAATCGGAAGGAAATTTTGATCCGAATGAGTGTGATCGGGTCAGAATCTTCAGATTGGCGTGTTTACATGAAGCATTTTCATTCCGATCAGGCTTTTAATCCGGTTACTTGTGTCCATGTAAACATGGCTACTGTTGAACTATGTTGATTGTGTGATTACAGTATATCATTAACATAATCTGTTAGGAAGATTATGTGACTACCATTGAGATATGTTGGGAGGACTACGTGATGGGTATTCAGGTGCAGTAGGAAGGTTATGTGAAAGGTATTGATACTGTATGTATGAAATGCGTCAACAGTTTAGATTTTCAGAGAAGTTACCCCCCCTCCCCCCGGTGCTGTTTTCAATAAAAGCTAAGGATGAGGTACTAACAAACAGCAGTAGACACTTGTTTTAGGTTTGGTTTAGTGACTTAAAGTGTCTGACATGATTTAGGAACTATGAATCAATATTCAGTATGAATTTATCTTCAGTCGTCCATATAGTTGGTTCTTTTGACTTAGAACGCTAAATAAGTGGAAAAATATTTCTAAATGAATTCAAATTTAGTGCTGTGTTGCACTAACGCGATCTCCTGAGACTCGCTTTGTTTCCGGATGTGACGTCATGAGGTGAAGTTCATCTCGGCTGATCCGTGTTGTCAATGTAAACAAGCTGTTTAGCTTCTATATCAGCGAAGAAATACTGAATCATTGCATGGCAGCTGGGGGTTCTAAAACAGACTGCCATACCTACGGTTTTCAAATGAAAACCCACAGCTCAAGACAATATTAACATATCAAAACGGCGCAGAGAAGCAACAATGTCAAAACTCGCCCAGAAAAGAGTTTGTGTAATTGATTTTTTCCCCCCACATAAGGTGATCGTGATTTAATTGTTTGGTTTACAGAAATTTTGGCTTCAATTTTGTTTTTTTATTTCCCCGATCGGGTAGTCAGGTGGGTGGTGGGGGTGGTGGGGGGCACTCAGATATTCAGTTTCGGTAGGCAATGAGATTTATAAAAATGAAAACTGAAAAAAGTAATATAGCGTTTTTTAACACAAAGTCGTTCCATTTGGAGTAAAGTCAACACTGTGCTTCAAAATTCATAGGGGAGGATTTTACTTTCGGTGGAAAAAATATAATCACGATCGCCTTATGTGGGGGGGGGGGGGGATCAATTACACAAACTCTTTTCCGGACGAGTTTTGACACTGTTGCTTCTCTGCACTGTTTTGATATGTTGATATCGTCTTGAGCTGTGGGTTTTCGTTTAAAAACCGTAGGTATGGCAGTCAGTTTGAGAACCGGTTTGTAATGAACTTTAAAGCCTAAAGATTCCTGTATAGCAGGCGCCTCCTCAAAACTGTCTGCAGTGAAATGATCGCTACAGAGTACAGAAGATGGTGTTGGTTGCCATTTGTCCCTTGTTCTCTGTACTTGCTTCGCCCATTTTTTAAGAAGATCTGGATCTTTTGGGAAGGAGAACAGGCTTGTACGTTCACTGGAGCAATTAGAACACCCAGTTGCCACGCAACATTTCAGCATTTCTTCGCTGATATAGAAGCTAAACAGCTTGTTTACATTGACAGCACACAGATCAGCCGAGAAGAAACTCTCATGACGTCATATCGGGAAACGAGGCGAGTCTCAGGAGATTGCGTTAGTGCAACACGGCGCTAAATTTGAATTCACTTGGAAATATTTTTCCACTTATTTAGCGTTCTAAATCAAAAGAATCAACTATTTGGACGACTGAAGATAAATTCATACTGAATATTGATCCATAGTTCCAAAATCATGTCACAGACACTTTAAATGTTCGCCATCCTGCATCTGCTTTGGCCATGGCGATCATTTAAACCACTCACTGTGAGGGCTCTAATCACTCTCATTCCTGATAGGCCGAGACCGCCGCCAATCGTATCTGCAAAGTTCTGGCTGTTAACCAGGAGAATGAGCAAATGATGGAGGATTATGAGAAACTTGCTAGTGATGTGAGTACAAAGTGTCAAGTTTCCTGTGTAGAACGTCTTATGAGGAAGCCAGCAACAGTTAATTTTCCATACTTGTTGCCCCTTGACTCGCTGTTTGCCTTCAGCTGCTGGAATGGATCAAAGCGACCATCCCCTGGCTGGAGAACCGGACCCAGGAGAAGACTGTAAATGACATGCAGGCCAAACAGGAGGACTTCAGAGACTACCGCACTGTGCACAAACCACCCAAGGTCTGAAAAGCTTCTGTTGGATACCGTGTGATTCCTGACCGTGTTCTTGTTTCCTCTGCTGAGTCTGTCGAGTGAGTCTTGTTTGTTTCGTCTCCAGGTCCAAGAGAAATGTCAGCTGGAGATCAGCTTCAACACACTGCAGACTAAACTGAGACTCAACAACAGACCTGCCTTCATGCCTTCAGAAGGACGCATGATATCGGTACGGATGCCGACAAAGCTTGTTGTTCCTTATGACGTCCTCTTAATGTATGGAAGCTACCATAGCAGTAATACCAAATATTCTGGTCTCAGGATATCAACGGAGGGTGGAATCATCTGGAAGGAGCGGAAAAAGGTTACGAGGAGTGGATGCTGAGTGAAATCAGACGTCTGGAAAGACTGGAGCACCTGGCTGTGAAGTTCCACCAGAAGTGTGCCATCCACGAATCCTGGACTGATGGTATGCTGCAGTCTTCACACGGGAGATCCTTACACTGAAATCTCTTAAAGTTGCACTTTTTTAAATGAAAATTTTCAGCCAGTCAAGGGAAATGTGGAGGGTCATGCAAGTAAATCTGACTTTTGCATGCACAGGTAAGGAGACCATGCTGAACGAGAGGAACTACGAGAGTGCCAGCCTGTCAGAAGTCAAGGCTTTGCTAAAGAAACACGAGGCCTTTGAGAGCGACTTGGCGGCCCATCAAGACAGGGTGGAGCAGATCGCTGCCATCGCGCAGGAACTTAAGTACGAGTGGGATGGGAAACAGGAAGTCACCAGCATGTGTCCATAGCCACTTTTCCACTAGCACCTACTCAGCTCAACTCACCGCGGCTACTCATCCCTGCGGTTTTAGGTCGTTTTCCATTACAACTGAGTACCACCTCAAGGTGGGTGGGTTCATTACAGGAAGGTGGCCTGTTATGTTGACGTGCTGACATTTTGCTGTCAGAAGTGAATACTTATTACAACAAACAAAAAATACAAGCAAAGCATGGCGTTGATGGCTAGTTAGCTAGCTAGCTACCGCATTATCTACATACAGGAGACAACGGCGATATCCGTGTTTGCTCAAAGTGAACTTGCCACCAGTGGGATAAATAATGTAACAGATGCTTAAAATCACAAAACACTCACCATCTTCCTTGTGAACAGCCATCAGCTCGGAGACCTCCTGGTATACTTTTTCATTTGTGGTCGCTCTGTCGACGGGGCTGAAAAGTTCATAGTGGTCAAATTTGACCAAATGTGGTTTATTTTTCAACCACAGGGATCCAAGCGCTGCAACACTGATGGAAGAAGAATGTGGGCCGAAGGGGAGACTGTTGGAAAATAAACCACATTTGGTTAGATTTGACCACTATGAACCTCTCTGCCCCGTAGCTCCCTCTGGATTCTCTAGTCACCCACCAGCACAGAAGAGTCCGCACCTCGTTGTCAGACCATGGTGTTGATTTGTGTCTAGCCATTTATCTTGTTGACTATCACAGAAATAATAAAAACTTTCAGCCGAATTTGCAAATAGCAGTTTTGAATCTTGTGAAGATGTCGCTGTCATCCACTGACGTTACGCCCTGGCCAGTCGGTGGCCTGCAGTCTGTTGACATCACATTTTCAGCTCGAGTCAGCACGCTTGGGACCCCACCAGAGCAGGTACTTAAAAAAAGTACCTGGTACTAGGTACTAATGGAAAACCCTACAGAGTAGGGTTGAGGCGAGTTGGGCTGAGTAGGTGCTAGTGGAAAAGGGCCACATGTTGACTGTAAGGTTTAAAATTGAATCTCTTCTGTCCGTTATTCAGCGAACTGGACTACTACGACGCCCCAAGCGTGAACGCTCGCTGTCAGAAGATCTGTGATCAGTGGGACGTCCTGGGAGGGCTCACCCAGAATCGCAGACAGTCACTGGAGGTACGTGTGTGTGTGTGGGGGGGGGGGGGGGGTGGTGGTGGCATGTGTTCAAAAAATGCAGGTTTACGAGAGAGTGACATACTGTAAAAATTGCTAATTCTGTCTTCATAAATCGATGACTTTATATAAATTTGTTGCAGTTTTCATAGAAATTTGACTTTTTCAGAGAAATTTTGCAACTTTTTTCAAGGATTTGTGATGTTTTTCCCCCACATACTGTAAATATGCTGCATTTTCACATAAAATTTACTGCCTTTTACATCATGAATTGTGACTTTCACACAAATGTGCAATTTTTTTTTTTTTTTGGTTTGCATTTCATTTTTCCAATGTAGTTTCTCATTAAACTTTAAACTTTATTTAGCACCTTTCATACAACAGAGTGCAGCTCAGAGGGCTTTACAGTTAAACAATTCTAGATAAAACACAAAACAAACATAACCTCCTTGGCGGAGGTAATAAAAAGACGGAGAGCCCTCTACAAGCCCTCCCTCCGTCCCCACCGTAGTCCAAGACATCCATCCACCTGACCCCAAACCCACCCCAGAGCCCACCTCCTCCCATCCTGTTCCACCACCCCCACAAGTAATAATAGGCATAGTTAAAACATGGCTGAGCACTGAGGACCAGAGTGAGGAAATACAATCATAGGGGGACCGTCAGCACCAGGAGTCGGTCTCAGCCCACAGCCGCAGAGACACCACCACAGGGGCCGCCCAGGCAGACAGGAGTCCACACCACAGCCAACAGGCTGTGACTGGACTCCCCCATCCAACCAAGCCAGGGCCACCACCACAGCAACATCCCCACCACCAGAGCCAGTTACAGCTCCCAGTGCCGAGAGCCCCCCAATGAGGAAACACTAGAGCTAAAAATAAGATAAAATACAATACAATAGAATAGAATACGATAA
This sequence comes from Pholidichthys leucotaenia, assembly GCA_020510985.1. NCBI lineage: Eukaryota > Metazoa > Chordata > Actinopteri > Cichliformes > Pholidichthyidae > Pholidichthys > Pholidichthys leucotaenia. Next base: position 46,383,777 of record CM035847.1, on the reverse strand, counting down.
GAAGTAGAGTAAGATCATGAATAAAAATAAATAAAAAGAATAAAATGGTTAAAGGAATAATAAATGTACCCATATATAAATTGTAATGCAAAACTGAATTGAAATAATCTAAAAAATATAAAGATATATAAATTAATAAAATGGCCAAATAAGTATATAAACATGAATGATAAAATTAAAAGCTAAACTAAAAAGATGGGTCTTGAGCCTCCTTTTAAAAATACCAACCGTCTCTGCAGCCCTGAGGTCCTCTTGCAGGCCGTTCCACAGACGTGGGTCGAAAAACTCGAACGATGCCTCACCGTGGGTTTTTGTCCTAACTTTAGATATCATTGAAAGGCGAGTACCAGAGGACCTCAGGATCCGCGAGTGCCAGTATGGTAAAAGCAGATCAAATAAATAAGGACCAAGAACATTAAGAGTTTTATAAACTAATAAAAGAACTTTAAAATTGATTCTGTAACTCACAGGGAGCCAATGCAGCTATTCTAAAACTGGTGTAATGTGCTCTCTCTTTCTGGTCTTCATCAGCACACGGGCTGCTGAATTTTGTAATTGTTGTAAGTTACTGATCGTCTTTTTAGGAAGACCAGAAAGCAGAGCACTACAATAATCCGTGCAACTGGAAATAAAAACATGAATTAGCGTCTGTTTTCTCGAGAGAGAGATGGGCATTTATTAACTTCTCTAGTTCTCTATAGTCTCCAGTTTATTAAAGTCAACTACACAATCCAGTGACTTAAGTTTTTATAGATAAAATGTCTAACTTGTAAATATTTAAAGAAATCCTTATTTATATAGGATATTTTGTTTTCAAAAAGTCAAATGTTGCAAACCTTCCATTCTCAAAAAGATTATAGATTCTACATCTGCCCATTTTTTGCCAACTTATGAATTGTGGTCCAATAGTTACTGGTGAAAGTTCTGGATTGTCTGTGTCATAAGAGCATTAAGCGGATGGTTACATTTAAAAAAAATAAAATAAAAAAATTCTTTATTCTGCGCCCCAATACATTCTTTATTAAAGGATTAATCTTAATGTGTGGTAATTCATTTAACCACTTATCTAACAAGTTAACAGGGAAAAAGGTCTGCACATTAATAATAATAATACATTTTATTTCTAGGTGCCTTTCAACCCCCAAGGTCACCTCACAAAGAGCATTAAAACATTAAAAACAGATTTAAAATGCAATAACAAAACTTGAGTAGCACACCAAAAACAGTGAATTAAAGGTAGGTTATCAAAGAGTGTAAGCCTGTTTAAACAAATGTTTTGAGTCTGGATTTAAATGGAAGAGAGTCAATGTTGCGAATGGCTGGTGGGAGTGAGTTCCAGAGCCGGGGAGCAGAGCGACTGAAGGCTCTATACCCCATAGTGATGAGGTGGGCAGAAGGAATGATGAGGTGAAGGGAAGAGGAGGACCTAAGAGCAGCGAGGAGTGAGGGAGGGACGCAGTCGGTTAATGTTACAAGTATGAAAATAGGTGGACCGAGTAATATTATTGATATGAGGCTGGAATGATAAAGTGCTGTCGTGGATGATACCCAGGCTCTTAACCTGAGGGGAAGGGCAAATGGGAGAGTTATTAATATCAATAAAGAAACTGGGGGATTTGGTTAAGATGGAGGGTGTACCAACAAGTTAAATTTCTGTTTTATTGCCATTGAGTTTGAGGAAATTGGAGGTAAACCATGATTTAATTTCAGAAAGACAATCAGGAAGACAGGTAGGTGGCAGTGTGGAGTTGGGTTTAGAGGAGAGGTAGAGCTGGTTGTATTTATGGAAAATGTAACCAAGTGGAAGAATATAAATAATGAAGAAAAGCGGCCCCAGGACAGAGCCCTGGGGAACACCTGCAGAAATGGGGAACGAACTCAAGGTGTGGGATTTGATTTGGATGAACGGAGTGCGGCCGGAGAGATATGAAGTGAACCAAGTGAGGGGAGTGTGGGTGATACCAGTGGAAGCCAGTCTATTTAGGAGGGTGCTATGAGAAATGGTGTCAAAGGCTGCGGTGAGATCTAGGAGAATCAGTATGGTAAGCCAGAATCTGCAGCCATTAGGAGGTTGTTCATGTATTTGATCAATGCCGTTTTTGTACTATGGAGGGGGTGGAAACCGGACTGGAATTGTTTATAGAGCTTATCATTACTGAGGTGACTGTGGAGCTGAGAGGCAAAAAATTTTTCAAGAATCTTAGAGATGAGAGGGAGATGAGAGATTGGTCGGAAGTTATTAAAATCAGATGAGTCTGCACCAGGTTTTTTTTAAATAGAGGTGTAATAGCAGCTGTTTTGAGTGGTGACGGATCAGTTTCAGTATTGAGGGAATATGGTGGTAATCAAAGGAGCCAGTGAAGGAAGGCAGGCTTTAACAAGGACAGTAGGGAGGGGGTCAAGCTGACAAGTGGATGATTTGGATTTGTGAATTAGCTGGAATATGTCTGTTAAGGAGGGGAGTGTTAAACTCGAGAAGGAATGAATAACAGAAGGAAAAGAAATCGGGGAATCCACTTCAGAAACTACAGCTCCATCAGACAGAAGCTGTTGATGGATATTGGAGATTTTGGAAGTAAAGAATGACAGAGAGCTGCAGAAGCTGGGTGAGTGAATATGCGAGGGGAGTGAGTCCGGGGGCCTTGTGGCATTGCTGAGGAGAGAAGAGTGCCTTTGAGTTGCCTTTATTGACGGAGATTAGATCAGAGTAGTAGGTAGATTTAGCTGATGCAATGGAGTCTTTGTAGAGCAAGACATGATTATTGTACATTTCTTTGTGAGTGGTTACGTTACTGATTGAATTTCAAGCCAGTAGCAATCTAATGGCCTATTAACCCATAAAAAATATTTCTAGCTTGTAAGCACAAAATGTCAGTCTGTATATGAGGTAAACCCCACCCACCTTGCTCTTTTGGCAGTTGTAGTGTTTCTAATTTCACTTTAGGCTTCCTGCCAGCCCAAATGAAATCAGAAATTATTTTATTAATAACTTTCAAATCCTCAGACTTAAGAATTACAAACAACATGGACACTGGGTATATTATTTTTAGCAGGACAGTCATTTTAATAAGATTAAGTCTACCCAGAAATGATATTGGATAATTTTGCCATCTTGTTAACCTCTCTTTGAGATCTTCTATCTATAAATTCATGACATCTTTGTGTCTGTGTGTTCCTCAGATGCCTCTCAAACCATTTGTCACACAGACCTAAGATTTTAAATGGGCTTTGCTGAAGCTACGAGGGTGTGCATCCCCAATATAAGGACCTGTACTTATATAGCGCTTTTTCTAGTCTCAAAGATCACTCAAAGCGCTTCACTAGTACTAACCCTCTGTTCTAAGGGCCTATAGGAGACAGATATCTAGGGACAATTTAGAACAACCAATTAACCTAACATGCATGTCTTTGGATTGTGGGAGGAAACCGGAGCCCCCAGAGTAAACCCACGCAGCACAGGGAGAACATGCAAACTCCACACAGAAAGGTTCCAACCCCTGCCAGCCTGGGGATTCGAACCTGGGACCTTCTAGCTGTTAGGCAACAGTGCTAACCACTGCACCACTGTGCTCAGTGATATGGAGTCACTCAGTCAAAATATGTAACTTTTTATCAATAAAAGTTTAGCCACGGCTGTGTGACCGCTCTGTCTTCATCCCCTGGCTTCAAGAAGTGTGGGCGGGGTTTCGGATTGACTCCGTGCTCATTGAGAATACGCCGCATCACGGCCATGCTGATTGGATGACACAGCATCACGACCCGTCAGTCACCAACGCTTCGCAAACAAAGATTTTAGAAGTGCTTTGCTGCTGATGTGTGCATCCTCGAGTATGGAGCTGCTCAGTCAAAATATAGACCATAAAGTTGCTGTGATTGCGTAGGTCTAATGGATATATTTAGCATCAAGAACATGAGGTGTGTGTGGGGTGCTTGGCATAGAGAACACGAGGTGCGGGGGGGACCCGTGGTGCCGCACATGACATCACTGGCACATGGGTAAAGCAGCAGCCAAGACTCCTGTCCCATCCCACCGGGCGTTCCACGAACGTTCGGGGGGAGGCACGCTCAGCCCGCCCGGTCAGTGGTAGACGAAAGTCCCGACTGCTGCTTCATTGTGGAGCGGAATGACCAGATCAGCTGCATATTACATGCAGACACATGCTTTGATTAAACGACAGCAAAACGCAAAAATGTCGAAAGTAACGAAAAGTAACAAAATAAATCATTTTTATTTAAATATTTACAGAAAAATGCAAAAGTTGTAGCCAAATGGCTCATTCTGCTCTGTGTGTGAGAGAGAGAGACTGGTGAAGGGATCGGCACCATATGTGGATGCCCTGAATTTCCCTCTGGGGATCAATAAAGTATACAAGATACAAATACAAAAAAAATGTTGCAAAAATATAAAAGGATGCACTACAATGGGTCTCAAATATTTGTAAATGTGCCCAGTTATAGTACTGCATGAGTTTGACGATAGACTATAAACTAAATTATAATGGTGACTGAACAACTCCCATTCTCCAAAGTGCAACATACAACATTTATGAATATAACTCATAAAAGTTCACACAAATAAGTGATCTGACAAAAAAAATAAACAAGCGGTTCTTAAACAGTTGCTAATATTGGATGTCCCATTCATTTTCAGTTATTCTGTAATTAATCACAGTCAAATCAATCTCAGTTCAGTCCCTTTCATACTTGTCAAAGTCTAACGTGTGATCGCCTACATATAGGCTACACCTCTGTGTTCCACTTTCAAACGCAGCCTACGTTTGGGCCTGGAAAGCCTGACTGGGCTGCCTGTTTCAGACAGGAATACTTGCTTTCTACAGGCATGCACTAGTTTATTAAACTAAATATTTTCTGCATATAGCTGACCAATTCTAGGAGTAATTTTAATTCCTAATATGTAAATCTTAATGGAGCCCAACCAAAAAGTTTAATATGTGGAGGTTCAATATTTCTGCTGTCACCCAAGGACATTATTTCAGATTTATCAAAATTGACTTTTTATCCAGATATTAATCCAGAATCTTTTACACACAATTAATATTGGCAGTGACTTCTCTGGTTCTGTTAGTCAGAAGAGTATCATCTGCATACAAAATAATTTTATATTCTTCCCACTAATACTCATCAAATATGTGTATTTTGTCTTGTAGCCAAAGCTAAAGGCTCAATGGCTAGAGCAAATAAAAGCGGAGATAATGGGCTCCTCTGTGCTGTCCCTCTAGTAAGTTTAAAGGGAGCAGATAAAAGGCCATTTGATAAAACGGATGCTGAAGGCCTTTTATATAAAAGTTTGATCCACTTCAAAAAAAACAAAACAAAACTGGACCAAATCCAAATCTCCATCACTTCAAACATATATTCCCACTCAGTTCTGTCAAAGGCCTTTTCAGCATCCATAGAAACACCTGGAATTTTATTGAAATTTAGCGAATGCTATTAAATAACAACCTTATATTAAAATAAGAATATATACCTTTAATAAAGCCCATCTGATTTGCATCCACTATGGAAGTCAACTCTTGTTCAAGTCTAAATGTAAGTATTTTAGACAATATTTTATCCACCCCAAGACTAATGGGCCTATATGAGGAACATAATTCTGGGTTTTTATTTTTTTTTAATTAATGATATATTCAGGGCTTAAAGTTTTCCGGCACGTGCCGGATTTCCGGTGTGTGCTGTTTTTGTTTTTTGGCTGTGGGGAAATTCTTATTTCTGTACGCAGAAACATTTTTTGTCCAACCTATCTGCAATGGTGGATGAATAATGCTCAAAATAAACAGTTCTGCATAGTTTGGAGTTCTTTTAAGATATTTAGAGCAGTGAACATAGTATTTGGGATGGCGGAATGTATTAAGCTTGCACGCTCCACTGATCTCAACCATGGCTAATGCCCCATTTGTGAGTACAGAGCCGAGTGAAGCCACCTGGCCGCCATATTAGGGAGGGAATCGAGTTGACATTATGTTTAGCGGCCGTCGATTTCTATAGTTCACCGGTTGTGCGAAATTATAAATTGTCTCCATGCCAAGAAGTTCAAAATCTGTTATTTTTTTGGGAAGTTGAGGTAAAAGTGGCACCGTTTACTACTAAACCCTTTTGGTAGTACTAATATGGCAGCCCAGTGGCTTTACTTCTCACAGCCAATGATCCATCTAGTTTTTATATAGATTTAAGTGGCGCGCTTCTAATCGTAGTGACAGCGAGAGTGAGTCGCTGGAAACGCAAGTGTTTCATCCTTCAGCATGCAGAATACTTTTCATACATTCTGTAGGATGGAGAGTAAGTTTTTGAGGCCTGGGGAAGATGTCCTAATTGACAAAGGACTTAAAACAAATAGCACTGGGCATGGATCAAAGAAATGGGCAGAGACGGTAAGCCTTTTGGTAGCTGGTGTAAAAAAAATAAATAAATAAAAAAAAAAAATAAATAAATAAATAAATTGGAGAACCAGGAGGGTTGTTGCTGCACGTTGTGCTTGAAATAATGCAATTTAGAGTACTGCATACAGTTTACTGTTGCCGTTTACAATTGATTGAAAAATACGTGGTGCAAATGTTGCACATTTCATTACAAAACAGTAAATCCATGGCCTTTTCTATATAGCCTTTACTGAATGGTTGCTCATCAAATCTTATTCCACCAGTGAATTAGTTCACTTGACTGAGTTTCACATACCCTTATTTATAAATTTCATGTTATAGACTGTAGGTCATAATTATATAACTTGATAGCAACAGCATCCTAAATGTTAGATGTTTGCACCATATCAGAGTGAGATGGAGTACTATTGCCACCTACTGACCTTCCTTGGTATTGCCATTTCAAACAGTCCACCATAATCTAGTATGAATTTATCAGTGGGTATGACAGATATGTTACTAGCTGGTTTCAAGGAAAATCATTTTCACATATATATAGATATACACTACTCACAAAAAAGTTAGTCGGATTTCGAGTGAAATTTCAGGATGCACCTAAAATGCACTAGAACCTTAACAGGTGAACTTAATTTGTCTTTCTCTAACCTTTTGAATGCACATGTCCAACTGTTCAATGTTTCAGTACTTTTTGCATAACTTGATATTCTCTAACAAGGTGCTTAACGGCAAAATTGATTTGATCCATGAATCAACCAATAAATTTTCTGGTTCAATTAGAATTAGTATTTAAGCAGTCCTCTTCATCATGCTGTTCACACTTTGACATGAGCCCAAGACGACACCTAACAATTGATCAACAATACCTCACCAGTGCGGGGCTTCAAACAGGACGTTCTCGGAGGGATGTGGCCACTGAGCTTAGTGTCATCAGCAGATTGCAACAGAGATGCAGAGAAACTGGAATGTGAATGGTACAGTGACAAGCCGATACTTCCTGAATAACCTCATTAATCCAGTCATTGTACCCCTGCATAAACAACAAAAGCCTAATTTCATCTTCATGAGTGACAATGCTCCAGCTTATCGAGGTCGCATCATTAGGGAACTGCTGCTGGAGGCTGGGTACCTCAGATGGAGTGGCCTGCACTTTCTCCAGACCTGAATCCCATAGAAAATCTATGGGATCAGTTGAGTCACCGTGTAGAGGCTCGTAACCCTGCACTCCACAACCTCAATGACTTGAGGGGTGCCCTTCAAGAAGAGTGGAATGCCATGCCTCAGCAGACGATAAGTCGACTTGTGAACAGCATGAGACGTTGTCAAGCTGTAATTGATGCAAGGGCACATGACAAGTTATTGAGACACTGACATTTTTAGTTGTGGTATACCCACCACTGTTGGCTTTTGTTTCAGTAAATTGAGATGAGGAAATCACCATTGCATGCTTCTACTTAAATGCCCTACTTTGATGATATATCACTGTAGTGTGAACTTTCTACATTTTCCATAAATTTCATCCGAAAGCCAAATATCCCTATCTTTTTGAGTAGTGTGTGTGTGTGTGTATAAAATGGATATGTGTGCACACGCTTGTGTCTCCACCCCTGTGACCCTGCTCCCCAAAAACAGTTCAGGCTCAGGATATTTTTTTTTTTTTGCCTTAACCCCTGTTTAAATGACTTTTCAAAAACCCTTGGCATCAAATTACTAATTTTACCTTTCAGCACTTCAAATTTCCAGTGGAAAACCAGGGGTAATAAAGGTAGTTTTGTGTATTTTGCACACTTATTTTGTCATGTGATTTTTTATTTTTTATTTTTTTTTTTTTTTTTTAAATCTGCAACTTAAACATAAAATCAGCAACTGTTTTTCTCAGAAATCAGTAACTTTCCCTCTCATACATTTGCGACTTTTTCCCCTGGTAAATTTGCGACTTTTTCCCCTGGTAAATTTGTGACTTTTTTCCCTGGTGAATTTGCAACTTTTTCTTTGGTAAATTTGTGACTTTTTTTCCCTTGTAAATTTGCGACTTTTTCCCTGGTAAATTTGTGACTCTTTTTTTCTCAGAAATCCACAGCTTTTTTCTTTTTTTTTTCTTTTTTTTTTAAAAATGATTTTTTTTGTCCCTTGTAGAAAAAAAAAAAAAAAATTGTCATGCTAAATTTTGAATCCCCCCCGCCCCCCCCCCCCAAAGCCCTTGTTAAAGAATAACAAATCACCCACTGGTGTGAGCTTAGTTAGGATTAAACTGCAATTAAAATTATATGTGGTATATATTAAGGCTGGGCAATTTGACCTTAAATCAGCATCATGGTTAATTGAAACTTTAATGTTTCTTTGTTTTTTTTTGCCTCCTTTCTTCTTATAGTTCACTGACAAGGCTTGTAATTAAGTAATATTACACAAGAATGTAATGTCACTGAATATATCACTGCTATGATTTTGTAGTAAAAGAGCATAATTTAATAAATTTCACACACATGTAACCAAATTAAATATTGCCCGGTGCAGAAGTCACTATTTATATGCATACCTCTTGGAGGTTTGTGGGTCTCAAGACTTACCCGAATATATCTACTTTTGGTCTTGGCCTCAAACCCTTAAAGTCTCGGTTAGTGTGATCTTGACTACAACACTAGCCCTATTTTTGACTTGGACCCACACGTTATCACTGTAGTCAGTATTCTAATGGAAGATATATTTTTATTTTTTTTTTCCATGTCCACAGAGGACAGAGAAGCAGCTGGAGTCGATAGACGGGCTTTACCTGGAATACGCCAAGAGAGCAGCACCCTTCAACAACTGGATGGAGGGAGCCATGGAGGACCTGCAGGACATGTTCATTGTCCACAACATCGAGGAGATTCAGGTAAACCCAAACTGGATGTGTGGGGGTGGTCAGTCAAACACATGAACACATGTAGACAGACTGAAGTGTTTTGAAGTCTACTTCTATAGTACCAGGACTATAAAAAAAAATCACAAAATGGGTTAAAGTTAATTTGCATGAATAAATTTACAAACATAAGAAAAAAACTCAAATTTATATGATTAAAAATACAAAATTTAGTGGGGAAAAAAATAATTAAACAAGCTGCAAATTTAACCCCTTGAACTGTGTGAATTCCGCGGGCGGTCACGTCTCTGCGTCTTAGGGCGTCTCAGTGCGCACTGAAAAAAAAAGCTGTATTTCCGGTCTTCCAGTACAGACACAGCCTTGTTACAACCTGAGAAAAAAAGCTGTGTAATATATTCATTTTTTGTGGTATTTTTACAAAATTTTGACCTGAGCTTGAAAACACTTGGTTCTACATTTCTGTTGTGTTTTCCAGCCAGTATCTGACAGCTGTATGTTATTTGCAAGCATTTGTATCTAAAAAAACACCCAGGCGAACTTTCTTGTTACTCAGTGGCAGGAGCACTTTGAATTTTTTGGCAAAACAGTCATAATCTCTCTGAGTGTTTTCTTTTAAATGAGACTAACCCCATGAAGATGCTGCAAAGGGTTGAAGAACAGCTTTTGATTTACTTTGGGCATGTTATTTTTAGGTGTTTTTAGGGAAGTTGAACAGAGTTCAACGGGTTTTAAGAAAAACGAAAAATATAAATTTACAAAAAAATGGCCTCACATTTACAAGAAAAGCTTAAAATGTATTAAAATAGTTGCAAGTTCATAGTTTGAAATTCATCAAAAAATTCAGCTTTCAGGAAAAAAATGCATGGATGCTGATGCAGTTTATTATATTCAAAGCCTCCAAAAATAGTATTTAAGGCAGCCCTAAAAATTCCATGAAGAAACTGAAAATTCATGAGAAAAATACCTTAATTTTACAAAAACAAGCTAGAAATAAAAATGGATATTTTAAAAAATCTACATTTTTTTTTAAGTCAGAAATTTATACATGCTGTATATTTTGAGAGAAAAGAGTAGCTAATTGCAGAAATGATATAAAATAAAGGTAAAACTTGAATGAATAAAGTTCACTCTGGATACCCAAAACTGGTGTTGATTGCCGTTATTGTTATATGCATTTATTTTGTTCATTTTTCAAATGAATCAATCTTCTATAATACATTTATCATGTTCCACTTTAAATTTGGGCACAAAAACCCCACTTTGCTCATTTCTACAAAAAAGGTTCCAGTACTCAGCAGGTGAAAAATGGCCGGTGTAGATGTTGAATTGAGATGAAATAAAGGGACAAAAATGTATCTGACAAGAGGTTTTGTTTTTTTTGTTTCCCCCACCATTGTTGTGCAGGGTCTGATCACAGCCCATGAGCAGTTCAAGTCCACGCTGTCGGAGGCCGACAAGGAGCGGGAGGCCATCCAGTCCATCCACGGGGAGGTCCAGAACATCGCCCAAAACGGCAACATCAAGCTGAGCAGCGGAAACCCGTACACCACCATCACACCTGAGAGCATCAACGACAAATGGAGCAAGGTGGGCCGCACAGGAGCCGTTCATGGCCGCTATGACCCAAGGTTCCACCAATAAAAAAAACCCCATTACAACTGAGATTTAAGATGATGAAATGTTTTATAGACTTGTTTTTTTAACATCAAAATTTGAAGGTTTTCCCTTTATTTTAGTGGGTTATGTAGGATTTTTGTGACATTATACGGTCTGCAAAGTCCACTATATCCAGTAGCTGCAGTGCTGCTAGCTTAACTGGCAAGCTAGCTAGCGGCACAGCCACAGTTTTTAGAGCTAACGTCTAGCCACCTTATTCCTGGCGGTGCCGCTGGAGGAACGATTATGGGCAGAGCTTCCGGTTTCGGCCGACGTAGTGTTAAATCAGAGTGGAGTAGCAGGGGCATTTAAAATGGCGTTTTTGAAAGTTTTTCAAATTCATTTTAATGTGTCGTCCACATACGTGTTTTGCACTCAAGTGGCAGCTGATTTCAACTCTTCTAGTTTTTGTGGTTTTTTTTTTTTTTTTTTTTTTTTTGAATGTTTTGGCGTAGTTCTGGTACTTGCTGCTGGTGTTCGTGGTTGTGCCATAGACTGGATAAATGGAGGCTTCTCACCACACGGTAACAGACGACATCCAAGCACGGTGTTGTGGCGTACGTCTGCTCTAAGGTAAATTTGTTTATGTCCAACATATTTTCCCAGTGAAAGTTGGACTCCGCCAGGGCTGCCCTTTGTCACCGATCCTGTACGTAATTTTTATGGACAGGATTTCTAGGCGCAGCCAGGGAATGGAGGGTGTCATGCTTGGTGACCACAGGATCTCATCTGTTGTTTGCAGATGATGTCCTGTTGGCTTCATTCAGCAATGACCTACAGTTCTTGCTGGGACGGTTTGCCGCTGAGTGTGAAGCAGCTTGGATGAGAATCAGCACCTCCAAGTCCGAGTCCATGGTCCTCAGCCGGAAAAAGGTGGATTGTCCTCTCTGGGTTGGGGACAGGCTCCTGCCCCAAGTGGAGGAGTTTAAGTATCTTGGGGTCTTGTTCACGAGTGAGGGGAGAATGGAGCGAGAGATTGACAGACGGATCGGAGCAGCATCTGCAGTGATGCAGACGTTGTACCGGTCTGTTGTGGTGAAGAGGGAGCTGAGTTCTAAGGCAAAGCTGTCAATTTACCAGTCAATCTACGTTCCTACTCTCACCTATGGTCACGAGCTTTGGGTAATGACCGAAAGAATGAGATCGCGGATACAAGCGGCTGAAATGAGCTTTCTCTGTAGGATTGCTGGACTCACCCTCAGAGATAGGGTGAGGAGCTCAGTCATCCAGGAGAGGCTCAGGGTAGAACCGCTGCTCCTCCACATTGAAAGGAGTCAGTTGTGGTGGTATGGGCATCTGATTAGGATGCCTCCTGGACGCCTCCCACTTGAGGTGTTTCAGGCACGTCCCACTGGGAGGAGACCCCGGGGCAGACCCAGGACTCGGTGGAGAGACCGTCTCCCAGCTGGTCTGGGGACGCCTTGGTATCCTCTCTGAAGAGCTGGAGCAGGTGGCTGGGGAGAGGGAAGTCTGGGCTTCTCTGCTTGAACTGCTGCCTCCGCGACCCGGACCTCCGGAAAAACGGTAGAAGATGGATGGATGGATATTTTATCAAAATGCAGCTGACTTTATTGCGATGGAGATGTGCTGGTCTGAATGCGCACTGCATCATTATGAGTACAGGCAGCGAGAAGTCATAACTCATGACTGTTTGGTAGCACCAAAGTCCCAGGAAAACCCCCATGAGTGCCTGATATCATTGGAAAGCTTAGAAACTGTACTTTCTAAAAATGACGTAACTCGCGACTGATCGAACGAGTGTTTTCAACCTAGCTAAAATAAAAACAAATTGTCTTTTTCTGGGTCAGTTTTTGCGCACTTCCTACAAATTAAATATAATTTTGAAGATCTTTCCATACAGAATATGGAAATAATGTTACATCAGTTTTGAAAATGTCAGTGACTTATTTTGCCAGCACAGGTCAGTTGTTTACAGCGTTGGCATCTTAGCAGCGGCGCTAATGGAGCTACTGTGTACGAGGCCACTTTATAAGGTCATCTTCCCATCCCTCGGTAGTCATGGGAAGTGGTATGATTGTTACTGTTTTGAGGTGCAAAAGGCCGTTTTCCCGCATTTCTGATAAGTCATTGTTTTTTAACAAGGAAAAGTGTCCCATTTCAGTGACAACCATATGTCCTAAACTAGTACCGGAAGTTGCTACCATAATTCACGCAAGGCATCATGGGGCCTAGGAATAAGGTGGATTGGCCCAACTTGTTCTGCAAGTTTGTTTTAGCTGTGATAGCCAGGTATATTGGGCTGCTAAAATTAGCCAGAATTTGTCTATTTTCCATATATTCTGTCCATTCTCACTAGACGCCCATGTTGCCAGCCAGCCTTTAACTGTGTGTTTCATTCATACATGCCATTTTAGCTTCTTGTTTTAAACCACACACCCCTGTCTCTGATAATGCTTTATTTGCGCTTTTAAACAGTAGCATTCAGCCAGTATTTGCTGGTATGTTACTTAGTCTGACAACCAAAGCTAAAAGCTAACATTAGCCTCAAACATGGTGTCACTCATTCATGGTGTCACTGTTGAACTCACCTATTTCAGTGTAAACAAATGCTGGGATTATGTGCTATGTCTGTCATATACTGTATATGTTTGTTCTTTCACACAAAGACATTAGACTGACTTCCGTCATTATTTCATTGAAGAATTGGGCTCCCTACTAAAGGCTTTAAATAGCTTATTTGGGATGACCCATTCACACTCCAAAACAATGTTAAAAAAAAAAAAAGCCCATTGTATACTGCTAATCATGCTGTTAACTCATATTGTAATTCATTCATGCTGTTGATAATGTGTGTGTGTGTGTGTGTGTGTGTGTGTGTGTGTGTGTGTGTGTGTGAATAAACTAAACTAAACCCTTAAACACATTTTGCATTTAAACTAATATGCTATCAAAACGGCCTGAGGAGCGCTGCTTCACTGTGTAAAACGGTGCTGCAGTAATTAAACTCCGAGGTATTTTGACCGAAGCCTGTCACAGACGTTTCATTAACACCTGTAAGAGCTGCATCAACATGTGGAGAAAGAGCAGAATGGGGCACTTTAATAACTGAATCACTGTCAACACCAGTTTCTCTTTGCAAACAGCAGTAGAGACTAATGCGTTGGTGTCTTTGTGCAGGTGCAGCAAATGGTGCCCCAGCGCGACACAGCCCTGCAGGACGAGCTGAACAAACAGAACAGAAACGACTCTCTGAGAGCCACCTTTGCCAACCGCGCCAACGAGGTCGGCAGCTTCATACAGGCCAAGATGGAGGTAATGAGATGCTGTGGAAGTGTTGAGAACTAGTGTTTTTTTTTTTTTTTAATTGATTCAAACCCCGACACAATAAATAGAACATTTTCTCCAGAGTAAAGACTGAGGGGGACACTATATAGGTGTTTGGGTCTGATGCAAGAATGTGGTTCGGGGCCCCTGTTTTTGTAATAGGGATGAGTTCAAACCTTTAAAACAAAAATTTTATAAAAAAAAAACTTGAGTCATTGTGTAGATGAAGAGAGGAAATTTAAGGAAAACATAACTAGCAATCATATGAATGTTACAAATTTAAAAGGAAAAAAGTCACAAATTTACAACAAAAATTGTTGATTTGATTTTTTTTTTAAAAAAATGAATTTGTGAGGAAAAAAATGGCAAATTCATGTGAAACAGCAGCAAATTTACAAGAAAGTAGATTTGTGAGAAAAAAGTTGGAATTTGTGGAAAAAAGCAGCAAATTTGCCAGAGAAGTCACAATTTAATTAAAAATGTTGCAATTTTACAACAAAAAGTTGCAAATTTGAGACAAAAGTTGCAAATTTAGAAGGAAAAAGTCAGTTTGATTAAAAGAAGTTGCAAATTTACAACAAAAGTAACAAATTTGAGAAGTTGGAAATGTAAAAGAAAAAAAGCAGACTGAGGAAAAAAAGACGCAGATTTAAAGAAGGAACTTGCAAATTTGCACGAAGTTCCAAATTTGCAAGCTTTTTTTTGTTACACTTAGCATTGGTGCTTCAAAGTCTAAGGCAGGGATGGGCAACTGGCAGCCCCCAACGTCATCCACTGTGGCCCGCCTGTCCATTTCCTAAAATCAATTATTTATTTATATCCCGTTTGAATGTCTTTGGAACTGCGTTCTTAAATGCAGTTGCAGTGTCTGCCAGCAGAGAAAGCTCTAATCAAAACCTAGGTGCCACTCAGTGTGAGTGGTCAAGCGAGAGTGAGGGAGCCACAGATAGGAGCAGTGTGCCCCGGAGTACGTCTTTTAAGGTATGTATGTGTTGCATGCTGAGACCGCATTAATAGGCTGTCAACGGCAGTAAATGTACAGAGGAGGCTGCTTTTAAACAATAGATGCTACAGCTCCTCACTGAGGAGTATTTAGTCACACGTTTCAAACTGAAAGGCAATTTATATAAGAAACAGCACATTTACGACAGAAACTAATTTAGAGAAAAACCTAGTTATAATTTTTTAAATAAAATGATGCAAATTTATCAGTAGATGCTTGAACATCTCATACCAGAAACTATACAGATTTGGGGGGGAAAAAAAGGCTAATTTAAACCAAAAATGTGGCATATTAATCAGTAAAAAGATTTTTACTTTATTTTCTTCTAATATTTTAAAAACATTTTTCTTCATTTCTTTTTCTTTTTGGCTTTTTTGATAATTACCGTCCAGAATTTCTCTTGGCTCATCATTTTGATGTAGAGTTTTAAAAATTAGGTCATGATAAAATTTTATCAATCATTGTAATTCTAATACAATAAAACATGGAGTAGCTTTTATTTTCACTTGCATTTCCAGTTTTAACTGTGAAAGTTTTGACTTTGAAGAAAATCCCCCCTCCCCACCCAAGGTTGAATAATAATGATGTAGACTTATGTAGCGCTTTTTCATAGACATCCAAAGACGCTTTACAATGGATACATTATTCATTCACTCCAGACAATGGTAGTGGTAAGCTACTACTGTAGCCACAACTGCCCTGGGGCAGACTGATGGAAACATGCGGCCTCTCCAACCACTACTGTAAATCTGGCCCTTGGGAAGTGAAGAAAAAAAAAAAAACTGTGGCCCTCACTACCACGAAAGTTGCCCATCCCTGGTCTAAGGTAACATGATATGAAAGGTTTATAATAATATTGGGGATTTACGCCTATGATCCCAGTACAAAAATACTGTAGTATTAGACACCTCGCCAGAAACCTAGAAACAGCCGAGAGACCATGGTACAGAGATGTTTGAGGGTTTCTGCATATCAGGTTTAATGTTTCCTATGATGTTAATATGGCAAACACATTTTTGATGGTGTTTTACAGGAAATCAGCAAGATATCTATTGAGATGCACGGCACTCTGGAGGATCAGCAACGCAGCCTGCAGGAGTACCAGGAGAACATCATGCGCTATAAGGATTCAATCGACGATCTGGAGACTTGCCACCAGCAGATCCAGGAGGCCCTCATCTTCGACAACAAGTACACCCAATACACGATGGAGGCAAGTCACACTTGCATAGGAAACTGTCCTGTGGTGATCTGTTTAGTTGTTTCTGCATTGCCTCACGATTAGACCTAATCTCTTCTGCTCTTTGCTCTTTTCCACCCATTCTCTTTTTTTAACAGCACCTCCGTGTGGGTTGGGAACAGCTGCTGACCACAATCGCCAGAACCATCAACGAGGTGGAGAACCAGATCCTGACGCGCGACGCCAAGGGCATCAGCCAGGAGCAGCTCTTCGAGTATCGTGCCTCCTTCAACCACTTTGACAAGGTCAGGGCCCGAGCTTCGGGGTTACAGATTTATACTTCCTCTAATTTTTTTTTTATTATTATATATAGAACTTTATCTTTTTAATTAGTCAGAATTTGAGCTGGGAGCTAAATGTGTCTGTTCAAAATAAATATAAAGGGGCCCAACAGTGATCCTGGAGGAATGCCAGCAAGTCTGCGATGAAGCAAAGGGCACATTAACTCTCAGCTCAAATGTTCATGCTGAGTTGCACAGTTTTACTGCTGTAGTTCTTTTAATCAGTTGATTATATGAAGCTTTAGCTTGTTCTTTCTGATTGACTGAATGTTTAGACTTTAAATGAGGGTGAGAGACGAGCCAGACGTGTGAGTATCCTCCTGATGCCTCCCACAGGCCAGCACGGGGGTTGGTTTTGGGTGTTAGAAGGAAATGCCACTTTTGGTTCACGGTTGTTTTCATGTTAAGACCTTAAAAAGAGGATTTTAAAGTCTTAAATTTAACCTCTGTATACTGTAGCTGCACATAGCATGATAATTCCAATTTATTCTTTGCTAGGCTGCATCTTGTCATTAGCAGTAAAGAAATTATTTGTAGATTAAAAAGTGCTCTAAATAAGCCTGGATGACTTGATTTTAGGGACACCTGAGCTCCGTTTCCACTGCAGGAACCAGTTTTACAGGAATTTCGCCCATGGTGCTTGTCTTAGGACTGGGCAGTTTCAGCACGGACAACTCATAATTAAGCAATATTACACAAGTGTGGTATCATTTCACTGCAATGTGGTAGTAAATCAATTACACAGATTAACAATTAAACTAGCATCCATATGAATGTTGCAAATTTAGAAGAAAAAAGTCTAAAGTTTACAAGAAGAAAGTTGCATATTTATGACAAAATAGTGAATTTATGTAGAAACTAGAGGGCACTTGGAGAGCGCATACCTCCACCAAGGCTCTCTCCCTCCGTCCCTTTGTCCGTCCATATCGCCATCCATCTGTACCTTGCGAAATAGGGACTTGGCGTAGGTATGCACTCACTGATCACCTCCAACATGTAATGAGTTCATCTTTGGCTCGAGGACCACCTCTGGTGAAAATGTCATCCAAATCCATCCGAGTTTTTGTGTGATCCTGCTAACAGACAGAGAAACGGCAGCTAAAACAGCTCGAAAAGCACTCGGAGAGCGCAGACCTCCAGCAAGCAGCTCCCCCAAATGACATCATTAGAAATGCAGCAGTTTTCTAAATGCAACATTTCTGCATTTGATATTGATGAAAAATACTAATTCAAGTTTCCTTCTACTGTATAAGATTTATGGAAATAACAAATGGTATTGGGTAACTTGGCTACAGAAATTCTGGTGTACCAGCAAAAGTAGAATTTAACCAAGTTGATACTGATTTTTTTTCTAAAAAAAAATAAAATAATAATTCCTGGATTCCGGTGGTGATCCAGATCACCACAAAAATGTAATCATCTGTTCCCCATGTCATTACCTTTTCTGAAAATTTAATCAAAATCTGTTCATAAATTTTGGAGTAATGTTGCTAAGAGACAGACAAAGCAATGCCGGTGTCGTGCCAAAAATTGCTCACCAGGTGCCATACTGTAGTTATGGGGTTATATTAGCCGTAAAATATATATTTCAGCGGGTGAACAGTACTGAGTTGGGTACGATGAGATATATTTAACACTTATGATGCATTTTGAACAGGAAACAAACTTGATGTAGGATTGAAAGAAGTTAAAATAATGCAGTCACAAGGTTACATGGAAAAATGCATAGCTTTACTGGATAGACAGTGGTGTGAAAGTGTTTGCCCCCTTCCTGATATCTCATTTGTGTGTCAGATCATGAAACAAATGTAAATATTAGACAAAGATAACACAAGTAAATTCAGACTGCAGTTTTTAAATGGTGTTTATTAAGGGTAAAAAAAATCCAAACCTGCATGGCCCTTTGTGAAAAAGTGATTGCCCCCCTGTTAAAACATAAATTAACTGTGGTTTATCACATCTTTGGAAAGCTGAGTTCAGTTTCTCGAGCCACACCCAGACCTGATTACTGCCACACCTGTTCTCAATCAAGAAATCACTTAAATAGGACCTGACTGACAAAGTAGACCAAAAGATCCTCAAAAGCTAGACATCATGCTGCGATCTATCAGTCTGGAAAAGGTTATAAAGCCATTTCTCAAGCTTTGGGACTGCAGCGAACCACAGTGAAAGCCATTATCCACAAATGGAAAAAACATGGAACAGTGGTGAACCTTCCCAGGAGTGGCCGGCTGACCAAAATTACCCCAAGAGTGCAGCAACGACTCATCCAAGAGGTCACAAAAGACCCCACAGCAACATCAAAAGAACTGCAGGCCTCACTTGCCTCAGTTAAGGTCAGTGTTCATGACTCTACTATAAGAAAGAGACTGGGCAAAAATGGCCTGCATGGCAGAGTTCCAAGATGAAAACAATGCTGAGCAAAAAGAACAAAGGTTCATCTCAGTTTTGCCAGAAAAACATCTTGATGATCCTCAAGACATTTGGGAAAATACTCTGTGGACTGACGAGACAAAAGTTGAACTTTTTGGAAGGTGTGTGTCCCATTACATCCGGTGTAAAAGTAACACAGCATTTCAGAAAAGGAACGTCATACCAACAGTAAAAACAGCTGTTTTGCTGCTTCAGGACCTGGAAGACTTGCTGTGGTAAATGGAACCATGAATTCTGCTGTCTACCAAAAAATCCTGATGGAGAATGTCCAGCCACCTGTTTGTGACCTCAAGCTGAAGCGCACTTGGGTTCTGCAGCAGGACAATGATTCAAAACACACCAGCAAGTCTGCCTCTGAATGGCTTAAGAAGAACAAAATGAAGACTTTGGAGTGGCCTAGTCAAAGTTCTGACCTGAATCTGATTGAGATGCTGTGGCATGACCTAAAAACGGTGGTTCATGCTCAAAAACCCTTCAATGTGGCTGAATTACAACAATTCTGCAAAGATGAGTGGGCCAAAATTCATCCACAGCGCTGTAAAAGACTCATTGCCAGTTATCACAAATGCTTGATTACAGTTGTTGCTGCTAAGGGTGGCCCAACCTGTTATTAGGTTTAGGGGGCAATCACTTTTTCACACAGGGCCATGTAGGTTTGAATTTTTTTCCCCTTAATAATAAACACCTTCATTTTAAAAACTGCATTTTGTGTTTACTTGTTATCTTTGTCTAATATTTAAATTTGTTTAATGACCTGAAACATTTAAGTGCTACAAACATACAAAAAATGAGAAATCAGGAAAGGCGCAAACACTTTGTCACACCACTGTACATGTAGATACTGTATAAATGTATATTCTGTGTCAACAATGGACAATTACAGTGTACTTTCTGGCGTGACACCGGCAAAAACATTACCTCCTCCTCTTGGCAGAGGTAATAAAAATGAAACGCTGTACAGTGCTGTGTGTTTACAAACCGTGTGGGTAACGTGCCTCGCAAAACATCCTTGGCTTGTCTGCAGGTACTCTGTTCCTCGTGCCATTACACACCTTTCCTGAAAATTTAATCAAAATCCGTTTAAAACTTTTTGAGTAATGTTGCCAACAGTCAGACAGGCACACCAACACTTCCAAAAAACATTACCTCCTGCCTTGGCGGAGGTAAAAATGGCAAATTCATGAGGCAAAAAAAGTTGAAAATTTCCAAGAAAAAGTTGCAGATTTAAACGAAAAAAGTTACAAATCTTAACAGACAAAAGATGCAAAGATGGATGGATGGATGTACAGACGGACGGAAGGACAGACGGACTTTATTGATCCCAAAATGGGAAATTACAGTGTAACAGCATGACACAGACGACAAAAATGCACGCAGACAAAAGTTGCAACTTGAAAAGAAAAATACTGCAAATTTATGAAAAGTCTTAAATTTCTGAGAAAAAAGTTGCAAATTTACCAGACAAAAGTTGCACATTTAAAAGAAAAAAGTTGCACATTTACCAGAAAAAGCTGTAAATTCATAGGAAAAAAAAAGTTTAAAATTTACAAAAACTGCAAATTTATTGGAAAAAGTTTAAAATGTATGAGGGGAAAAATTGCAAATGTACAAGAAAAAAGTCGTGGAATTGAAGGAAAAGTTGCAAATTTAAGAGAAAGTTGCCGATTTACTCGAACAAAGTTGCAATTTACATGAAAAAGTTGCAGATTTACAAGGAAAAAGCTGAAAATTTATAAGTTTTAACTCAGGAAAAAGTTGCCAATTTTTTTAAGAAAAAAAGTTGTGGAATTAAAGGAAAAAAGTTGCAAATTTATGAGGGAAAAAAAATCAGATTTACAAGAAAAAAGAAGCAAATTTACAAGAAAATAGCTGTAGATTAAAAATTGATGCTTCAGATGCATTTTATTCTGTTATGCAACATATAAAGACATTTTGATTACATTACGAACAGATCCTCTGGAGGCTTGTGGTTCCTTCTCCATGAGGGGGGCACAGGGCCAAATATGAAGTTCCTGTCCTGGAAAATTGGTTCCTGTAGTGCAAACGGTGCTGTAGTGTAGTTGACGTGTTGGTCAGAGGCTTCAGTAAATCAAGGCTTTTCTAGAGTGAAACGGAGACCGTTTTGTGTGCAGATAAAGTGACTCAGCCAGATTTGGTGGAAGCACAGTTTGTCACCACATTTCTCTGTTTTGTGCTTATTGTTAAACCGGAAAATCCAAAGATCTTGAACTTCATCACAATGACGCGGACACAGTCATCATTCAGCATTTCAGTGTGTCACTGGTTCATTCACCTGATCACTCACCTGTCCTCCTGTCTTTAATCACAATTGTTTGTTTGGTTTTTTTTATCACATCAGTGTATCCTGGCACTTTTTTTTTTTTTTTTTAAATTCACAACACTATTAGTGATGAAATATTCAACCACCATAGAAATGTATTTTAGAAGCTCCAGTTTCAGGAGCCGGCTGCATCATACTTGTTTTACCCCTTCAGTAACTTCAGTGACGTGTGACTATATGATGGGGTACCAAGAGAGGAGGCGTGGTACTGTATGAGGAAGGCAGGAGTGGCAGAGAAGTATGTGAGGGTGGTGCAGGACATGTGAGGACAGGGAGATGGTGGTGAGGTGCGCTGTAGGAGTTGACAGATGGATTCAAGGTGGGGGTGGGATTACATCAGGAGTGCTCCGAGCCCCTTCTTGTGTGCCACGGTGATGGACAGGCTGACAGACGAGGTCGGGCGGGAGTCTCCGCGGACCATGACGTTTGCAGATGATATTGTGAGCCATAGCGAGAGTATGGAGCAGGTGGAAGAAAAGCTGGAGGTATGCTCTGGAGAGAAGAGGAATGAAGACACAATACATGTGTGAATGAAAAGGAGGCAGGTGGAACAGTGCAGATGCAAGGAGTAGAGGTAGTGAAGGTAGCAGAGTTTAAATGCCTGGGGTCAACCATCCAAAGCAAATTTGGAGAGTTTTTTTCTTGTAAATTTGTAGCTTTTTTCTTGAAAAATTACCCTTTTTTTTGTAAATGTATAGCTTTTTTCTTGTAGATTTGTTTTTCTTGGTTATTTGACTTTACCTTGTAAATTGGTGGGGTTTTTTTCCTTGTAAATTTGTAGCTTTTTCTTGTAAATTTTTAGTTTTTTTTTTCTTGTAAATGAAGTTATTAAAGATAAGATAACCCTTTATTAGTCCCACAATGGGGAAATTCCAGGATTGCAACACTCAGAGCAATAATTTAGAAGATAAGAAAATAAGAGCAGTGAATATACATATGTACATATAAATATATATACACAGTGCAGAGCATTGTAGCTAGATGGAATAAACAGCATAACCGTCTACTTATGTTACCCTACATGGTATGAATATGTACCCATACATATTGTCACCCTCCATAGTGACTGATATTGTCCTGGTTGTATACTGGAGGGGACCATTTGTGTAAGTCTGTTGCGTCTTTTGCATTCAATACTATTAGGTCGTCACGTTTTTTTGCTATCTCTGCGAGCAGCCCTGCTTAGGTTATACAGTCTGACAGCCGTAGGTAGGAAGGACCTGCGAAACCTCTCGGTTGTGCACCTAGGATGATGTAGTCTGCTGCTAAATGAGCTCCTCAGTGCGTTCAGTATGTCCTGCATAGGGTGGGACTCGGACTCCAGCAGAGATGACAGTTTAGCCACCATCCTTCTCTCTCCTATCTTCTAAAGTTTGGAATCAAACCAAAATGTAGAAAAAAACATAAAAATTGATCAATATAAATGTTTTAAAAATAATTGTGTTGTTCCTGTACCTCAGTTATGATTATTATTACCGTTCCTCTTCTGTCGGTTTGAGCCAGTCTGACTGTTCTCCTCTGGCATCGACGAGGCATTTGGGCACAGAACTGCTGCTCAGTGCTCACTGGTTATTTGCTCTCTTTAGTTTATTGGTTTATTTCAGGGACCATGTACAGAAAAAAAACATGAAGGTAAAAATGCTCTGTACCAGATTATAGCGTTCTCACTAATTTCCATCTGTAGTCCCTGAGGCAGGCAGGAAGATATTAAAAGAAAAACGGCACATACAGTGGCGTGAAAGTGATTGCCCCCCCCCTCTTCCCATTAAAACATAAATTAACTGTGGTTTATCAAATCGAGAGCTAATCTTAGGTTACATGAGATCTAGAAAGCACTCTGAGCACTCCCAGAAAACGCTGTTTGAGCCCACCTCGGTGTTATTCATGGGCCCTGAATCTGATTGGATGGAATCTGTGATTTACACATGTGGCAAAGACGGTCACAAGTGAGGAGGCATAACCTACAGTAGGGCCCAGTTTGATCAGAGCGGTCTGGACACAAAACACTTAGTGGTGTGAAAAAAGTATTTGCCCCCTTCCTGATTTCTCATTTTTTTGTATGCATGTCACACTTAAATGTTTCAGATCATCAAACAAAGATAACACAAGTAAACACAAAATGCAGTTTTTAAATGAAGATGTTTATTATTAAAGGGAAAAAAATCCAAACCTACATGGCCCTGTGTGGAAAAAGTGATTGCCCCCTAAACCTAATAACTGGTTGAGCCTCCCTTAGCAGCAACAACTGCAATCAAGTGTTTGCAATAACTGTCAGTGAATCTTTTGCAACACTGGGGGAATTTTGGCCCACTCATCTTTGCAGAATTGTTGTAATTCAGCCACATTGGAGGGTTTTCGAGAATGAACTGCATTTTTAAGGTCATGCCACAGCATCTCAATGGGATTCAGGTGAGGACTTTGACTAGGCAACTCCAAAGTCTTCATTTTGTTTTTCTTAAGCCATTCAGAGGTGAACTTGCTGGTGTGTTTTGGATCATTGTCCTACTGCAGAACCCAAGTGCGCTTCAGCTTGAGGTCACGAACAGATGGCCGGACATTCTCCTTCAGGATTTTTTGGTAGACAGCAGAATTCATGGTTCCATTTACCACAGCAAGTCTTCCAGGTCCTGAAGCAGCAAAACAGCCCCAGACCGCCACACTACCACCACCATATTTTACTGTTGGTATGACATTCCTTTTCTGAAATGCTGTTACTTTTACACCGGCTGTAATGGGACACACACCTTCCAAAAAGTTCAACTTCTGTCTCATCAGTCCACAGTATTTTCACAGAAGTCTTGGGGATCATCAGGATGTTTTCTGGCAAAACTGAGATGAGCCTTTGTTCTTTTTGCTCAGCAGTGTTTTCATCTTGGAACTCTGCCATGCAGGCCGTTTTTGCCCAGTCTCTTTCTTATGGTGGAGTCATGAACACTGACCTTAACTGAGGGAAGTGAGGCCTGTAGTTCTGTGGATGTTGTTGTGGGGTCTTTTGTGACCTCTTGGATGAGTCGTCACTGTGCTGTTGGGGTAATTTTGGTCAGCCGGCCACTCCTGGGAAGGTTCACCACTGTTGCATGTTTTTGCCATTTGCGGATAATGGCTCTTACTGTTGTTCGCTGGAGTCCCAAAGCCTTAGAAATGTCTTTATAACCTTTTTCCGGACTGATGGATCTCAATTACTTTTTTTTTGTTCCTGAATTTCTTTGGATCACAGCATGATGTCTAGTTTTTGAGGATCTTTTGGTCTACTTGACTTTGTCAGGCAGGTCCAATTTTAAGTGATTTCTTGATTGAGAACAGGTGTGGCAGTAATCAGGCCTGGGTGTGGCTAGAGAAATTGAACTCAGCTTTCCAAAGATGTGATTAACCAGTTAATTTATGTTTTAACAGGGGGCAATCACTTTTTCCACACAGAGCCATGTTGTTTTGGATTTTTTACCCTTTATAATAAACACCTTCATTTAAAAACTGCATTTTGTGTTTACTTGTTATTTTTGTCTAGTATTTAAATTTGTTTGATCTGAAACATTTAAGTGTGACAAACATACAAAAAAATGAGAAATCAGGAAGGGGCAAACACTTTTTCACACCCCTGTTATAGAAAGTGATGGGTTTTTCAGACAGTTTATTCTCTGTAAACCATAGGGATGGTCAAGGGTGAACATCCCAGTAAATTATGAAAAACTCAGACCAACAATCATGCAACGTTTAGTCATGTGAATCCGCTTTCTTCCTCATTCTGACTCAGTTTGAACATCAGCAGCTCGTCTTGACCACGACTACATATCTGAATGCATTGAGTTGCTGACATGTAATTGGCTGATTAGACATTTGCATTAACAAGCAGGTGTCATGTATTTTCACTAGTTGGATTGCGTTGAATACTTTTTTTTTGCAAAAAGTGAGAATATTCTGTAGATTTCGCAGGTTTGGAAATCTTAAAAATCTTCAATCTACATTTACATGCAAGATTAATGGAAATAAACCTGTGATATTAAACAAAAACCTAAATTTGTTCATCACAGCTGCATGTTCCTCAGTTTTATGTGTGCAGTCATCTTCTAAACATCCATGAATGTCTGTGTGTCCTTTGTCCTCCATGCTCCATCTTCTCTGTGCATGCCGTGGGTCTCATGGTCACTCCTCCATCCCCCGTGTTGTGATTGGTTGTCCCTCATGATGTGGTGCTCTGTCATTGGGTGTCTGGCCGATCTCAGGACCACAGCGGAGCCCTGATTGCCGATGAGTTCAAGGCCTGTTTGATCAGTCTGGGCTACGATGTGGAGAACGACAAGCAGGTAGGCTCCCCGGGACGCGGAGGAGGGGAAAGGTGGCGCTCTTTGGACCTCGGAGCGGGAGAGTTGAGCGCCAGACGCAGAGGACACAAAAGCTACGGGTTCACCCAGACACCAGCTGCAAATTCACCCTCAACATTTTTTGCTGGAAGAATTAAAATTGGTTCCAACTTTTTTTATTCTCTGAAATTTGCACATTAACTTTTGCTCATAAATATGTGCAAACTTTTCTTGTAAATTTGTAGCTTTTCTCTTGAAATTTTGTAGTTTTTTTTCTTAAATTTGTGGCTTTTTCCCCTGTAAAATTTTGACCCCTTGTAAAATTTTGACCCTTTTTCTTGTATAATTTTGGCTTTTTTCTATGTAAATTTGCAGTGGTCTTTTTTTGTAAATTTGTAGCATTTTCTTGTAAATTTGTAACTTAAGTTAAAAGTCAAAGTTTGTAATAAAACCAAAATTTAGAAAAAAAAGCTAGTAAAATTGATAAATAGAAATGATTTAAAAATGTATTTTTTAAAGCGCTTTCAAAATAAATAAATTTTTGCATCCCCAGAACAAGTCCAACTTGCATCCTAAAATGCATCAAAGCTCCTAACGCGTAATCTGCTGCACTGACCCTCTGCTTGCCGAGTTCTCCTCTGGTCGGTTCTCAGTCAGCGTTCCCGCTCTGAGGCTCCCGATGAGCTCCGTGTTCAAGCAGCGTTTCGGCCCGTCAGCATGGTGGTTCCAGAGGTGGTGGTGTTGCAGTGTCCCCATTTGTCCACCAGGGGTCTCTGTTGCTTCGTGCTGCTTCAGCTCCACCAGCGTGGGGGGGGTTGCTGGGGAATTCCTCCACCCCACCACTCCTCCTCCGTCTGTCCGTCAGGCTTTTGTCTGTAGCCAGACTTTATCTTTTAACTGTGTTTTATCTGTGCTTTTTTTTTTTTCTTCACCTCCCCAAACATCCTCACTCACTCATCCACTCAACTCTATTCCTCTCCATCGCACCATTTCCATCCTCTCTCTCTGACTCACCTCCTCCCACCTCGGCCATTTTGCTGTTGCTGTGGTGACCTGCAGAAGCGATCAGGACAGATGGTGTCAGATGATTTCCGGGCTCTACTCATTTCTACAGGAAACAGCCTGGTACTGCTGCGGCTGGCATGATGCTCTCTCAGGGTGTCTGCAGGTCTTTCATTCACAGGCAACACTTCTTAATCACTGACAAATTTCTAGCTTTTTTCCTTCTAAAATTTTGACTTTTTTTCTTGTAAATTTGTAGGTTTTTTTAATGTTGAATTTTCCTTGTAAATTTGTAGCTTTTTTCCCTTGCAAAATTTTGGCTTTTTTCTTGTAAATTTGTGGATTTTTTCTCTTGAAATTTTGACTTTTTTATTGTTAAGTTTGTAGCTTTTTTCCTTGTAAAATTTGTATAAATTTACAAGGAAAAAAAAATAGCTTTTTTTTCCTTGTAAAATTTTGGCTTTTTTTTTTTTTCTTGTAAATTTGTGGCTTTTGTAAAAATTTTGACTAACATTTTGGCCACACTTCTTAATCACCGAGTTTGGGTGTTTCATTCCAAAGAAAACCTTTAAGAGCCCCTATTTTGTTCATGTTCACAGCTTCCAGACTAAAATGTTTGTGGCACGATTTGGTCAAAACACCTCAGGGTTTAATGATTGCACTACCATTTTACACACAAGGAAGGAGGAGCTCTCCTCAAAACAAGCTTTTTTTAACAGGATATTGCTTTAAATGTTAAAGAGCTCCGTTTTGAAGGTGACACAATGTTTGAGGCCAACAACTTTTCGGTTGGGTTGTCAGACTAAGTGACATACTATCAAATACTGGCTGAATGTGAGTGTTTAAAAGTCCAAATAAAGCATTATCAGAGATTGTTGGGGGGGGGGGGATCGAGCCGTTGATAGTCCCTGGGGTGTAATAAGCACAGAAATGACCCTGAATGAGTGAACGGCTAATGTTAACATTGGCCAGCCACTGCTAATCAAGGAGAGATCTGGTCCGGAGTATAATAGACTATAATAAAATAAGCTGAAATAGCATTTCTGAATGAAATGTATGGTCAGGTTTATGATCATCTAGAGGCTAGACATCCTGGCTATGGCCACTCAGACCAGCTAACATTAGCATGTAAATATAGACAGGTATCACAGCCAAAATATGACAAAATTAGCCTGAATGAAATATACAATCGACTGTAGATTACTAAAACATGGAACGGGCCGGTATGGAACATTCCATATGCATTTCATCCGGGTTCCGTAGACGTTCCGTCCATGTTCTTAAGTCCTGCTAGCTAGCAGTCTCGCCTCCTGACATTTTCAAGTGCCTTACGTACACAGTGTTCCATATGGGACACCAGTAATCCTGCTAGCTAGCAGTCTCAAGGGTTTTACTTGCACCTTCCGTACATGTTCTGTTGATAGGTAATGTTCTGTATAGGGTGGTAACAGTCCTTCAAGCTTGCGGTCCAGCCTGCTAATATTCCCCAAGTGCCTTATCTGTTCAGTGGATGTGATTAGATAACTCCTGTCTTACAGTTTGGTTTTAGGCTGCGCGTCCACCAAACGTGGTTTGTTCCCCACTGTCAACGAGTATTTTCTATGTAGTCCAGCACTTAATGCGCTCAGTGCCCTTGGCGCCAAAACACTCGATGGTCAGCATATTTTGTCGCCACTCTCACAGCACTGAAAGTTGAAAAAAGTTCAATTTTCGGAGTGCCGCAGCGCTCATCAGCTGCACAGCCTCTCACCAGCCAATCAGACTAAAGGTACACTATGATCAATATTTAACAGCAAAATCTTGGTATAGTCTTAGCAGTTTGATGCAGTTTAGTCCAGTGAGTAGAGCGTGTCACAGCATATTCCATACGGAACGTTCCGTACCAATCATTCCGTGTTTTAGAAGGCACCATGATTGACTGTAGATTAATGAGCTGGTTTATTATGGTGACTACAGTTGATATAAAAAAAAAAAGAGCCATAAAATCCCCGGCCATGATGATTCCTGGCTGTTTTGTACCACTTAGCTAGCTAGCCATGCTATTGGTTCAGGTGCCCTTGTCATGCCAAGAATAAAAATAACAAAATAATCCAGAACAACGTGAGATGTATTATCGATGGTGAAGTGATGAACAAGCAGGGACCACGGATGTCTAGCTGAGCGACTAGAATTTACAGGGAAGAGCACTAAAATCATGGTTGAGCCATTAGCTATTTTGCTGGCTAAGCTAGCTTTTTTGTAAATATTATTTGTTAATTAAGAAACCATTACATTAAGTCTCAAAAACTCGCATTACAAGCCAGGGACTCATGCAGGCAGCAAACGGTAACATCATAAAAAAATGAAGCAAATGCTTGCGGTAACATGTTGCAGTGGGGATGTCCTCCCTGGATTCTAGAGAAACGAGTGGGTGGACAGAAGTCCGCACAGACGTGTCCCAGTCTTAAAAAGTTTGTTTTTACAGCTCGAGCCAATAAGTTTCAGTGTTTTAAAGTCTAATGTAAACACTTTAAATGAAGGGTTTTTTTTGCTAAATTTACATTTATGAATAAAAAAATTTACTGTGAATAAAAGTCTGTGTACCCATACCATCTATAAAACCTAATGAAACATTTTCAAAACTTGTTATAATCTATACAGATTTTGTTGTCTACATATTAGCATAAATCTAACCAGAAAGCTTTGACATGAGCACATTTCCAAAACAAATGGCTTAAGTCTTCTGGATATAAACCACAGAATGAACACACAATAAAATCAGAATTAAATTGTGCTAAATACACTTTGGTCGGGTCATATCGAGCTAAGCTAGCTGCACTGTAGCTATGTGAGCTCTGATGGGACCCACTAAAATAAAATGGAAACCCCCAGAACAGAATAACGGCTCTTTAAATTCATTGATTTATCCCCTCTTTGGGCGTTTTAGCCTCTTGGGTGTGACCTCACACCTGCAGACACCCTAAAACGCCGTCTGTCTCCCTCTGATCATCATCTACTGACCGCTCTTCCTGGCATTAGTGGATGATCGCCTACTGACAGAAAACAAAAGTGATGTTTTTGTGCCACTGACCGTGTTGTACTGTAGCACCTGTCCTTGTTTCATGATCATGTTGTGTGTGTTAATGCATGCATTAAAATGGAAAAATGTCAAATATCAGGACCACTGGGGCCACACCAGGGCTGGACTGACACACCTGTGGGCCAGTGGATGGAATTGTTTGTCGGCTTATGGCTTCCAGGTCCGCTGCTGTCCATTCCTTCATTTTCACCCTCACTTTACACCAGTAAATTTGCTCTTTTTCTGGCCTCCTCTGATTTTTCCACATGTAACTTGGAGACTTTATTCTTTTATTTGCACTGTATTATAATAAATCTAAAAATAAGTAAGTTTCAGAGACAAGTCAAAAATGTATAATTTTAAAAAATGTGGAATTCTTTTTTTTTCCCTTGAAAATTTAAAATTTTTATATGTAGCTTTGGAACACTCTCATAAAGCAGATTTTTTTTTCAGATTTTCGTTCTTCACTTTAATAACTTTTTCCACAAAGATTTTTTTTCTTGAATTTGTAACTTTCTTGTCATAAATTCATATTGTTTTTGATATTCATAATTTTTCCCCATTATATTTTTCCATTGATTTTTTTTATTAAAAATAGTTTTTTTAATTTTAAAGGTTACCTTTTCTTGTAATTTTCTCAAAAAATTCTTTTCCTGAAAAATTTTCTTGATACATTTTTTTCCTTTTGCATTTCCAATGATTATTGTACATATTATTTTCCTCATAAATTTGCAACTTTTCACATTAATTTGTGATTTCTGTCTCATAAATCCACCTTTTTTCATGTAATTTCACCCTTTTCAGTTTCAAACAGCCTCAGAATTTCCGTGCACGTCCCTGACAACTGTCGCAACCAGATAGTTTCCGTATCGGTAATTAAACTGCTACAATGTAACGGAGTTGTAGAGAAGAGCGAGTTGGTAAAGAAGCTGCTGTTGTCAGGTGAGAATCTGTTCTGAAAATATTCCCAGTAGTGGTGTCACTTTAATCTGAGAAGTGGCATCAAGGTGCGTTAATCACACGGCACCACATCCTGCTTCGTGCGTTTACCATGATTAACGCACCTTGATGTGATTAATCGCAATCAGCCACCATTAGCTGCAATTAAATCGACACCATGGTGGAAGTTTTAATGGCAGTTAATCGCATCGCGTCACATCTCGCGTCACACATTTAACGCGATTAATGCACCTTGATGTGATTAATCGCGACTGCTCGCTATTAGTCACAGTTAAATTGACACTTCGGTGAAAGTTTTAATCGTGATTAAAACTGCATCCTGCTTGAAACATGTCACTGTGTGCAGTGAATAGCACCGAAAGTTTTGAATGCCGTTAGTGACCCCGCTGATTCCGAGTGATGCTTCCTTCAAACAGAAAATAATGTGATCATGCGACTAATTATTCCATTCCCTTTTTTTGCACGTACTACTCAGCTTTACTGTTGCTCTGAGGAATGGAACAATACGTCCACATATTTGACTGGACCATCTGTGCGAATGTTGTTTGCGTGATCGTGGTGGGCCGCCTGAACCAGAAATGCCTGTGCTGAATTTTTGTCCCAGTCCAGCCCTGGTTACACCTCCCTTCGGATCGGTCTATGTAGCGTTGGTCCTGATGTTTTGCTTGCTTCTGTCAGCGTCTCGCCGTTTCGGTCTACTGTCTGAGCTGTAAATCACCGTCTCTTTCCGGGTTAACCTGTCGTTCTTCTGTCGCCAGGGAGATGCAGAGTTTGCCCGAATCATGGGCATCGTGGACCCCAACAACTGCGGCTCTGTCACCTTCCAGGCCTTCATTGACTTCATGTCCACAGAAACGACCGACAGGGACACCGCCGACCAGGTCATCGCCTCCTTCAAGGTCCTGGCTGCTGATAAGGTGAGAGCAGCGCACCAGAGGCTGTGATTTTTATTTATTTTTTTTTGGGGGGGGGGGGGGGGGGGGGGGGTTCTTTGTCCTCATTTTATATTTCCTTCATAAGTTGCATCCTTATAGTTCACATAAGTGGTTGACTATGGAGAACAGATGTTAATACTATCACACATTACACAATAATGGAAGGAAATATAAGGAAAACAATATAATATAGAATACAGTAAGGGAATATATTACAATCGTTGAAAACATGGTTAATGTTTTGGTGTTGGTATCTGCACACTTCACTTGCTTTTTCTTGGCATCTTCAGATGGAATAAAGAGTCAGTCATCACACGCTATATACAGCTGTGGACAAAATTGTTGGTACCCCTCTGTTAATGAAAGAAAAACCCACAATGGTCACAGAAATAACTTGAATCTGACAAAAGTGGTAATAAATAAAAATTCTATGAAAATTAACCAATGAAAATCAGACAATGCTTTTGAATTGTGGTTCAACAGAATTATTTTAAAAAACAAACTCAATCTGCAAGGAAATCCTGCGGTGTCTTGCGGTATTTAATAGCAGTTTGATCATTAAAAACGATCTAAGGATTGTCTGTTATTTTCTGAGGTCTTCTCCTCCACTGTCAGAGAAGGTAAAAACCTGACATAACATACAAACGCTTCATAGAATTAAAATTAATGAGCTACTTATGTTTTATTTAGATCCCAAATATCAAGGTTGAGCCACTGCTACATCACACTTCCTTATTGTTATCACGTGATCGCGATCGGTTCATCTTGGTCACGCTCGGGTCTTAAGATCTTCCGTTATTTTGTATAATTCTCACATGATCTTGTATTTCAAACTGTTCTCATCCATGCCGCTGCAAAACACAAACGGAGCTAGTAGGGACAGACGCAAGGCTCTATCCACACTGCATCTGCAGCATACTAAAACCAGAGTCAGTGTAAATCCTGGGTAATGCTGCCATTTATTTTTGCCATTCGGTGTTTAGCTGCCGTGAGTTCTGTTTGACATCATACGCATACCCTCTATTGATAGAAAATTATTGTAAAACTTTACATTTCATTACTGTTTTTTCATTATTACACATTGCTTAGATCTGAGTTCATTTGAGTTCAGCGTATTGACCTTGAGAAAAGGAAATTCCAGCGGGAAGCGGTTCCAGTGAGTCGACTCATGCTGAGGCCCCCCTCTCCTTCTTGCTCATCCAAAATATGATGCCACTGTTTGTATAAAAGACCTGTGATGTTTTGTGGTAATTTGGGGCTCTCTCTGATTAAAGAATGGCTCAATCACCTGAACGTTTCTGAGACTTTAATTTTGACACTTAGGCAAACATCAGTACATATTCCTACTGTCTCTCACTGATGCATCTCCTTCCTGCCTCCCTCAGAACTACATCACGGCCGAGGAGCTGAGGAGGGAGCTCCCTCCCGACCAGGCCGAGTACTGCATCGCCCGCATGGCCCCCTACACAGGGCCTGACACCGTCCCCGGAGCCCTCGACTACATGTCCTTCTCCACCGCCCTGTACGGCGAGAGCGACCTGTAGTGGAGACGGCGGCGGTGAGGAGGAAGAGGAGGGGAGAAGAGGAGACGCCAGGAATGGACCGATGTGGCGGTTGCGGGCGTTGCCCCTGCGTGTGCCTATTCAGAAATCGCTCAGACTCGTCAGTTTGGTTTCTCAGCTCCACTGTGTCATAAACCATCTTTCTGTTCTTGCAGCATAGGTTTATAAGAACGGGCATATCCAGGGGCAGCCGTCATCCTTAGCTTCACCCTCTGCCTTTCTGGGGTCAAACGGGTGGGGAGGGAGGGATAGGATAGGGTGGGGCTATTTTCCTGGAGGGGAGGGGGGCACCAAGCTAATCTGATACTTATGCTAATTTTTGCTTTATTTTATTATAATTTTTGTTTTTCCTTCTTGCCAGGCAGGGTTTAATGTGGTGACTGGCAACGTTTGTGTATTGGATCCTAGAGAGATTTATACTGCCGGGGGGAATAAAGTGACATATTTACCCATAATTCCCCTGTTGCTGGATAAGGTGACCTGTCTAACCTCAGCTCTTTTCCTCCTCCTGTTTTTGTCTCTTCTGTATTAATTTTTTTTTTTTTAATTTTCTGGATCGTGTGGGCGGGGCTCAGCGCTGTACATACTTATTTTTTTGTTTTCAGTGCAAACACAGAGGAAAAAAAATAGGGTCCAAGTTGTTGAGAATAATCTATCGCAGACCCCCCCCCCCCCCCCCCAGTAGGGCAAAAGTAGAATGACATTTATAAAGGAGAAAATAAATAGAGCAGTTTCAGCAGTGGAAAGGTTTGAGCTTCGGGGTCTTTTCTTCACATTTTTTGGGGAGGTTTCTTTGGCATTTCCAAACAAGAGTGAAACACATATTCAAAGCAGAAGAATGTCGATTAAACTTTTATATAATGGAGAAATACTCAAGTCACTGACATGTTCGATTGACTCGGTAGTCAGAGAATTGGTGGGATTTAAATATAAATAAGGTGCCTGTTGGCTACAGCCCTGTCCCCCCCCCCCCCCCATTCCTATTGTCTTCATCGCTTCATTTTTTGTCTAAAAAGAAACAACTATAAGGAAGGAGGGGAATCTTTGTGAACATTCCATCATGTGCAAATAAAGGAAATTGTTATGTAAAAATAAAATTTAAAAAAAGCTATGCAATCATAATGTTTCCTGAGTCCAAATTTAAAAAAAATAACCGATTTTCTCCCGGTGTGTTTGGCCGTTAATGTGACAGGAAATGGGTGAGATAGATGAGAAGGAAAGACTCGGACCAAAAGATTTTTGTTTTTTGTTTTTTTTTGTTTAGAACCACCCTGTGAGGTTGGAGATAAATGAACTCTGGAGCGGTGATTTTTTTCCCCCCTTTTTTTGTACTCTTTAATATCAAACCTTATCTGCTGTACTGGAAACTGCAACGCCTTCTGTCTCTAATGATAAATGAGTTTCACAAAGCACACATAAAAGTTTCCTTACAAAATACCTCTGCTGGTGTGTCTTTTTTGATTTATCTGTCATTTGTTTAAACTCGGAAGAAAAGAAATCACATTTTTTTGTGCCCACTCAGAGAAAATAAATGCTACTTTTCAGTTTTAAGTTTATTGTACTAAGCAGACAGATGTGTAAACCATCAAGAGTGTAAAAATGACTCCAAAGGTCCCTTTTACTGCATTTGACTAAATTGCCTTTAATTATTGCAGCATTATTGTGAATTTGCTCTTGTAGCCTTCCTCAGAACAGCTTGTTTTAGTGCATGTCTCTTTAAATGCCCAAGAGCTCCAGTTAATTGCACCCTCCCTATTATGTCACTGTTGCTAGCTTGGATAGTGAACCTGAGCCAACTAACGTAAATTCGTCCTATAGAATGAATGTCGGCGGGATATGACTGGTCCCTGGACTACAATAAGCACAGAAACGTTTGCAAATGGCTAAACTGCTGACATCAGCTAGCTGCCTTTAGTTAAGTTTTTTTTTTTTTTTTTGGGGGGGGGGCGGTAATTGTCATATTTTTAATTTGTAAGGCACTTTGTGCTACAACCTTCTGTATGAAAAGTGCTATATAAATAAAGTTTTGATTGATTTGGTCCCAGTTAGATCATAATCTATAGTTAAAAAAGCTAAAATGTCCAAGAACAAGCTAAATGGTCAAGGGTTGGTTGATGAGCAAGGGTTTCAAGGAGCGAGAATGGGGTGGGATAGAATTATAATTGAAACTAGCAATCAAGGCTGGCTAGATTGACTATTAAGCTAATGGCAGGCAGCTTGTCCAGCCTCTCCACACTGAGGTGAGCTCTAATGTGGTTGGACAGAATGACTAAAACGACCAAGCTAATGCTAACAGTTCAATGTAGCATCACAGTGAAAACATAACAAAATAAGCCAGAATGATGTGAGAGAAACGCTCCAAACACGTTATGTACATGTTCCGTATGGGATGTCTGCCGGTCCTGAATGCCGTCAGCTCTGTCGATATGCCTTCATCATGAGCCGCAGCCCACACTTAGCATGTTTCATATACTGCACATGTTCCGGTTTTATAATGGTTTATAAACAAACTGTCCCTAAAATGTGTAAAATGCAAAGCAACATGAAAAATGAACCACAAGCATGACTGCTACAGAACATGCACATGCTAACGTTATATTTTCATGTGTAAAACACTTGAGCTGGCAGGACTAGCTAGCATATCATACAGAACATTTAATAACTGTTAGAAGTACATGTTCGTAAAACATGAGACTGCTCGCTAGAATTCTGTATCTATGGCACTTGGGAATGGGAGTGTACAGAACGTGTACGGAATGTTGCACAAAACGCCTATGAAAAGTACTGTACAGTTCTGTTTATCTCCACAGGATGTCCATTAGGATGACTGAAATTTAAAAATGGTATAAATGGCGCTTGGTGAGTTAACTCCCTTGCAGCACCGTTGACTCTGAAGCGAACGCTGGGGCTCACTCTGGGCTGGGACTGGATCATCGTAGCCAATAGCACTGTGATGGCTGTAACTGAAGACCGAAGCATTTGTCAGTGACGTGGGATAAAAGACCCAGAAGAGCAAAACCAGTCAATGTTAAAATATAAATATTTCTGATTCTTCTTTCAGCTGCTACCTTGATGGATCTCCACAGTAGATCATCGGCCTCCATCTCACCCCATCCTTCCTCTGTAACACCAACCCGCTCCATGTCGTCCTTCACTACATCCATCAATCTTCTGTGGTCTTCCTCTTCTCCTGCCTGGCAGCTCCATCTTCATCATCCTTTGTTCAGTATATCTGCTATCCCTCCTCTGCACATGTCCAAACCATCTCAGCCTTCCTCTCTGTCTCCAAACCGCTCAATAAATATTTCTAATTAAAGAGATTTTAACATTTTTACCATAGTCATATGACCCACAATGGCATTATGTTTTTGTTGGGAGAGGAGTGATTTTTTTTTTTTTAAATGCATATTCATGGATTTGAACTCTTCCCTGTTTAAAAAAAAAAAAAAAAAAGGATCCCCCCCAAACACAATATTGCATAGGGTCCCCAAAAAGCTAGAAACGGCCCTGTTACCAAGTAATTAAGCAACAAACAAGTCAAGTTGAATCTGCTGCCAGACCTTTTGGCGGAAGTGGGCGGTTCTCTAGTGGAGCTGCTCGAGACCCCCTCCAAAAGATAAGCAGCCCCAGTGTGGAAACATCTGGAAGACGTGAGGCGGGCTCGTTCCATCCCCACTCATCTTTAATACCAGTAGTCAGAGTCCGCGACGCTCCACGCGTTCCACAGCTGGTTAAAAACATCTGGACCCAGCGGCGCGCGCCTGCCCCAGGAATGATGCTCGCGCTCGGCCTCACCTGCCGCGCGCTGCTGCTGTTCTTCCTCGCGGACTGTATTGGAACGGACAGGACGGCGGTAAGAGCACGGCTGTCGGTACCGGGGAGATGGGCAGGGCACTCCCGAACTGCACTCGCGTAAAAGTGACGTTTTATTGTCAAGGTACTCTCCTACGAGTAAGAGGAGTCACGTCAAATTTACTTGGAGGAAGAATTGTTTACTAAAAAAAAGTAACATTTTAAGAACAAATTTATTCAAATAAATTTGAGGTTCTCTGAAATTTGTCTACTTCCACTTTATTTGAAATAAAACAATTTTTCATGCAAATTAACAGCCTGTTTTTTTTCTCATTTTTTTATTCATTGGTTTTTAATTCAGCTGTAACCAACCATTTTAATTTTTCTTCTTTTTTTAAGATTCCTTTTTTGGGTTAACCATAGTTTTAAATGTGCTTTGTAAATAAGCTGGTCTAAATTTGAAACGTTTTCCTCAGATTTAAGCTTTATTTTTGTAATTGGTTAATTTGAGTGTTAACTCATAATTTTTTTTTTTTTTTTTTGTCACGGGTTAGATTTTTCTCCCTATATTTTTTCTTACAAATTTACATTTTTTTTTTCATGAACATGCAAGTGTTATAAGTTTTCAGGGTTTTTTTTGTTTTGTTGATTTATAATTTTACTGTCACCAGTTAAGGGTTTAGTTTGAGAAAAAAAAACTTTCCACATTTTATACTGTCACCAAATATAATTCAATTCCTATAAATTACAAATTTATTAGATGTGCAATGGTGCCCTCAAGGGGTGGAAGGGGGTGGGAAAGGCAAAAAACAGACTTGGACACAAAACACATCTCTGAGGTACCCCACAAGGCAAAGCTGTCATTTCAGATGTCATGATTCATACAAATGCTAAAAAAAAAAAAAAAAAACTCCCCAGACACGTACCATCATACCTGTAATTTCCCAGTTTGAGATCTGTCAGCATTATTTCTAGTATTAAAGTATTTCTATCTTTAAAAAAAAAATGCTGTACTCAGAAATGAGAATTTAAGGACAAGCAACCAAACCAAGTCAGTCTACTCAAGGACCTTAAAAACTATTCTAAACTGTCGAGATTTTAATATAGCGTTAGACGGAAGTTGTATGGCATGTAACAATTAAAAATTAGCATATGCAGTTTTGTGTATAACCATGTGAGTCCCAAGATCTCACTACTTTTAACTTCTGCTGGAGCTTTCACAACCCAAAAGGATTTGAATTGGAAGCTGCCCAGCCAGCATGTCCATGTGGGCCCCACCAAAGGTTTAACTGGGATGTCTTACGGGTCCCATTTGGGTTTGTCCACAGATTCCATGTTGGCCCCGACTGTGTTTGCCCACATGGACTTTACCTGTGGTACAACTGAGTAGGTGATATGTTTACCTGCTTCCAACCCATCTGGGCCCCATGTGGGTTTAAAATGGGTGAGAAAGTTTCAGTGACACTGGCGCCATGGCAAAATTACGAAGAAACAAAGTTACAAATTTGTGAGAAATGTGAATATAAGAAAAAAAGTGACAAATTTAGAAAGTCATAAATTTATTAGAAACGTAACAAATTTATGAGAGTGAAAATTTAGGCAAAAAAGCTGCAAATTTACTAGAAAAATGTGTAAAATTACTTAGAAACTCACAAGAATACTGTAGTTTAGCAAATTTACTAGAAAAAAGTCACAAATTTGAGGAAAATTCAGAAAAGTTACAAATTAACAAAATTACCAAATTTGAGAAAAAGTTGTAAGTTTACAGTAAAGTTGTAAATTTGAGTTCCAGATTTACAAGAAAAATGTTGCAAATTTATGGGAGAAAGTCACAAATTTACAAGAAAATAGTTTACAAGGAAAAAAGTAAATTTGTGAATTTTTTTTTTTCTTCTGATTGTTGCTCTGAGTGTTGCTATCCCTGTGCTGTTGCAATCCTGGAAAAAGTTGCAAATTTGAGTTTCAAATTTTCAAGAAAAATTTATCAAATTGGGGGGGAGTCACAAATTTACAAGAAAATAGCAAATTTATGAGAAAATAAGTTGAGAATAGATAAATGAGTAAAGTCCATGTGGGTAAACAGATGGGACCAACATGGAATCCATGGACAAACCCACATGGGACTCATAAGACAGCCCAGATTTAACCATTGATGGGGCCTGTTAATTATTTATTGTTATTGTTCATGGCGGAGCTCTTATTTGTGTGGTACGGGATGGCGGCCCCGGTTTTCGGTTCCACCATCTCTGGTGATATGAGGGGCTGCTGGTAGGGGGACGGTCTGTTCCGCCTTTCCTCTGCCAAGCGGCTGCATGTACGGTCGGGTGTACAGAGTCCAGTTTCATTAATGAAGCAGTGTTCAGCTCCTCTCCTGGCCTCGTCCTTGTCAACGAGTTATGACATAACATTTGGCGATGAGAGGTAAACTCATGGTGGTGTGTGGAACACCAGTTCATCCATTCCTGGAGCTCCCGGCGGAGCCGCCTGTGTCGTGGCCTTGTCAGTATGAAGCTTTCCAGATGTGCATGGTGGCACTGGACCCAGGAAGAATGGAGAAGCTGCGAGCTCGTGCATTATTAGTGCATAACCTGGGAATGGAGGGACAAAGAATTTTGGGCACGCTTGGAGATGTGGACACGTATGAAGATATAGTTAAGTTAATGGCTTGCCATTTCAGAGTGCCGGACAACGTCATCGTTCTGCAGATTATGTTCGGACAGCGCCGCCAACAGGTAGGCGAATCGATCCTGCAGTTCGTGTCAGACTTAACGCAGTTGGCTGTTGAGTGCCAGTTCAGGCTGTTAGAAGAAGAAATAGTGCATGACCATTTGGTGGAACACACCAACTGTGCAGCAGTCTGCGCCAAGCTCCTCATGTTCCCGGGGGAGTTGACGCTGATGAGGGCTGTTGAGTTAGCTTATCTGCTGCTTCTAGCTGTAGCGCTAACTCGGGAGCTAAACGAGCGCCTTTTGTCGGGAGGTTCAAGATCCCCCATGGCCGTACAGGTAGTGGACCCAGACAGCGATGGGAGTGTCGAAGATGACGCCGAGAGTGCAAACGCTGTACGGATGAGGTCTGCCCCGAAGAAGCCTAGGTGTATGGGTTGTGGGTCCACAAAGCACCACCACAAGGCCAGAGGGTGTGCGGCAAGAGGGAAGTGCTGTGGAAATTGTGGCCATTTCCACCATTTCGTGAGGATGAGCCAGTCAGCTGGACAAGAAAGCCTGCGCAAGACTTCATTTTCTCCCGCTCCAACGGTGGTGCACACGGTGTTCCCGAGTACCGATGGGTGCACGCGCTGCATGGTAGTTCTGGATGAAGTTCTGGTACCAATGTTGGTCGACATTGGAGCAAAGAGTTCTGTGTTAAATTGGGCTACAGCCAGTGTTTTCCCCACTACAAGACTGGAAGTTTCTCAGCGCCGCTTTGCAGCTATGGAGGAGGACGGTTGGCCACGGTGGGTACCATCACATTAACGGCTCAGTGCAAGTTGGCGATGATGGCCACTGTGAAGTTCATTGACGGCCTACGGCTCTAACATCATGGGCTGCAACTTGTTTTATGGCCTTGGATTCTCCATCAGGAGCGGTGCTGGGGAGGAGTGGTCAGGTGGTGGACTGGGGGACTGACCGGTTCCTAGGGTCCAGGACGATGTGGTGTGGGATTAATCGTTGCTGGGCACTCCGGAAAGTACACAAGCTGTGTCACGCTCAGGGTCGCCATGAGAGGACCCTGGTGCCAGTGTCCAAGCTGCCCTGGATGTGGGCGGCATGGGGGAGGACCTACAACGACAAGCAGGGCCCAAACGATGGTCTCAGATGTGCCAGGAGGCCGTGGAGGACTGGTGAACACGGGACCACAGGGGCGGGGTCAGCAGCCAATCTACAAGCTGTCGGGGCAGGACCGAGTGGCGCTGGAAGAGCGAGTGCCAGGCGGAAACACCGTAGGCCGTGCAAGGCCCCACTTGGAGTGGCAGACTGGGTTCGGGCTTGGGCGGAGGCGAGGTCCAGGTGGGTGAGACAGAAGCGGAACATGGAGCGGTACCAGGGTTGGCTGCAGGTGATGGGTGAGCAGCACGATTGATACCTGCTGCTGTCGGATGGCTTGTGGCGCCATCCCAGTGAGTTGCGGTATGCTCCGAAGGAGACAGGTGGGCACGACTCCAGATGGTTGGAGCACTCAGAGACATGGAGGAGAAGACGCTCCGAGGAGGAGGCGGCCAGCTGTGGTCCGAGAAGCAGACCAGGGGTGGACTGATGGTGAAGGTCTGGGGGGGTTTCAAGGGTCATCCTCACCGAGTCATGGGCGTGTTATAACTGTTCAGTTGTTCTCTCTTCTGCCTTTCCTCTGCCAAGCAGCTGCATGTACGGTTGGATGTACAGAGTCCAGTTTCATTAATAAAATCGTGTTCAGCTCCACTCCTGGCCTCGTCCTTGTCTACGAGTTACGACATAACAGGGCCCACGTGGACATGCTGGGTGTGGGTCTCAACCACTAATTAATCATGTTTCATTTCTCCTAATTACTTAAATTTTAGTCTGGATTAAAGAAACGGTCTTGCAGCAGTTGGCTTGGTGTCCACTAAAAGTAACACCGAGGTGGCTCCAGATTAGCCGGTTTTATCATCTTTTCCTACTTTCTGCCGTCCTGTGAGCACGGCCCCAAAACATTCTGGTATTATTTTAGTTTTTCTGGCCAAGAGTATTTATATGGAGCAGAAGGAGATTAATAATCAGAGTGATTTAGTGGTAGTGTGTGAGCTCCCCGGAGAAAAGCGTGGTAAAACCAGCCAACAGGACCAAACCACAAACACACACACACACACACACACACACAGCAGGCTGGGCAAATATTTAAGCTGCTATGGAGGGGAAACAGGCAGGTGTGTGTCCACGTGTCGGAGACAGAGGGAGGGTATGGGTGAGGAAAGTGGGCACTGTGGTGAAAAAACAAAACGCTGCAGTAATGTGTTTTAACAGTGCGTTAGATAAATATCACAGCTGCACTCTGCATGCCTGTATAAATATTATAAAATATGAAACAGGGAGCTTATTAAAGTCAAAATGTAGGAGTGGGACATGAAAGAAGATGATGCCAGGTGGAAATGTACCATCACAAATGGTTTCATTGTTTTAAAAATTACAAGAAAATGTCACACAATGGCATGAAATTTATGATTAAAAAAAGATAAATTTTACAGAAAAAAGTCATAAATTTATGAGAAAGAAGTTGCAAATTTATGAGGGAAAATTGTACAGGAAAAAAAGTCAGATGTTTGAGGAAAATGTTACAAATCTACAAGAAAGTTGAAAATTTGCATGGAAAAAAAAAAGCAAATTTTTGAGGGACAAAAAGGCACAATTTTTATTTTTTTAAAAAGAAATTTGAGAAGTTTTAAATTTTGTGAAAAAAAATCACAAATTTATGAGAAAAGTTGGGAATTTATGAAGAAGCCACCTCTTCTCATTCAGTCCATACAGTCAGTCATGTACAGTAGAACGAAATCACGTTTCTCCGATCCACAATGGTAATCACCTGTAGAATCAGAGGGGTCGCTGCCGTGCGAGGCACCACCACAAACAACTTCTCCTCCCCCCATTCTATTACGCTGAGCACCAAGCTAGAAGGTGG
This sequence comes from Pholidichthys leucotaenia, assembly GCA_020510985.1. Lineage (NCBI taxonomy): Eukaryota > Metazoa > Chordata > Actinopteri > Cichliformes > Pholidichthyidae > Pholidichthys > Pholidichthys leucotaenia. The sequence continues at coordinate 46,341,042 of CM035847.1, read as the reverse complement.
GAAGTACCATTTTTATATGGTCTTTGGTGTGACCCGGCCAGGACTTGAACCCCCAACCTCCCGGTTGTGGCACGAATGCTCCATCAACTAGGCTACCACTCCGGTGGCCTAGTCGCCAGTTATGAGAAAAAAAATGGTAATTTACAAGAAAAGAAACTGCAAATATATGAGAAAATAGCTGCAAATTTTTTGGAAAAACTTTGTGAATTTATGAGGAAAAAGAATTCAAGTTTTTGAGGAAAAAAGCTCCCAATTTATGACAGAATTTTTTTTTTTTTTTTTTAGAAAAAAATTCACAAATTTATGAGGAAAAAGTTGCAGATTTATTTGAATAGAGTAAAAAAACCTACAAATTTCCAAAAAAGTTGCAAATTTATGAGAAGTCAATTTTTTTTTTAGCAAAGTTGCAAATTTATGAGAGAAGTTATAAATTTTGAGAAGAAAATTCACAAAATTATCAGGAAAAAAAGGTGAAATTTTCAGGAAAAAAAACCCCTGCAAATTTATACATGAGTATGGTAGTGGTTTCACAGATATGGCGTTCACTTATATAACGCTTTTTACTCATCTCTAGGTGATCAAAGCGCTGTGCAGATCCTGCTGTCCACCCACTCACACACTGACGGCGGCGGAGCTGCCATGCTCCAGCTCCGGCACTGGCACCGGCCTGACCCACCAGGACCAACTGGGGGTTCAGTGTCTTGCTCAAGGACACTTTAAGATAAGATAAGCCTTTATTAGTCCCACAATGGGGAAATTCCAGATTTCATTTCCAGATCATTCCTTTGACATGCAGACTGCAGACAGAGCGGGAATCGAACCCCTGACCCGCCAATCAGCAGCCGGCCACACTACACCCGTTCCACAGCCGTCGATATATGGGCCAATACGTATGAAAGTGCGGAGTGCAAAGACAGGTGTGTTATTGTGATAATTAAAAAGGTCCTCAGTTCTGTGCATGTGAGCGTTCGGAGGTGTGTTATTGTGCTGATCGATTAGTTGCTAGAGTCAGCGCTGGAGATGTCGGAGTTAAGGTGGTGGCCGATGCTTAGAAGTTCCTGGCGGCTGTAGGTAATCAGTCCATCGCAGGAGGAGGACCAAAAAAAAGACAGGAAAAACACAAAAACAAGCGCAGTAGTCCGGAGTGTCGAGCCGCAGCGTGTGGACGGGCAGCCATCTTGCTTTATAAAGAGAAAATATAAGAAAAAAAGTTGCAAAATTTTAAGGAAAATTTACAGGAAAAAATGTCAAATTTACAGGACAAATTTGCAAATTTATGAGAAGAAAAAAGTCACAAATTTATGAGAAAAAAGTTGCAAATCTACAAGAAAAAGATGAAAATTTGAGATTTTTTTTTCTTGCATTTTGCATTTGGATGTTGGCAGCAAATCACAGCTAATTTGTAGCTCAAGTAGGTTAATTTTGTCTTCTTTTAATTCTTTACCTTTTGTTCTTATTAAAGACAAAAATAGAAAGATGTTTTTACCTAATATCATGCAGATCATGCAACAAAACCTACATTGGAGAAACCGGAAGATCATTCACCACAAGGAAAAAAGAACACCAGAAGGAAGGTGAGAAGGAAACACAAGGACGACTCACAAGATCACAAAAAGAAAAGGCAGAACAAGCAACATTAAAATCAGCAATATCAGATCACTGCAGAAGAAATAATCACATCATGGACTGGGACAACGCAAAAATTGTTGGATCGGAGAGCAACAGACACAAACGCTGGATCAAGGAGGCCATAGAGATCAGGAAGTGGGGAAAAGGTAGCATGAACCGGGATGAGGGGGCCTTTATGCTTTCCCACACCTGGGACCACATTCTCCAGAGACCATCGGATGGTGGAAAGCGGGGCCGGCTCGGTGGATCTGACAGGTCTGCTGGGCTGGCCCCGCCTACGAAAGTCAGCTGATAAAATGACACCTGGCAGCAATCAGCTGACACTTCTGATGAAGGCTGCAGTGAACAGTCGAAACGTGTAAAGAAGGTAAAAACATCTTTCTATTTTTGTCTTTAATAAGAACAAAAGGTAAATTAAAAAAAAAACAGCTAATTTGTGGTTAATGGGTTAAAACGCAGTAAAGCGCTGCTCCGCTCCTTAAACTCCACATGCTGAGGAGCACAGTGGCAGTCTGTGGACCTGCAGGAACATCAGTGAGTTCCTCATCGTGTGCACGTTTGTCCATCTGTCTCCAGTCGCAGCGTATGCGCGCACATGTCTGAGTGCTGAAGAGTGTACGTGCAGGTGATATTCTCACACACGCACACACACACCTCTGATGTAAACATGTTGTCATCCCTCCGTCTGCTGATGGTCTGCTGCACAGATTGCATTCAGGAAACGGGCGAAGCGAGCGCTTCATCTCGGTGCAAGCGTCTTGTTCAGACGATGAATCCCGTCCACGTCTTTCAGTGGTGCCACCCGCTCTTTTCTAGACCAAACGTCGCATTTTACAAAGCTCAGGGGATGAGTTTCACTGTTTTTCCTTCAGCAGCCTATCTGGAAGATGCGAGCCGCAAGGAGACGGTGGCAGCTTGTTCTCACTTTCTGTTGCTCGCTAACACGCTTAACAGCTGCAGAAACACTGGTGGTAATTGTCTCAGCATCAGGATGTTGTAGAGAATGTGGTTCTACAGTATTCTCATATCTTTCCTTTTGAATTCCCTCCCTTTATCTTATGTATAAATAGAGTTTGACCATTGGTGGAACCTCGGCTTTAGGACGAGCAATGTGGTTTTTGTCCTTGCTGTGGCACATCGGAACTCCGCAGGTATTCAGTTGAGTGCAGGAGTCTCACCAGCTGCCGCAAATTAACTTCCCCAGCTCCCAATGAGAGAGTTGTGTAACAAAGAGTAGAATGCGCCAAGATGCTGCAGCGCTCACCCAGATCCATGACATCACCACCTATAGTTATAGATGGTGTATTCTACAGATGTGAAAAAAGGAGCGCCTTGTAATTCTGGCTTCACTGATGTGTGATCTTGGGCAGAAAAAAAAAAAAGGGCTGAGGTGATGTCTGAGTCACTCCACCTAAATCACCTCTAAGTCTTCTTAATTTGTTGTGCTAACCCCTGCATAGCAAACATTGGCAGGAGCAGGTAAATAATCAAGCGTGCTTAATAAAATGATTGAATCTATAGGAAGATTTATTGTGGTCTCTGAAGAGAAAGCACTAACACAGATTTATTTTACACTCCCTCTCTCCGTCTCCCTCTGCAGAGCTCCATACTCACGCATCAATCTTTTGCTGTCAGTCCATTAATTAACACCCTGACAGGAGGGCACAGAGATCTCATTCACCACTAAATTATGTCAACAATGTTTGACACAGCGTGGCAAGTTTACCCAGGGCTCACCGAGCGTACGTAACGGACAAAGAGGCTCTGACGAGAAGCTGGAGTCGTGTTCTGTGTGTGTGAGCTCGGTGTTGTCGTAAGTAGTCCCATGTTGGGCAGAATGAGTTTTTGTGGTTTGTATTCGTATAAAATACAAGAATGGGTCACATGTATTCCGAGCGACACGAGTTAATTACTTTAGTGCAAGTAAGAGTGGACACCAAGTCATAGGTGTAAAGGCGAGAGAGGACATGTCCCCCCCCATCCTGAAAAAAAACAACAGAGAACTGTCACCCCAGTGTCATCAGAAACTGACACTCATATCAGCGCAGTGGTGCAGTGGTTAGCACCATGGCAGCACAGCAAGAGGGTCACGGGATCGATTCCAACCCTGACCATTGTGTGTCTGATCCCACCCCCTGACCATCGGTGACCCTTCTGCGTGGAGTTTGCATGTTCTCTGCGTGGGTTTACCATGGGTACTCTGGTTTCCTCCCACAGGCCAAAAATATGCAGCTTAGGCTAATTGGAGACTCTAAAGTGGCCCTCGGTGTGAATGGTGAAGGTATTGGCACCGTACCGTGGCTGCCTCATTCATCCAGGTGGATGTCCTGAAGCCCCCTCTGGGGATTAATAAAGTATAAAAACAAAATAGACTGTGAAGCTCTGCAAATTGAAATTTCAGAGGAACAATGGGAATTGGCTTGTACAGAAGCTCAAACCAAATCAATAAATGCACGCCTTAAATTGATACATTTCAAATGGTTAATGCGGATGTATGTTACACCGGAGGAGTTAAATAGATATAACAAAAATATACCAGATACATGCACAAAATGCATGGAAAGTAAAGGAACCCTATTTCATTGTTTATGGGAATGTAGATTAATAAGAATGTTTTGGGAAGAGGTGAGGGTAACAATTGAAAAAATAATCTCAAAACAAATCATATTGAATCCTAAACTGTTTTTGTTGGGTCTGTACCCAGAAAAGCATAATTTTAATAAAAGTGAAAGAACATTCATAGACCTCAGTTTGCTTAATGCCAAAAAATGTATTGCACTATTATGGAAAAAGACTCATAGACCAGATGTGACTCAGTGGTTAAGACAGATGTTAACAAACCTTCCATTAGAAAGAATAACATATATACTAAAATCAAAGGAAATTGTGTTTGAGAATATATGGAGACCTTTTATTGATTATGTAAAAAATTTAAACATAACTCTTGAAGAAGAAGGTGAATGATGTGTGTGGACCTTGTAAATTCCAAACTGGTGAACATAATATGTATACTTTTGTATTGGATTGTCTAGACTAAACAGAGGAGCATTGTTGAAGACTTGATTTTGTTGGTGGTTGTTGGTGTTTTTAGTGCATTTTTTTTTTTTTGTAGTACTTTAGTGTTAGTGTTTGATTGTTTGTATCATGTTTGTTAAAAAAAAAAAAAAAGGTTCAATAAAGATATTGTGGAAAAAAAAAATAGACTGTGAAGCAACAATGCTAAATCCAAAAAAAGCTTGCAAATTTGGAACATTTCTTGTAAATATGCAAATTTTTTCTCATAAAATTGCAACTTTTTTCTTTTCAACCTGCAACTTTTTTCTCATTTGCAACTTTTTTCTTTTTAATCTCACTTTTTTGCATAAATTTGCAATTTTTTTCATTATAAATGTCTTTTTTTCTTCTAAATTGGCACCTTTTTTCTCATAAATTTGCATCTTTTTTCTCATAAATTCTGCTGCTTTCATTTTTTCCTTCATTTGCATTTCTCCCTTCCAATGAAAGAGGCTTAATATTGTCAGAATGCTGCAGTTTAATATTTTTCATTTCCACATTTATGGGCATATTTGCTCTTCAAAATTATTATGGGAGATTAATATAAATTGACTCGCTTAAAAAACAGGAAATTGCAGCTTACAGTATGAAAAGCCGTTCCCTGTAAGACAGAAATGTTTCCATTGGCCGTCCCGATGATTTAACAGAGCCGCTCCAGAGTTTTTTTTGCTGTCAGAGACTCGCTTTTCATTCACTCACCAGCTTCTATTTACACTGAAAATGTCAAAATAAAGTCTCCCTGTCATGCGTGACAGCCAAACTCCCTCCTCCCCCTCCATTCAGGCAGTGGTGGAGAAGCAGAGACGCTGCATCACTCTTGCAGGAATAATGCTGATTTCCCTAGTCTCATTTGGTGAAGTTTATTCACCCGTTAATTTGCAAAATTGAATCAGTTAGAGGTGTGAGAAAGACATTGCTGCACAGCCACAGGGGGGCTGTTGTGGCTTCTTTCATTTAATTTGTCTTTTATTAGCACTTCTTCATTTTTCTCTTTCGGTACTTTTTTGTTCAGGTGTGATGCTCAAAGTCTGGCTGAGTCGACGTGTTTATCATTGCAGACAAATGCTCTTTGCAGAAGTTATCAGTTACGACTCATATTATCTTCCCTTTGCACCTGCAGTACTTTGAACTTTTTTAAAAACATTTGTCAGAAAGTAGTCCAACAGTTTAAGCTATTAACATTTAGATTAGCAGTCTATAAGACAAAGAAAAGGAGGCAAAGACAGAGGAAAAGGACTATGATGACATTATGATCTGTGGTGAGAGTAGGGAGCAGGTGGAAGAGAACCTGGAGAGGTGTAGGTATGCGCTGGGAAAAAAAGAGGAATGAAAGTCAGACGCAAGACAGAATACATGTGTGTGAATGAGAGGGAAGTAGGTGTAATGATGAAGAGGTGGTGAAGGTAGATGAGTTTAAATACCTGGGGTCAACCATCCAAAGCAATGGACGGGGCACAGGACAGGCAAAGAAGAGATTGCAGGCAACATTTTTCTTACAAACTTGCAACATTTTATAGAAATTTGCAGGGTTTTTTTTCAGAAATTGCAACTTTTTTCTTTTAAATTTATACAATTTTTCTAATAAATTTGTTACTTTTGTGTTGCAAAGTTGCAACTTTTTTAAATCAAAGTGACTTTTTTCTTGTAAATTTGCAACTTTTATATACATTTGATTTTTTTTCAGAAACTTGCAACTTTTTCTTTTAAATTTACAAAATGTTTCTCATAAAATTGTTACTTTTGTGCTGTAAAGTTGCAAGACAAAATACATGTATGTGAATGAGAGGGAGGCAGGTGTAATGGTAAAGACACAATGAGTAGAGATGGTGAAGGTAGATGAGTTTAAATACCTGGGGTCAACCATCCAAAGCAATGGACGGTGCAAAGGAGATGTGAAGACGAGAGTGCAGGTAGGGTGGAGTGGGTGGAGACGGGTGACAGAAGGATAGCAGCTAGAGTGAAAGGGAAGATTTACAAGACGGTAGTGAGACCTGCTATGATGTATGGTTTGGAGACTGTGGCACTGACAAAAAGACAGGTGGCAGAGTTGAAGATGCTAAGATTCTCATTGTGAGTGACTTGGAGGGACAGGATTAGAAATGAGTATATCAGAGGGACAGCTCAGGTTGAGCAGTTTGGAGACAAAGAAAGAGTCAAGGCTGAGATGGTTTGGACATGTGCCGAGGAGGGATAGTGGATGAGAAAAGTCTGATTCTCGTCCGACCAGGAGAATAACAGCAAGTTTGGCTAAATGTAATCTCGAAGTTCCTTCTATTGGCAGACATTTTGTTTTCTTATACAGTCGTTCTGCTTTATTTCTTTACTTTTATTTTGTTTTCTTTGTCTTTCTTTTGGTCACTAGTTGCTTGCAGGATTAGCAAACTTGCAAGGATTGAAATTAGCTTTCATCCAGAAGGTTCTTCATTTTCTTCTTTTCTAAAATTCTGTGCATTGTTATACCTCCTGATTTTGTCTAGCATCTAAACCAGGGGTCTGCAACCTGCGGCCCTGGGGCCACATGTGGCTCTTTTTGTCCATAGATAGTGGCTTCCTGAGGCGTTGAGGGAAAAAAGTATGTTTCCAAGAAAAAAGGTTGCACATTAATGAGAAAAATACCCTAAAAAGCAGAAAATGTGAAAACCTGAAAATTTATACAAAAAATACTTGAAATTTAAGGAAAATGTTGAAATTTTATGAGGAAAAAAAACCACAGATTGGCAAGAAAAAAAATCACAAATTTACCTGAAAAAGCAACAATTTTATTAGAAAATAGTTGCAAATTTATATGAAAAAGGAGCATTTTTACTTGAAAAAAGGTAAACAATCAGAAAAGACAATCAGATGAGAGAAGTAGAAGTTATGCAAAAAAAAATGAAAATAGCTTGTACTTTTTTGGGGAAAATGTCACAAATTTACAAGGAAAAAAAGTCTTCAATTTTACGTGATAAATGTTTTAAATTTGCAAAGAAAAATATGCCAAAAATATAACACATTTTGAAAAAATAAACATTACAATTTAAAATATTTACACAATTTTGCAAGGCAGAAAAGACAAACTTTTTGCAAACAATCAAAAAGTTACAAGAAAACCAAGCAATTTTGTAAGACAAAGGAAAAAAACTATCAGAAAAGCTGCAAATTTATAAGAAAAAACTCCTCTGATGTAGTCAGGCCAGATTGTAGTCGTAATTCTGCTTTAGCTTTTAGGCTCAGATATTTTTGTGGCTCCATGCAAATTTTTCTTACACAAAAATCACTCACAGTGGCTTTTTGTGTGGTACAGGTTACCAACCCCGATCTAAACCACTGGCGGGACAAAGTGCGGAGTTTACTTCTTTTTCAGATCACTGAAATTCTTTCACACTGGAAGGTTATCATGTTTCATTTTTCCCTGATTGGGCCGTGTCTGTCATTTATTTATTTTGCAGCCCTTCCTCATCTCGGAGAACATGTGGCCTCGTGGGTGTGTCCTGGACTGTCAGAGTGGGCGCCACAGAGCCGTCTGCGGCAGCAACGGCAGGTTGTATAAGTCGGTGTGTGCCTTTCAGAGGGCGCAGTGCGTCAACACACAGCTCCGCCTAGCTCCACGGGCACACTGCGCAGGTACTTAACAGACACGCTGTCACAGTCTGCAGATATCTGTCCGCCCTAGTGATGAGTAGTAATCGCTGTCCAATATTGTTCAACATTTATTTCCTCCTCCAGTAAGCAAGTAAGACATAAAGATTGATTACACGTCTTAATGTGTAGGAATCACTATCTGCTCCCTCTACAGTAAATAAAAATATAAATCTTAAGCATCCTTAAGTGATTAAACAAAAAGTTGATAAAACAAATTAAATATGTAGGCTCTAAATCTAATGACTTGGCCTCTGTTCCTCCTCATAATTTAAAAATTAAATGCGTTTTGTTAAATATTAGGTCTCTAAGTCCCAAGTCTTTACTAGTCCATGATCTGTTAATTGATCATCAGATTGATTTAATATCCCTTACAGAGACTTTGTTAGAGCAAGAGGATTATGTTGGTTTAAATGATTCAACTCCCTCTGGTTGTTTAAACTGTCAAAATCCCAGAAGTTCTGGTCATGGAGGAGGAGTAGCAGCAATGTACCATTCCAAATTACTAGTTAATGTAATGCAAAAACCACGTTTTAATTCCTTTGAGGGCCTGGGGCCTTATGTACAAAGGGTACTTAGCACAAAAACATGGCGTACGTCCTTTTCCACATAAAATTTCAGATGTATCGAGAATGAAATGACCGTGGAAATATGCGCAGCCCCACACCAACTTCATGGCTGGCATACATACGTTTCTACTGTTATTGGTCCGCTGGTGACACTTAGAGGTGATGTTGGGAGACTGATAATGACGTGAAAATTATTGTACACACCAGAGACACATGATGAACAAACATCCAAATGTGGGCAATTAGATGAGTGGATATAAAAGCAAGTACAAAGAAGTGCAGAAAATGCCTCTAACAACAGAGGATTAGAGGATATTGCAAATCGCACAGTGAGAAGAGAAAGGGTATTTAGAGAGAGAAGATTTCGAGAGCCAGTTTTCCTAATGATTCTAATTAACAGCATTGTTGGGAACAAACTACAAGCTGGTACTGTGCAGATCAGTGGCTTCTTGGTGAGTAAATTCATGTAATTGTCCGAATAGTAACCCACTTCATGCACAACGTGCCTGTGCACCCCACAAATATCAGCCTGTCTTCAAGGCTACATTGCAACTCCGTGGTTTGAGTGAGTGACTTACTTTTTTTCCTGATTAAACTACAGTTTCGCAGCATTCTACCAAGCTCTCAATTGCCTCTGTGTGTACAGTAGTTATGTGAATAAACACATGCGTAAAGTTTGAAATGCAACCGTGTCACCCTTTCCCCGTTGCACTTCATTCATTTAGTAGTGCGTGTAATCCATGTAAGTTGTATATAACTAGAAAGGATGAGATTTGCATTTTGGACATAAAATATGTACTTGTTGAGTCTAATGTGATCCGCTTTCAACTGACAGGTGACCGTGGCTACCCACTAAATAGGTTCATATTGTCTTCTTTTTCGTGACTGTTTTCCTTTATTCAACCAGCTGATCCTCCTTGCTGGTCACAAATTGATTGACTGATTTATTCATCATTTAAAATAACACTGTATAAAAGATACAACATGCATTTAAAAACAGTGTGATGACACAAGAAAGTGCGCACACTTTGTGGTCCCTAGAAGAGATCATAGCTGGTCTTGTACCTGGAACTTTCTGCTTTGACAGCTGGTAGTTTAACCACTGAGCTATGCATGGTGCCAATCACAGCGATCAGCTAACACTTCTGAGGATGACTGCAGACGTCAGTCTACACATGTCAAAGTTAAAAAACATCTTCTTATCCCTGTCTGAATAAAGGAAACGATAAACTAATCTTTTAGGGCTGTGAGCAGGCTATAAGTGACTTTCGCATCTCGGCTCGTGCAAAGCATCATGGGAACGTGGCTACCAAACATGCTCTATCGATATATTTAATTTATGGAAAGTTCCTGATCTACGAGTATATTGTATGCATAGGGGTCTTCCCAGTTGTACCTGCAAATGCAAGGATAAACTAGTTGCACTTGCATTCCCGGCCACTTTGCAGAAATTAGCCAAAATGGCCCCCCTGTATGTATGCTGACATAGCAGATTTTTTGTTGTCAAAGGACCAAGCACCCTTACTTGCGAGACTCCGAAACAACTACAAAGAAGGTAAGCGAGTGATTTGACAGCTCAACTTTGGTTTTGTCATTTTGAGTAAATTTCACTACAAGGCATAGCCTGCTTACTTAGATCTATAGGTCGATACTACTATAGTAAGTACCACACGTTTTCAATGATTTGCAATTTTATTTTATACCAGCCTACTTATCAATGGCCTTAATTACATGTGTGTGTAGATCAAGCGTCATTACCAATATACAAAGAACTACATCCTAGATCCAGGCCTGCCTGTCCGTACATACTACTACTTCAGGGTTTAGATTCGTGTCAGTTAGGCTAGAACTTGAACAATACACAACACTATTTAATTATGTTATAATATAGACTTACTGCTTTAATCCAACAATTACATCCGTTTGGATCCTTCAGCTCCGTGGGGAATGTATATAACGTGAATGGCGGCGGACATGTGCACACGCTGGTACTGAAGTTACACGCATGTATGCTGCAAGTTTGCTTTTTCCACCGCTCTAGATGATACATGCCATTCCCACACTTCACTACGGCACAGTGTGCATCTGGCATAACAGATATTTAAAGCTTAAAGCAGACTTTAAGCGGCAATTGTTCAGGTGTGACAGTACTGTTTGTATGCAAAAGCAAGGCGGCTACCAGAATGTTTGGTAGTTGTGAACTTTGAACTCACATAGTCCACACATTCGCACTCCTAATGCGAAAGTTGCTTATAGAATTGCCTATATCCGGTGCTAATGCTGGAAGACAGCGTGCCAAACAAAATGTTTTTACGTGCCTCTGCCTCATTCAGCAGCACCTCTAACTCACATTCCATGAAATTCCATTAAATCCATTATTTTTGATCGTGGATACAGGTGAATCAAACGTTCAGCGCTTGTATATACCTATTTGCATACCTATTTGCATCTAATTACATATTCAAATGGAGGCATGTCAAGGGAGGAGTCCGGTATTTCTTCATGTGCGTTCAATTTCAAGCAGATCGGTACAGTGATCCCTCACTTATCGCGGTTAATGGGTTCCAGAACCGACCGCGAAAAGTGAAAAACCGCGAAGTAGCGTCACCCCTAATGACGTCATCCATAAATAATACGTACGTTCATTCTCTCACTCTCTCTCTCTCATATGATACGTGTGTGTGTACGTGTACATACATACGTAGATGTAAATAAAGTGTACATAAATATGTTTTTAGAACTCTTTTATTCTTATAACAAGATACGTAACTCAAGATGAAAATGATTTACTGCATAGGTTAATGAGAGCTTTACTGCTCCTCAGGTGACGCCTCATCGTCAGGTGCTAGAGGCGCAGGATCATCGAGGGCAGCTTCCGATAGAGCTGGAGAAGCTGCAGGAGGCGGCGTAGTGGCTCGACGGGAAGACTATTTCGCACAAAATGGCACAAGAGAACAGCAAAAAGTTCCACGCGGCGAGACTAAAAGTAACACGAGCGATAAAGAGCAATGAATGTGGTCTTCCTTCCCTTCATGGGCGCTCGGCAGGGAGAGGAGGTGGGTGAAACGTCTTGGCCAATCAGCTTGCGGGGTGAAACGTCTCGGCCAATCAGCTTGCGAGATTTCCGAGCCGAGCCAACACGAGAACAGCGAACAGAGAGGTGGATTTTTTGAGTTGTGCGGCTCTCCGTGTTGATACCTGATGTTCTAATGTAGTCTCCCTGCCTTCTGCTAGCGCCCGCCCATTATTTCTCAATTTTGAATTTTTGATGAATATTTTTGAAAAATCCGCGATGCACTGAGGGCGCGAAAGGTGAAGCGCGAAGTAGCGAGGGATCACTGTATATACAAAGGAAATGTGCTTGGATTCTTGCGTATGGACAGTTTCATACATCTGGATTTTTTGTTTTGCTTATGGCGTTTTCTTGATTTAAACGTACGTCGTCTTTCAGTCGGAAATTCACGCAAGTCTTTGTATATGAGGCCCCTGGTCCTCAGTATTGGGCATGTTAGCAATTTTAGGTTAAAACCACTTTTATTTGCTATAGTTTGTCCTCCCTCAGCCTACTTAGAGTTTTTATTTGAATTTGCAGACTTCTTAGTGGATTTAGTGCTGAAATCACAAAGAAAAAATGGCCCAAATAAGTCCGTAAAGTTTCTCCAACTCATTCAGAATGCAGCTGCATGTATCCTTATGAGAACAGGAAGAAGATATCACATTACTCCAGTTTTAGCTTCTTTACATTGGCTCCCAATAAAATATAGAATTGAATTGAAGATATTGCTCTTAACCTATAAAGCTCTTAATGGTATGGTTCCTTCTTACCTGCAAGAACTCTTAGTCCCGTATCATCGAACCAGAGTTCTGGGCTCCCAAAAATCCAAACTACTAGTGGTCCCCAAGGTATCTAGAAGTAGATTGGGAGGTAGAGCTTTCAGCTATCAAGCTCCCTTCCTGTGGAACCATCTTCCCAGTTCAGTTCGGAAGGCAGACACTCTCTCTTTATTCAAGAGCAAGTTGAAATCTTTTCTCTTTGATAAGGCCTTTAGTTAGAAATGCTGCCCCTACCAGGCCTTTGCTTGCATGTGGAGCCTGGCCAGGCTTGGTACTGGACTGTTTGGCTTTGAATGTTATGTTTGTTCTGAATGTAGCAACTCAAGCCAGCCGATCAAGGTGGATGGCCGTCCTCTATGAGCTATGGTTTCGCCCGAGGTTTCTGTCCGTTAAAGGGAAGTTTTTCCTCACCTGTGTCACTGCAGTGCTTGCTCTTAGGGGTCTCTGCTGGGTTCTATAAACTAAGAGTGTGGCCTAAACCCACTCTTTTCTGTAAAGTGCCTTGAGACGACCCGTGTTGTGATTTGGCGCTATATAAATAAAATTGACTTGAATTGAAATCGGATAGAATAATTATAGTAGGGGACTTTAATATACATGTAGATGTAGATAGTGATTGCCTTAATATGGCATTTAATTCAATATGGGCAGTGGCTAGACCTGCTTGGAACCGGTCTATAATGGAGAAGTAAGGTGCTTCCTTCGCTTCACTAGCCTGGGTGTACACCTTGGACAAGTGTTGGCACACCCTTGGCCTCCCTTGACCGGGATACGGCCTAGGTCACTATACTTGGCAGTTCTGTCAACTCGGCATCCGTCCCAGCAAGGCTTTTTGTGATCATGCCACCTCTGGACTTGCCTAGCTTGCATGTGAAGTCAGCCTTCGGCAGAAAGCTTTGAACCATCAGATGCTTCAGTAAGCTGGATGGCGATCGCTGCAGTGTGTTGTGGAATGCGAAGAGCGTGATGAGGCTCAAGAAGTCACAGTCATCCACTGCATCTGTCTCTTCTTCCAACCTTCTTGACAACATCTTGCTGCTGGATCCAGGTGGAGTTTGGACGAGAGAATGAGGTTGACGTGTTGCGCCATCTCCTCCTCACTTTAAACAGTTTTTTTTCGCGCAAGTCACCTTTCACTGTTATACCTTGTTTAAAGCCCTGTGGCGATGGGCAAGTAGCGAAGCGACAGGCGTGGGCCTCACTGGAAGTCGTAGCTTCAAACCTGCACACAGGCGGCTCAGGCTATAGGGTCGTTCTTCACTGATAGAACAGCAGAGAAGTCCGGCAGCCACCTGAGCGACTGAGCAGCCCTATTTAGGAATGCACTACTCACCTCCTGGCATGAGGAAGGGGCTAGAAAAGGTGCCCTAAACATTGCCTGTTCCATCCCACCCCTGGCCAGCATACCGCGGTTGGCAGGGACCCCACTTTGGTGCGGTCGAAAAGTAGAGAAGAAATCAAGAAATGTTCCTCACAAACTAGGTGCATGGAATGTGCGCACTCTACTGGACAATAACAACTTAGAAAGACCTCATAGGAGGACAGCTTTGGTTGCTAGCGAGCTTGCTCGATATTGCAGCTTTCAGTGAAACCCGCTTTGCTGGAGAAGGAGACTTTGCGAACGAGGTTTGGGCTACATCTTTTTTTGGAGTGGGCATGAAAACCAGGAATGTTGCGAGGCCGGCACTGGCTTTGCCATAAAAACAGCCCTGGTTACCAAACTAGTTGGCTTCCCCGAAGGCCTGAGCGACAGATTAATCACTCTCAAACTTCCTCTTGCTTCCGGTCGCAAACACCTGACCGTCATCAGTGCCTATGCCGCTTGCTATGACCAACCCTGATGAAGAGAAGATGAAATTCTACGAAGACCTTCACTCTCTTATCTCTACTGTCCCGAAAACTGACAAGTTAGTCGTACTCAGTGACTTTAATGCCAGAGTTGGATCAGACAGTACTGCTTGGGAAGGAGTAAAAGGAAAATACAGTCAGAAAATGCAACAGCAATCTGCTTCTCCTGCTTCAGACCTGTGCAGAACATGATCTCCTCATCACTAACACAGTCTTTCATCTCCCAGTTTGCAATAGGACGACTTGGATGCATCCTCGCTCTCGCCACTGACATCTCATTGACTATGCAATCATAAGACAGAAAGACAGGCAGGATGTGCTTGTAACAAAGTCACTGTGCGGTGCTGACTGCTGGACAGATCATCGGCTCATAATAACGAAACTTAACTTTCGCATTAAACCAAAAAGGCGCCCCCAAGGTATGAAGAGCCCCAAAAAACTCAGTGTCTCTAGGCTGAAGTGTAACCCTTGCCTTACGTTAATTAGGTAAAAGTAATTCTTAAGTGTAGACCAGTTGCTAGGTTCGTAAGGATTACAATAGGAAATTAAGTGTGGAATAAAATGGCTGGAGGCAAGAAATGAACAATGATGGTTGTTATTTTTAAAGATAAAGAAAACTAAATAAAAACAATTTACAAATACACAGTAATAACAACGGCCGGCATGAAATAAAACCCCAAAAATGTCCTACTGAGCTCAGTGGTTGCTTGTCTTTTTTTTAGTCATTTGACCAGTCAAGATATCTTTTATTTCCAAGTTCAGGTTTCTTTTCCTTTTTTAAAGCGGCAGTTTTAAGTTGTTACCACTTTGATTTTTGTGCACTGGAGAGAGGAAGGATGTTCTTCAATCGAGATCTTGGTTCAGGTCTTCGTTCAGGCTCGCCATCTCTCTCCGTAGAGAATCCAGGATCCAGAAGCTTCTTAATCGGCAACAAAAAACATAGCCAAGATGAGGTATCAGCGTGAACACAGCAAGGGACACAGCCACACGGCCTCTCAAGCTTGTGCTCCCATCAACAAGACGACCCACAGGTTTTTACACGGACCGTCTACAGCCTCTCTCGTTCATTCTCAGAGTGCAAAAAAACTGAAAAACTGGTACGTGACTCAGTGCTCTGCTCGGAAGGCAGGACTTATATCGCTCTTAACAAATAAAAAGGTCAAGATCACCCAACGTGACCATGAAACAGGAAAACAAAAGTTGGATAACGAGGATCACGCTTCCTCTTTTCAAAATAAACGTTTTTCAAAATAAAATCACACAAATGCATTAACGCAAATGAAATGTGAGAAAAAGGGTCATTTTCTCAGCTGGGTTACACCCTCCCGCGCTAAATATCATGCACGTCTCATTGCATGTGTAACCAAGACTGTCCATCATTAGTATTTAGAAACTCTGAGAAGGCTGTACTCAAACCTTGAAAAAGAGACT
Source organism: Pholidichthys leucotaenia (assembly GCA_020510985.1). Lineage (NCBI taxonomy): Eukaryota > Metazoa > Chordata > Actinopteri > Cichliformes > Pholidichthyidae > Pholidichthys > Pholidichthys leucotaenia. The sequence goes on along the minus strand of CM035847.1, from coordinate 46,325,059 downwards.
TAACAACAGTTACTAGAGGATTTCCTAAATCAGGATGCTCGAGTCTTTTTGGAAGTTGTCTGATTCTTTCAGATCGTCGCATTGGTTGAGTTGTAATGGGATCATTATTGTCCATTTCATCAGGTAAATCATTCGATTGGTGTTCTTGTTCCTCGACTGAATTGTCAGAAGGTTCTTCTAGTATTGTTACTGTTTCATTTTCCACAGGTTTGTCATTTTCAGTATTGTCTTCATCCAATATGTTTTCCACAAAGTTGTCAATTTCAGTATTGTCTCCATCCGGTATCATTTCCACAAGTGAATCATAGGAAAGTTCAATCTCATTTGCATTATGCGCCATATCCGGTTCTGCATTGGCAGTGGTTTCAGGTAAGTCACAGTCAGGTGGGTTTGTCAGTTCCGGTGTTTGCAAAGGTTTTGGATACTCATGTACAGTAGTAAATCTGGTTATCTCCTCACATGGGGAATCCTCAACCCAAGGAATCAAAAATTCATTTTCAATTTCAGTTAACTCTTCGTGATCATTGTTCTCTGTAACAGTTGTTTGGCGTATCTTAGGACGGTGAATAGGCTCTGGCTCAGGTGTTTCTGCTGTGGCAACAGGGAGGAAACTGCAGGGAAGCAAAAGGTCTCTGTGTAAAGTTCTTGAGGGACCTTGCTTTGACTCGGGTTTAACTGTGTAAATGGGTAAATTACCTGCACGTTTGACTACCACATGAATGTCGGCCTCCCATTTATCAGCAAGCTTATTTTTTCCACGCAATCTCACATTTCTAACTAAAACCCTATCCCCAGATTCAAGTTTAGAAACAGTGATTTTGCGGTCAAACCTGGCCTTGTTCTTGTCTGCAATCTTTTGTGCATTTTGTGAAGCTAACTTGTAGCTTTCTTTGAGCCTTTTCTTGAGATTTTCAACGTATTGCAAGTGAGTAACTTTCTGATCTTTGTTGAGAGGAAGTCTGAACGCGAGATCAACTGCCAATCTGGGTTTTCTACCAAACATTAATTCGTAGGGAGTAAACCCGGTTACATCACTGCGTGTGCAGTTGTATGCATGTACTAACGGCATAACATAGTCTTTCCAGTGGGACTTTTGTTTGGACTCAAGCGTTCCTAACATATTCAGTAGCGTTCAGTTGAATCTTTCAGTGGGGTTACCCCTGGGGTGGTATGGGGTTGTTCTTATTTTCTTTATGCCTGAGATCTCACAAAGGTCTTTTATTAGTTTTGCCTCAAAATCAGGACCCTGATCACTGTGCAGGCGCTCAGGTATACCGTAGTGAACGATGAATTGGTCCCACAGGCACCTGGCAACCGTTTTGGACCTTTGATTTGGGGTAGGCAATGCAAGGGCAAATTTAGTAAAATGATCAGTCATTACGAGAATATTGCTTGTATTGCTACTGTCTGGTTCCAGACTGAGAAAGTCCATGCAGACTAGCTCTAAAGGTCGTGTGGTGGTTATGTTGACCAGGCTAGCCGCTTTTTCAGGAGGACTTTTTCTTCGTATGCATCGATCACATGTTTTTACTTTTTGCTCGACATCTGTTGCCATACGTGGCCAATAGAATTGTGTTCTGACCAGATCAAGGGTTCTGTCAATACCTACGTGGCCCATATCATTGTGCAAACTTTGGAGTATGGGAGCTCTGAGCTCCTCGGGAAGAACGAGCTGGTGGGTCACTTGGTCTCCATTTTGTCTTTTTCTGTACAACACTTCATTGTACATCTCCAATTTATTGAGTTCTCTGAGTAAAAGAGGGAGATCTGGGAGTTCTTTTCTAGCAGTCGGTGGGGGTGTTTGGCCATGTTCGATTTGTTCAGTAACTTGTCTGATTGTCGAGTCCGCTCTTTGTCTTTGATTTCTGTTTGAGACAAGGCAGGGATAGTTGGTAAGCCATTGTGTTGCTCCAAAACATACAGGTCTGGGATCGCGTCAGCTGAGATGATAAGTGACTCTACAAGTGTAACACCACTATCCTGACTGTCATCACGGATTTTAACAAGGTGGTTTTGACAGATGGCTTGGACAGCTTCACCATTTACAAGCTCTGTGGTGTCACTGTCAGCTAAGTGACGCTCTACAAAGCGGCTTACATGCTCCTGCTCTTTCCTGGACTGGACATCATTAATGAGTTCACCATGAGGACGTCTAGACAACCCATCTATGTCTAGGTTTTGCTTGCCTGCTCTATACTGTAACTTAAAGTTGTAGTTAGACAAAGCTGCAAGCCACCTGTAGCTTGTGGCGTCTAATTTAGCAGAGGTCAATATGTATGTGAGTGGGTTACTATCTGTAACTACCGTGAACTGACCACCATACAAATAATCGTGAAACTTTTCAGTTACTGACCATTTTACAGCTAAAAACTCTAACTTGTGAGCTGGATAACGTGCTTCACTCCTTGATAACCCATGACTGGCAAAAGCTATGGCTCTAAGCTGACCGTCCTGCTCCTGATAGAGTGCTGCACCTAAGCCGGTGGTACTGGCATCGGTATGGAGTATGTAAGGCAGCTTCGGGTCTGCAAAGCCTAAGATAGGAGCTGATGTTAACTTTTCGATGATGGAGTCGAAAGCTTTTTGACAGTCTGTGGTCCATCAACTCTCAACTGGCAGTTTGGGATCAAGGTAGGTTTGGTCGGTGACTTTGGATTTTGACCTTTTGTTGAGTGGCGGGTAACCGCGTGTGAGGTCATTAAGAGGGCGTACTATGGACGAGTACCCTTCAATGAAGCGTCTGTAGTACCCTGAGAACCCTGAAAAGGATCTCAGTTCCTTGAGATTCTTAGGCCGTGGCCAGGTCTTAAGGGCCTGAATCTTTTTGGGATCTGTCTTGACACCGCTTTCGGAGATTACATGACCTAGGTACCGGACTGTTGTTTGAAAAAATTTACATTTTTCCGGCAATAACTTTAGCCCGTACTCTTTAAGACGATGGAGTACCCGCATGAGTCACCGTTCATGTTCTTCCAAACTATTGGAAAAGATGATGAGATCATCTAGAAAGACTAGCACCTCATGTAAGTTCATGTCACCAACGCAGCGCTCCATGAGCCGCTGAAAAGTGCTTGGGGCGTTGGTTATGCCCTGCGGCATGCGGTTGAACTCCCAGAATCCAAGTGGTGTTACAAAAGCGGTCTTTTCTTTGTCTGCTTCCTCTACCTCAATCTGGTAATATCCAGACTTAAGATCGAGGACTGTAAACCACTTGGATCCTGTGAGCGCTGAGAACGTCTCCTCTAGATTTGGAAGAGCGTAAGAGTCTTTTCTTGTTTGCAAATTGAGTTTGCGAAAGTCTATACATAGACGCACATCATTGTTTCGCTTCCTCACCACGACAATGGGGGACGAGTAGGGAGACTGGGACTCTCTTATCACACCTGCAGCGAGCAGCTCTTGAAGGTGTTTACGCACTGCCTCAAGGTCTTGAGAGTGTATAGGGCGTGCACGGTGCTTAAAGGGAGTCGGATCATGAAGATTGATGGAGTGTTTCACTTCGCTCGTACACCCAAAGTCCAAATCATGGAAAGCGAATACTTCCGGGATGTCATTTAGTTGTTTGGTTATTCGCTCTTTCCACTCCTGTGGAATCGGTGAGTCACCAAAGTTGAAACTCAGTTGTGTCTTGTTTGTGGTCGACTCATTTGCACTGATGACATTGTGCTGGGACAGGATACAATGGAAAGCTCCAAGTTCTGCGATGACACAAGTGGACGGAATTGTGACATCTTGCTCTGTTTCGTTTGTAATCATTACAGGCACTTTGTGTGGAGCTCGGGAAGGAAGTGTTATCAGGCAAGCTTTAACACAAAGGCCACCAGGCAAGGAAGACTGAGAGGGGTGTTCAACTATAGCACAGGTATCAGAAGTACAGTGAACGTTGGCAGACCCCTCTAAAACTACAGTTTTACCTGCTGGAACTACAGCTGGAGCTTTGCTTGACAAGGTAACTAATCCAATGTTCCCATCTTTGTTCTTTGTATGTCTTAGTTCGAGAGTTTTCAACAGTGTCCTAAAACCGTAAGGACTAGGTAGGTAATCAGGAGTCTTGATGTCTAAATACTTTTCATAAAGAACATCAAGTGTGTTTATTCCCACTAACACTGGTGTCTGACTATTAGGATTGGCATCTGGAACAACGAGAGCTAAGGTTGGTATGTCAATCTCTGTATACAAGAAGTCTTTTGGAAAGGTAATACACATCTCTATAGCCCCTTTTCCACTAGTACCTACTCAGCCCGACTCGCCTCAACTCTATTCAGCTCGACACGGTGCAGTTGATTTTCCATTTCAACTGAGTACCACCTCAAGTGGGTGGAGTTGGGTTCATTACAGGAAGGTGGCCCGTTTTCCCGTTGTGTTCTTTACATGCTGACGTTTTCACTGATAAATAATATAAATGATGCTTAAAATCACAAAACACTCACCATCTTCCCTGTGAGCAGCCATCAACTCAGAGACCTCTTGGTATACTTTTTCATTTCGAGTTGCTCTGCTGCAGCAGAGCCAGCAGGGCTGAAAAGTTCATAGGCTGAAAAGTTCATAGTTGCCAAATTTGACCAAATGTAGTTTATTTTTCAAGCACAGGGATCCAAGCGCTGCAACCCTGATGGAAGAACTGTGCACACCGATGGGAAGATTGTTGAAAAATAACCGCATTTGATCAAATTTGACCACTATATGATCTTTTCAGCTGCGGTGCCGGCGGAACGTTCCAAAATTAAATACCAGGATGTCTCCGAGCTGATGGCTGCTCACGGGGAAGATGGTGAGTGTTTTGTGACGGTGCTGATTTGTGTGTAGCCATTTATTTCGTTGATTATCACAGAAATAATAAAAACTCATGGTAGAATTTACAAATGGCGAGTTTGAATCTTGTGAAGACGTAGCTCTCATCCACTGACGTTACGCCCTGGCCAATCAGTGGCCTGCAATCCACTGACGTCACATTTTCAGCTTGACTCAGCATGGTTGGAACCTCATTGAAGTAGGTTTCAAAAAAGTACCTGGTACTAATGGAAAACCGTACAAACTGAGTAGAGTCGAGGCGAGTCAGGCTGAGTAGCTACTAGTGGAAAAGGGGCTTATATAACCTAAATAGGGGACGGGCTGACCCGCAGCACCCTCTACTTCTAAAAGGTCATAGAGTGGTTTAAGGTTTTGATCGGGAAAGTTCTGTTTGTAAAATGACTCGGTGACTGTAGTCACTTGTGACCCTGAGTCAAGAAGACAATGCACATTAACATCAGAAATGCTAACTACAGCTGTGCATTTGGAGCCAACTAACCCTTTTGGTAGACTATACTTAGGTGGGTTAGTAACAGACTGCTTAAGGTTAGCGCGTTGCTTGTACTTAGTGGGACATGATTGTCTAGCTACAGTCCCCATTTGCCCCGTAATAGAGACTGCTCTTAGTTTAACCGGTCTTTAGCTGCAGGATTTTCATAATCCCGTCTCTTTTGTTTCTCTTTAAACAGCTTACGCTTTCCGGTAACTAAAGCTGGGTTTGGTTAGTTTTCGCAGTTTGGCTTGATCTTTGATTGATGTTTTTGGCATGTGGGAGGAAACCGGAGGAATCCCGGAGTAAACCCATGCAAACACAGGGAGAACATGCAAACTCCACACAGATCACTGTTGGCCGGGGGCAGGGATCGAACCCACGATCTCACGGTCCCCGCGATCCCCCGGCCGAGGGTAAAACTGTGCTGCCACAGTGCTAACCACTGCGCCACCGTGCAGCCCAGTTCCTTTGTCACTTTATTCAGCTTTCGTTTCTCTTTTGGCTTTGTACTGGGTGTACTTTTTGAGTTTTGAGCTTTTGGTTTTGCAGTTAGTTTTACTAGTTGAGTTTGAATTTCTGCAACTTGTTTTGAGAGTTCTTGAATTGAGTTTAACGTGATATTGTTCTCATTTTCATCTGAACTGCATTGCACAGTTTGCACGTGGGATGTCACTTTTTGTTTTGAACTGCTCAAATGTTGTCTCATTTGCAAGTTTTTGGCAGTATTTTGGTCTTCTTCAGTACGTAGCAAGAGAAGCAAATCAGGAAAAGTTGGGGGATTTGTTCGTTTTTGTTTTAACTGGAGTGCAGTAAAAAGGGAATCATCCCAACAACCTCGACAAAACTGTGTGACAAGCAGCCTGTCAAAATCCTGGCTTGAAGCACCACCACGCTTTACAGTGTGAGTCAAAGCTACTTGAAGACGTTGTAGGTATGACGAGGGTTTCTCACCTGTGTTTTGGAAGTTGTCAAGAAACTTGGCGTAAAGCTCTCCGCCATCTTGAACTGTACCATAAGCAGAATCTAACAGCTGAAGGTATTCTGATGGTGAGCTGTTGGGGTTCAAATGCTTGACTACATCAGCTGCTGGGGGTAAAAGAGACTCAATGATCTTTTGGGATTGTTGCAGTTTGGACATAGCAGGATCAGTCAAGATTAATTCTACACTGGAGCGCCAAGTATCATAATCTGGCTCATAAGTTGGTCGGAGGTCTTTGCCAGAAAAAACTCTGAGTTTTTGTGAAAACGGTTGCACGGAAAAATCTTCCCTTTTTACAATGTGCTCAACTACCACACGTTGCACTTCTGGGGGATTTAAATCATGTGCAGAAATGGTGGGCATACTTTGAGCTGGGGTGCTCGCAGTGTGATTTGACTGGTTAGTTGGTTGTGCACCTTGAATACTGGGCTCAGCTGCAGAAGGCTGAGGTTGAGGTTCATCCAAGGAAGCTTCAGGTAAGTTATCAGGTAACTTAACTTGCTCTGATTGATAATTTTCAGGTTCTTGGATTGACTCAGAAATCTGTGACATCATGTCTTTCAGGACATCTGCAAAATCTCTGCCACTCATCTTCGCTAGGTTTTTAATGTCAGTGAGATATGACTTGGTCGTATCGTTCCCTACACGGTGCGTGTAAACACTGGCAAGAGATTGTATCATATAGCTAGCTCCACTATCAGATACTGTACATGGGTACATGGCAATGGGTCAAGAGCTTCAACAGCAATACCCGAGTTATACTCAAAAATAGCACTCTGGGAAAACTCAGACTTACTATCTGCTACTTTCATGACTCTTGAAATCGATCCATACCGTTTCAAAAACTCAGTCACTCCATCAAGTTGCTCATCTCCAGCGATTTCACTCACTATCACTGCATTTGGAACTTTCACAGATTCACGTTCAACAATATCCATTTTGGGTACGTTATAGGCTTGAAATAACGTAAGGGAAAGAAGAAAAAGGCTCCTGGCTGGCTCGCCACAGCTTATTGTAACCCTTGCCTTACGTTAATTAGGTAAAAGTAATTCTTAAGTGTAGACCAGTTGCTAGGTTCGTAAGGATTACAATAGGAAATAAAATAAGTGTGGAATAAAATGGCTGGAGGCAAGAATGAGCAATGATGGTTGTTATTTTTAAAGATAAAGAAAACAAAATAAAAACAATTTACAAATACACAGTAATAACAACGGCCGGCATGAAATAAAACCCCAAAAATGTCCTACAGAGCTTAGTGGTTGCTTGTCTTTTTTTTAGTCATTTGACCAGTCAAGTTATCTTTTATTTCCAAGTTCAGGTTTCTTTTCCTTTTTTAAAGTGGCAGTTTAAGTTGTTACCACTTTGATTTTTGTGCACTGGAGAGAGGAAGGATGTTCTTCAATCGAGATCTTGGTTCAGGTCTTGGTTCAGGCTCGCCATCTCCGTCCGTAGAGAATCCAGGATCCAGAAGCTTCTTAACCGGCAACAAAAAACCTAGCCAAGATGAGGTATCAGCGTGAACACAGCAAGGGACACAGCCACACGGCCTCTCAAGCTCGTGCTCCCATCAACAAGACGACCCACAGGTTTTTACACGGACCGTCTACAGCCTCTCTCGTTCATTCTCAGAGTGCAAAAAAACTGAAAAACTGGTACGTGACTCAGGGCTCTGCTCGGAAGGCGGGACTTATATCACTCTTAACAAATAAAAAGGTCAAGATCACCCAACGTGACCATGAAACAGGAAAACAAAAGTTGGATAATGAGGATCACGCTTCCTCTTTTCAAAATAAGCGTTTTTCAAAATAAAATCACACAAATGCATTAACACAAATGAAATGTGAGAAAAAGGGTCATTTTCTCAGCTGGGTTACAGAAGGATACCATCATTAAGGAAAAACTTGCTGCAAGGATTGATGAGCAACTGAATTCTCTCATCCTTGAAGATCTTAGCATAGAATTGGCTTGGGAACCCTGAAAAACCATGTCGTCGATGCAGCTGTAGGCCCTTTAACCCAGAAGCATAAGGATTGGTTTGATGAAAAGTCTGAGGATAGCCAGCGTTTACTATCTGACAAGGGACACCACTACCTGGCCTATCTCAATAACCCCTCGTCTGCATCTCACAAAGCAGCATATACCTGACATATTATTCGGCCCAGGAAACACGCACGCAGGCTCAGGCAAATTTGAAAGCTTGATTATTAATCAATGTGACGTGTATGGATGCGTGTGTGAGAGATAAGTATGTACTGTGGGTGGTGGATGCAGGTCAGGACAGAGCAGCACGCCGTGTGGCCAGGCAACCCTATGAGTGGAGGAGAGCAGGGGTTAGCTGGGCAACCACACAGGAGAGTGACAAGGTTCTGTGCTTACTTGTAGTACTGCGGTGGCTGGCGTTGGCAAGGTCCCAAGCCTGGGAGACAGCGTCCTGCTGTGCATCCGAGATGAAGCGGCGAGGCAGAGGAGCGGTGAGACGAAGGGGAGAGTGTCCGCCACCGGGAGGTCCACCTGTGCACAGGGGAAGGCTGACAGGAAAAGGTAAGACAATAATGGACAGCTTACGTGCCGTGATTAGGAGTCAGCAGGCCTGGAGGGTAGGAAGCTGCTGAGGGTTTGAGTACGCAGGGAGACAGACGGCTCCAGGCTGCAGCTCAGGGTGAGATGGAATAAATAGCTGCGCACTAACGAGGTGCAGGTGTGTGCGCAACTGAGGTCGATGCCCGTGAGCGGCTGGTGATGACAGTACTCCCCCCCCCCCCCACCAGCGCCTCCTGGCGCTGGCTTACCTGGGTGCGCCCTATGAAACTCCATGATGAGGTCCCGATCCAACACCCACGAAGAGCGCACCCAGGATCTCCACTCCGGACCATAACCTTCCCAATCCACCAGATATTGCAGCCCACGACCTCGGCGCCAGGAGTCCAAGATGGCAGTAACACCCCACGCCGGGTCACCGTCGATCATCCTAGGTGCAGGAGGAGACCTAGGAGGGGGACAGAGTGGATTGGAAAGGACAGGTTTGATTTTAGATACGTGGAAAGTGGGACACACACGTGGGGGGGGGGGCAAACACACAGCCACCGAGTTGATGATCTTTGAAATCACGAAGGGGCCAAGGAATCGCGGCGCCAACTTCCTCTTCTCACCCTTGAGGTTAATATTCTGGGATGAGAGCCACACCTGCTGACCCACCTGGTAGACAGGAGCCGGTCTTCTGTGGCGATTGGCGGTGGAACTGTTGCGCGCCGCTGTGCGTAAAAGCACGTTCCTAGTCTTGGTCCACACACTCCGGCAGCGCCTCATGTGCGCCTGGACCGAAGGGACAGCTAACTCACCCTCCTGCTCGGGAAACACGGGGGGATCGTACCCCAAGGACGCTTTGAAGGGCAACACACCAGTAGCAGAGGATCGGGCCGAGTTATGGCCGTATTCCACCCAGGTCAGGTAGGAGCTCCAGGATGATGGATTTGAGGATGTCACGCAGCGCAGGGCGGCCTCCAACTCCTGATTCGTGCGCTCGCACTGCCCGTTAGACTGGGGGTGGTGACCAGAGGAGAGACTAACTGTGGCCCCCAAAGCGTTGCAAAAGCACCTCCAAACCTGGGAGACAAACTGCGTCCCCGGTCCGAGACCACGTCCAGTGGGATCCCACGCAGCCTGACGACATGTTGGACCAGGAGGTTGCCCGTCTCACGTGCCGAAGGGAGACCCTGAAGAGGCACAAAATGGGCGGCTTTGGAAAATCTGTCCACAATTGTCAGGACCGTGTCAAAGGTGTTAGAGACAGGGAGACCGGTGACTAAGTCTAGGGCGATGTGTGACCAGGGCCTGCCCAGGACCGGCAGGAGCTGGAGTAGACCCGCAGGTGGAGTGTTCTGGGATTTGCCGGTAAGGCACTGGGGACAGGCCTGGACATAATTGGTCATGTCCTTTTGGAGACCCAGCCACCAAAACGAGCGTTGCAGCAAACTCACCAGGCGGGTGATGCCAGGGTGGCAGGCGAGCTTGGAGGTATGGGCCCAGTGGATCACTTCTCCTCGAACCGCCGAAGGAACAAAGAGCCTCCCCTCTGGCCTCCCGCGAGGATCCGGCTCAGTCTCCTGAGCCCTCAGAATCTTGTCCTTGATGGACCAGGAAATCGCCCCCACGACGCACGAGTTGGGCAGGATGGTGTGTTCAGATTTCTCCGGGTCCTCAGGGGCAAACTGTCTGGACAGGGCGTCGGGCAACCCATTCTTCGAGCCTGGGCGGTACGTGATGGTGAATTGGAAGCGAGCAAAAAATAGAGACCAGCGCGCCTGGCGGGCATTCAGGCGCCTCGCTGACCTCAAGTACTCGAGGTTTTTATGGTCCGTCCAGACCACAAAAGGCTGGGCTGCCCCCTCTAACCAGTGGCGCCACTCCTGCAGCGCGAGCTTGACAGCGAGGAGCTCCCTGTCGCCGACGTCATAATTGCGCTCCGCCGCCGGGAGAAGAAGGCGCAGGGCCGCTTGACACCATCCACCGGCGAGCGCTGGGAGAGCACCACCCCCACCCCCATGTCGGACGCGTCGACCTCCACCAGACAATGAAGCGCGGGATCAACCTGGGTCAGGACCCGGGAGGACGAGAACTCCGCCTGGAGAGTCTTGAAGGCAGTGGCTGCTTCCTCCGACTACTGGAAGGGCACCTTCGATGACGTGAGGCGGGTCAGGGGGGTGACAATGGCGCCGAAGTTGAGAACTAAGCGCCGGTAGAAGTTAGCGAACCCAATAAACTGCTGCACCTGCTTCCTGGAGGTAGGCGTGGGCCACTCGACCACCGCTTTAACCTTAGCGGGGTCGGGGAGGATCTGGTTGTGTGAGATAATGAACCCCAGGAAGGAGGTGGTCCGGGCGTAGAACTCGCACTTCTCTGCTTTGATGTACAGGCGATTCTCCAGCAGCCGTTGCAGGACCCGCCTCACATGGGCCTGGTGCTCCTCCCGTGACTTGGAGAAGATGAGTATGTCATCAAGATATACAAAGACGAATACTCCCAGGAAGTCCCGAAGAACGTCGTTAATGAGACGCTGGAAAACGGCTGGTGCGTTGGTGAGCCCGAACGGCATCACAAGATATTCAAAGTGGCCGCTGGGCGTCCTAAAGGCCGTCTTCCATTCGTCTCCCTCCTGGATCCTAATGAGATGGTAAGCGCTGCGGAGGTCGAGCTTGGTGAACCAGGCCGCCCCCTGGAGGGAGTGGAAGGCGGTGTCCATAAGCGGTAATGTGTAGCGATCCTTAATGGTGATGTCGTTCAACGCTCTCAAGTCGATACAGGGGCGTAGGGACCCGTCCTTTTTTGCCACGAAGAAACCCGCGCCAAGCGGGGACGAGGAGGGGTGGATGATCCCAGCACTGAGCGACTCCTTAATATAGGTGTCCATCGCCTCACGTTCTGGCACAGAGAGACTGTACAGGCAGCCAGATGGCAGGGGGGACCCTGGGCAGATGTTAATCGCACAGTCATATGGCCGGTGCGGAGGAAGGGACAAGGCTCTGGACTTGCTGAACGCTACCCCCAAGTCGTGGAACTCCTGCGGCACTAGAGTCAGGTCCGGGGGCTCGGAGACCGGCGCCGGCGGAGGGGAGGACGGAGCACAAGCCGCCGACTGGAGGCAGGTGCCCAGGCAGAAGGTGCTCCAGGACAGGACACTGCCGGTTCTCCAATCCAGGACAGGGTTATGCAGCCGCAGCCAGGGGTAACCCAGAATGACACGGTCCGACAAGGAGGGCAGGACATTAAGGGTCAGGTCCTCCCGGTGGTTGCCGGAGACGATGATGGGGACTGGCTTAGTGCGATGCGTCACTGTTCCCAGGGAAGAGCGAGAGAGAGTGACCAAGTTAAGGGGGGTAGGCAGCGGTTGGCAGGGTATGCCCAAACGGGTTGCCAGGCTTCTAGAGATAAAACTCTGCTCTGCCCCAGAATCCACCAGTGCGTGTGTGAAATGCCCGGTGGAGCTGTGGCAGAAGCGTATGGGCAATGTGCATGATGATGGGGGATTTGGCCGGTTAGAGTCCGCGAGGCCCCCTACAGTGATTCGCGGACCTCCCCGTTTGGCTTAACCGGGCAAGCTCCACGGGATGCTGGTCATCTCCGCAATACATGCAGAGACCCCGTTCCCGCCGGCGTTGTCTCTCCGCAAGAGGGAGCCTAGTGCGCCCGATCGCCATGGCCTCTGGTTCATCGGCGGACTCCGGAGCCAGTAACGCCAGGGGGCGAGACTGAGCTGGACGGAGGGAAGCTCCGCGCGAGCGGCTGACAGACTTCCGCTCCGCAGCCCGCTCACATAGCCTGTTGTCCAGGCTAATGGTGAGCGAGATCAGCTCGGAGAGCCACCCTGGGAGATCCCGACCGGCTAGCTCATCCCTCAGACCAGAACTGAGGCTACGGAGGAAGATACTGCAGAGAGAAGCCTCTCCCCAGCCCACCTCCTCCGCTGCCACCCGGAAGTCGACGGCGTATTCCGCCGCTGACCGGCTTCCCTGTTGGAGACTAAGAAGCCGATCAGCGAGGACGCTGTCGAGACGGGAATGGTCAAAGGCCTCTAAAAAGTCCCGCACAAACCGGTCATAAGAGAGGTTTGCGTAGCTGGGCTTTGTCATTACGGCGTAAGCCCAAGCTAACACTCACCCCTCCAGGAGATTAGCCATGTACCCGATTCGGCTGTGGTCTGAGGGGAAATCCCCTGGAACACGCAGAAACACCGACTCACACTGCAGGATAAACCCCTTTGCTTCACCGAGTTTCCCGTTGAAGCGAGCGGGGGTTGGAATGGGTGTGAGACGGGTTGGCGCTCCCGAGCTAGGCTGGCCAGCCGAGGAGGCGACCGGAGCCGAAGCACTGAGAGGACCCGGAGGGAAAGCCCGCGGGGGGTCCAGGCGGTCTAACCGGTTAGTAATTGTGGTTAACTGATTTAGTATGACCTGTTGTTGGTGTGCTAACATATCCACCCGAGCCTCAAGGGTGGAAAAGCGGCGTGTGAGCCCGCTGTCCGCTGGGCCACTTTGCTGGAGCCGTACTGACATATTATTCGGCCCAGGAAACACGCACGCAGGCTCAGGCAGATTTGAAAGCTTTATTATTAATCAATGTGACGTGTATGGATGCGTGTGTGAGAGATAAGTATGTACTGTGGGTGGAGGATGCAGGTCAGGACAGAGCAGCATGCCGTGCGGCCAGGCAACCCTATGAGTGAGAGGAGAACAGGGGTTAGCTGGGCAACCACACAGGAGAGTGACAAGGTTCTGTGCTTACTTGTAGTACTGCGGTGGCTGGCGTTGGCAAGGTCCCAAGCCTGGGAGACAGTGTCCTGCAGTGCGTCCGAGATGAAGCGGCGAGGCGGAGGAGCGGCGAGACAAAGGGGAGAGTGTCCGCCGCCGGGAGGTCCACCTGTGCACAGGGGAAGGCTGACAGGAAAAGGTAAGACAATAATGGACAGCTTACGTGCCGTGATGAGGAGTCAGCAGGCCTGGAGGGTAGGAAGCTGCTGAGGGTTTGAGTACGCAGGGAGACAGACGACTCCAGGCTGCAGCTCAGGGCGAGATGGAATAAATTGCTGCACACTAACGAGGTGCAGGTGTGCGCGCAGCTGAGGTGGATGCCCGTGAGCGGTGGGTGATGACAATACCAGCATCATGTGTACTATTCAACAGAAGCTTCGTCAGATGGAGGACACTTGGCTCAACGAGAAAGCAGATGAGATCCAGGGCATGACTTGAAGAATTTTTACAGAGCCTTAAAAGAGGTTTACGGTCCTGCGTCATCTGGATCATCTCCTTTGCTCAGTTATGACGGAAAAACCCTACTCACTGAAAAAGCTGAAATCATTGCGCGCTGGGCAGAACACTTCAGTAGCGTCCTTAACTGTCCCTCATACATCAACGATGATGCTATTGAACGTCTCCTGTAAGTTCCCACAAATTTAACCTTGGATCATCCACTGGCTTTCGAAGAGACTGTGAAGGCTATCTCTCAGCTCTCCAGTGGAAAGGCGGCTGGTTCCGACGCTATTCCGGCTGAAATCTTATCTTTAAGGAAGGCGGTACAACCCTTGCGAGAAAGCTCCACCAGCTGTTCCTGCTTATATGGGAACGGGAGTGGGTTCCACAGGATTTCAACGATGCCTTCATTATCCACCTATACAAAAAGAAGGAAAACCGTCAGATTTGCGATAACCACAGTGGTATTTCCTTGCTTGTCATTGCCGGCAAGATTCTTGCAAGAATAATGCTTAATCGCCTCATGTGTCACCTTGAGCAGGAAGATCTTTTGCCTGAGAGCCAGTGCGGCTTCTGAAAAGGATGTGGCACCATTGACATGGTATTTGCAGCAAAACAGCTGCAGAAGAGATGCCAGGAGCAAAACTGTGCCCTGTACTCGATGTACATCGACCTAGCAAAGGCTTTCAACTCTGTGAACAGGGAAGGCCTTTGGAAAATCATGGCCAAATTTGGCTGCCTTCATAAGTTCATCTCCCTAGTTTGTCAATTCCATGATGGCATGCAGGCATGTGTTCAGGACAGAGGCAACACCTCAATGCCCTTCCCTGTCTCAAATGGGGTCAAACAGGGATGTGTCTTGGCACCAACACTGTTCAGTATGGTATTTTCTGCAATGCTGTATGGTGTTTTCTGCAATGCTGTATGCCGCACATCGTGATGATAACGTTGGTATTGATTTCAACTTTTGCTTCAATGGAGGGCTGTTCAACCTGAGGAGGCTCCAAGCAAAGACCAAAGTGTCATCGGATACTATTCAAGAGTTCCTCTCTGCCGATGACTGTGCACTGAACACAAGTACTGCCGCAGACATGCAGCAGTGTTGACAAGTTTTCAACCACCTGTACCAACTTTGGCCTGACTATCAATGCACAGAAGACCAAAGTACTATACCAGGCTGCCCCAAATGAGCCCTACATCGAGCCAACTATGACAATCAAAGATGAGAGGCTCAAAGTGGTAGATGGGTTTACCTACCTTGGAAGTACACTGTCCCACAATGTAAATATTGACATCAAAGTGAACACTAGTTTAGCAAAAGCAAGCGCAGCCTTTGGCAGACTCCGTACCAACGTATGGGATAAAAGGGGAATCACCTTACCTACTAAGCTGAAAGTATACAATGCTATCATTCTGCCTATGCTACTGTATGTGTGTGAAACATGGACTGTGTACCGGTGCCATGCAAGGAAGCTTAACCATTTTCACACAACATGTTTAAGGAAAGTGCTCAAGATCAAGTGGCAGGACATGATCCCAAACACGGAGGTTCTGGCATGAGACGGTTTTCCTAGTATATACACCATCCTGATGCAGTCCCAGCTGCGCTGGGCTGGCCATCTTGTTCGCATGCAGGACCATCGAATTCCAAAAAGGCTTTTTTATGGTGAGCTGCAGGCAGGAAAGCAGTCAAAAGAAACGCTTCAAAGACACCTTGAAAGTTTCCCTCAAATCTTTTGGCATAAATCCTGACTCCTGGGAGCAGCTTGACACAGAGCGCTCATCATGGCATCTGGCGGTATCCAACGGTGCAAAAACCGGCAGTCAACAGAACCGCTGCAGCTGTTCAAAAGAGAGTGGCAAGGAAGGCTCGCGAGAGCACTCCCCACAATGGCACCTCTGGCATCTTCTGCCCAGTTTGTAAGAGGTCCTTCCACACCCACATTGACTTAATAAGCCATATTAAGTAGAGTAGAGTAGAGTAGAGTAGAGTAGAGAACATGGACCAAGAACCTGGAGCAAGAATTCCTTGGAGATCAGGAAGCGGGCTCAGCAGAGACTGCACTTCTTGAGGAAACTCAAACAGGCCTCTCTCCCCATCTGCATCCTCAGGACCTTCTACAGAGGTGTGGTGGAGAGTGTTCTGACGTACTGCATTGCTACATGGTACTCCAGCTGCAGTATGTCAGACAAAAAAGCCCTGCAGAGGATAGTCAAGGGGGCGGAGAGGGTAATTGGAGTCTCCCTCCCCTCTGTCCAAGAACTTTTTCAGAACCGTTGTAGGAGCAGGGCACTAAACATTGTCAAGGACCGTTCTCACCCTCTGCATAAACACTTTGAACTTCTTCCATCTGGTAAACGATTCCGGAGCATCAGAGGCAGAACCACCAGACTGATCAACAGCTTCCTTCCACAAGCTGTCAGGATGCTGAACAGTTGACCCGGAATCTCTCATACACACTACTGCACCTACGGTCATTTTGTATATTATAGTTAGTTATTCTTCTTTTTCCCCAAGTATGTCTCAGGGATGTGTGAATGGATGGGGGGGTGGGGGTGGGGGTGGGGGGGAGCTATGTGGGAATGTGTCTTAAATCATGCTGCTTCTTATCTGGATGCCGAGAGAAACGCAATTTCATCTTGCCTGCACTACAGTTGTATGTACAGCAATATGACAATAAAGTTTGATTTGATTTTGATATGCGGACTCACAAGTGACGGTGAAAGTGGTCTTCGTCGATCATGATGGACAATGACGTGAATTCAGTATTAGACTCGATAAGGTTTTCTCAGAAAGTAGGAAAGTAGGAAATTCTACTCATTATCTCCTCCACACACTGGACCTTGTGCTGACCTATGGCATAGGAATAGAAAATCTGATAGTGTCTCCTCATAACCCTGTACTGTCAGACTATCAGATCTGTTCACTTTTGATTTTACTATTTCTGACTATTTGGCTCCTAAAGAAAAATATTACTACAGCAGCTGTCTCTCAGATGATGCTGTTATCAGATTTAAGCAGGTTGTTTCCTCAATGCCGTGTATCAACACAGCGGAGATAAGGTATTGAAATTTTACTCCTTCTGTAACTGATAGCATGGTAGGTAGTGTGACAGCTTCTCTGCATCAGACTCTAGACATGGTGCCCCCTTTAAAAAAGAAAAAGTCTAATCAGAGATTTCTAACTCCTTGGTTCAACATAGAAACTTGTAGCTCAAAACAGAAGACTCGTCAATTAGAAAGAAAATGGTGCTCCACTAAATTAGATGAAATCTATCTAGCTTGGAGAAATCGGCTTCTAATTTATATAAAAAAAAATCTCTTTGGAAAGCTAGAACAAGTTATTATTCTGCATTAATAGAAGAGAGCAAGAATAATCCCAGGTTTCTTTTTACCACTGTAGCCATGCTGATGAAGAGTCAGGACTCTGTCAAATCAAGCATTCCCTTTGAGCTTACTAGTCAGGACTTTATGAACTTCTTCAATAATAAAATTTCATCTATTGGAGATAAAATCAGTCAGCTCCTTCCCACCCTTAATTTAAACACAGTAACAACTACAACTCCTTGAACTGATATCCCTATTTATGTTGCCTCCTTGCTTTCAGTGATTGTTGGGTCATTATGTGTCAATCCTCCCGTTGTGTTCCCCGAGTGTTCCAAGTACAGTAAGTTCTTGCATCTGTAGTTTAGTTTTGTTTTCAGCCCCTGTGCTGCTGTTTGTTTATTCTTTGTGTTTTGTTAATAAACCATCATTGCACTGAAATCCTGCCTGCACGAGATAGATAGATGTGCTTTATTGACCCCAAACTGGGAAACTGCAGCGTAACAGCAGCATGACAGTAGACAACCAAACAACAGAAACACACGCATGACAGACAAAGGGATTACCCATGGAAAGTAAATCTAACACGACTATAAAAGCCTATATACATCATAGCTGAATAGATAGTGACCCGTATAAACACATGACTCATACCCGCTTCACAATGCAGGACTATCAGGAGCAGAGTGAAATGTGAGATACCAGTTAGACTGTAAGGTGCAGTATGGCAGCATAGTTATGACCAGAATACAACATCATAGTGAGTTATTGTACAATGAAATGGCATGTGGCAGGACAGATTTCCTGTACCTAGCCGTTTGACAGCGAAGCTGTAGTAGTCTACTGGAGAAAGTGCTCCGCTGTCTGTACAGTGTGTGGTATAGGGGGTGATCAGGATTGTCCATGATGGATCACAGTTTATTTAGTGTCCTCTTCTCCACCACTGTCTCAAAGGTGTCCGGCCTGATACCAATTACAGAGCCAGCCCTCTTGATAATCTTGTCAAGTCTGTTGGTGTCGCTGGCCCTGATACTGCTACCCCAACAGATAGCAGCAAAGAAGATGGCGCTGGTGACAATGGTCTTGTAGAAAAGCTCCAGCATCCTGCTGCACACGTTGAAGGATCTCAGCTTCCTCAGGAAGTAGAGTCTGCTCATCCCCTTCTTGTACACAGCATCGGTTTTGGATCTCCAGTCCAGCCCGTTACTGATCCTGACACCCAGGTATTTGTAGTCCTCAACCACCCCCACATCCTCCCCCCTAATCTGCAATGGCTGAGAGGGCGTCCTCTTCTTCCTGAAGTCAATCACCATCTCTCTGGTCTTGCTGACATTCAGCCTCAGGTGATTCTGCTCTGTCCACTCCACAAATGTGTCTACCAGTGCCCTGTACTCCCTCTCCTCTCCCCCTCTTATACACCCCACAACAGCTGAGTGGTCAGAGAATTTCTGCAGGTGGCATGACTAGGTTTTGTACTGAAAGTTAGTGGTGTATAAGGTGAAGAGAAAAGGAGAGAGCACAGTCCCCTATGGAGCTCCCGTATCACTAACCACCACGCCAGACAAGACACTGCCCAGCCGAACAAACTGTGGCCTGCCTGTCAGGTAGTCAGTAATCCAGGAGTTCATTGAGCGCTCAACCCCCATCACCCGCAGCTTCTCACCCAGCAGCAGTGGCTGGATGGTGTTAAAGGCACTGGAGAAATCAAAAAATGTGATTCTCACAGTGTCTCCTCCACCATCCAGGTGCAGATGGGCGTGTTGCAGCAGGCAGATGACAGCGTCTTCAACTCCTAAATGGGGCTGATAGGCAAACTGCAGAGGGTTCCCCCCATGTCTTCACCTGCGGCCTCAGGTGGGCTAAGACCAGTCTATTAGGTCCTATTAAAAACTACATCTGCCTCCCAATTCAATTCAACTATTTATATAGTGCCATATCACAGCAACAGTCATTTCATAGCACTTTCAAATGTAGGGAAAACCCCACAATTGCAGAAAGACCACAGCAGTGGGACAATCCCCTGTGAGCAAGCACTTAGTGATGGTGGAGAGGAAAAACTCCCATTTAACAGGAACAAAACCTCTAGCAGATCCAGGCTTAGGGAGGGGCAGTCATCTTCAGCAACTGGCTGGGGGGTGAGGGGGTAGAGAAGATGAAAAGAACAGACATAAAGAGAGCAAACATTAACGGGGAGAAGCCAAGTACATTATTGGAGGTCACCCGGAAGTCTAAATCTATTAACAGCAAAACAAGTGTGTGTGTGTGTGTGTGTGTGTGGGGGGGGGGGGGGGGTTAAGAGACACAAGATCCCTCCCTAACCGTAGGCTATATTGAAGAGGAAGGTTTTTACCCTATTCTTAAAAACAGACATCGAGTCTGACTTCCAAACCCAGGTTGGTAACAGTAAAGGAGCTTAATAGCAGAAGGCTTTGCCTTCCATTGTACTTTTGGAGATTCTAGGTATTACAAGTAATCCAGCATTTTGGGAGCGTAGTGCTCTGTTAGGATGATAGGGTAATATCAGAACCTTTATATAAAAAGGGGGCCTGATTATTAAGAGCTTTGTAAGTGAGAAGAAGGATTTTAAACTTAATTCTAAACTCTGTGGGAAGCCAATGAAGGGAGACCAGAACTGGAGAGATATGATCTCTCTTTCTAGAACCAGTTAACATGTTGAACTCTGTTCAACTTCCCTAAAAATGCCTAAAAATAACATGCCCAAAGTAAATCAAAAGCTGTTCTTCAACCCTTTGCAGCATTTTCATGGGGTTAGTCTCATTTAAAAGAAAACACTCTGAATTTTTTGGCAAAACAGTCATAATCTTTCTAAGTGCTCCTGCCACTGAGTAACAAGAAAGTTCGCCTGGGTGTTTTTTTAGATACAAATGCTTGCAAATAACATACAGCTGTCAGATACTGGCTGGAAAACACAACAGAAATGTAGAACCAAGTGTTTTCAAGCTCAGGTCAAAATTTTGTAAAAATACCACAAAAAATGAATATATTACACAGCTTTTTTCTCAGGTTGTAACAAGGCTGTGTCTGTACTGAAAGACTGGAAATACAGCTTTTTTTTTCGGTGCACACTGAGACGCACTAAGATGCAGAGACGTGACCGCCCGCGGAATTCACAGAGTTCAAGGGGTTAAAACTCTTGCAGCAGCATTTTGGATCAACTGAAGACTTTTTAAAGATATTTTAGGACAACCTGATAATAACGAGTTACAATAATCTAATCTCAAGCTAACAAAACCGTGGATCAGTTTCTCAGCATCATTCAGAGATGAGATGCTCCTAATCTTGGCAATATTGTGCAGGTGATAGAAGGCAGTCTTAGAAACAAATTTAATATGTGAATTAAAAAACAGATCTTGATCAAAAATAACTGCAAGGTTCCTCACAGAACTATTCAGAGTAAGAGTAGTGACATCCAAATTAAGAGTTTGATTTGGAAAGGTATTTCTAAGGTTTTTTGGACCAACAAGAATGACTTCAGTCTTATTTGGGTTTAATAGCAGAAAATTACAAGTCCAAGCTTTGATTTCCTTAAGACAGGCATCTAACTTGGCTAATTCATTACAATCATCGGGCTTCATTGACAGGTATAATTGTGTGTCATCTGCGTAACAATGAAAATGTATACAGTGCTTTCTAATGATGTTGCCTAACGGAAGCATATATAAACTAAAAAGAGTAGGGCCTAACACAAATCCCTGTGGAACTCCATGACTGAGCTTTGAGTTGGAAGAAAATTCATTATTGATATGAACAAACTGTCTTCCCAAAGCAGAAACTGTGACAAAAACGCCCCTTCTGTCAGTCTTCTGTCACACTATGGTTATCAATCCTGCGGGAATGCGCAACATAAAAAAATAAATAAATGATAGCTGTTTATAGATGTTTATTATGATAGATGTTATGATAGATGTTCATAATAGATAGATGTTTATTCCAATATATGTGGCGCCGAAGACCGGCACCCCGTCCCCACTTTGGACAGTCAAATCACATCTCACTGTTTACAGTGAGATGTGATGTTTTGCCTACAGACAAAAGCTGAAACAAACAAACTCTGTTATTAAGCAAATTAAGCGTTGGACTCCAGAGGTTGAGAATACCCTACAAGACTGTTTTGCCTACACAGAATGGGATGTGTTTAAAGCTGCAGCCACCTGAGAGGACTCTTCTGTAAACATAAGATTATGCTGAATACGTGACTGGGTACATCAGCACGTGCGTTGATGACATCGTACCCACCATACAGGTCAGGAAGTTCCCCAACCAGAAGCCCTGGATCAACAGTCAGGTACGTCAGATGCTGTATGCGCACTCTCGTGCATTTAAATCAGGCTGTGAGGTCGAGTACACAGCTGCAAAGTATGGACTGAGAAAGGCTATAACAATAGCCAAAAGGCAGTACAGAGAAAAGCTGGACAGCCTCTACTCCACTCCTGACCCAGGGCGCATGTGGCAAGGCCTACAACACATCACTACAAGAGAACCAACAGCAGCACCACTAGCTCCACAGACAGTCTGCCGAACGCTCTCAAAATCTTTTATACATGTTTCGAGACTACCAGCCACAGCACACAGAAAAGACACACACTCACGCAACCCCCCTCCCCCCAACTAAAGCCTTATTCATGCTGCATTTCCCCTCTACTCCGCTTTGGTCTGTGTGCACTTTGGACAAGCCTGGCATGCACGTGGTGTTGTTCATGCTCACTTTTTTCATCCACCCAGGCCAAGCAGTTGACGCATGCACGCAACCATCATTTGTAGTTTCACTCCCACCTGATAGGTAGCGCCAATGTGCTGACGTGCCAGGATTTTCACCAACGAAGAAATGCTGCTTGCTTTCTGCTGCTTGACTTCCCGTTTTTCACTCCTTTTCCACAAAGATGCTGCTGCTGCTACTGAAGTATTTATGTATGATTCATGTACAGTGGGGTAAAAAAGTATTTAGTCAGCCACCAATTGTGCAAGTTCTCCCACTTAAAAGATGAGAGAGGTCTCCAATTTTCATCATAGGCATACCTCAACTATGAGAGACAAAATGAGAAAAAAAAATCCAGAAAATCACATTGTCTGATTTTTAAAGAATGCATTTGCAAATTATGGTGGAAAATAAGTATTTGGTCACCTACAAACAAGCAAGATTTCTGGCTCTCACAGACCTGTAACTTCTTCTTTAAGAGACTCCTCTGTCCTCCATCGTTACCTGTATTAATGGCACCGGTTTGAACTCATTATCAGTATAAAAGACACCTGTCCACAACCTCAAACAGTCAGACTCCAAACTCCACTATGGCCAAGACCAAAGAGCTGTCAAAGGACACCAGAAACAAAATTGTAGACCTGCACCAGGCTGGGAAGACTGAATCTGCAATAGGTAAGCAGCTTGGTGTGAAAAAATCAACTGTGGGAGCAATTATTAGAAAATGGAAGACATACAAGACCACTGATAATCTCCCTCGATCTGGGGCTCCACACAAGATCTCACCCCGTGGGGTCAAAATGATCACGAGAACGGTGAGCAAAAATCTCAGAACCACACGGGGGAACCTAGTAAATGACCTGCAGAGAGCTGGGACCAAAGTAACAAAGGCTACCATCAGAAACACACTACGCCGCCAGGGACTCAAATCCTGCAGTGCCAGACGTGTCCCCCTGCTTAAGCCAGTACATGTCCAGGCCCGTCTGAAGTTTGCTAGAGAGCATTTGGATGATCCAAAAGAGGATTGGGAGAATGTCATATGGTCAGATGAAACCAAAATAGAACTTTTTGGTAAAAACTCAACTTGTCGTGTTTGGAGGAGAAAGAACATCATACCTACTGTGAAGCATGGGGGTGGAAACATCGTGCTTTGGGGCTGTTTTTCTGCAAAGGGACCAGGACGACTGATCCGTGTAAAGGAAAGAATGAATGGGGCCATGTATTGTGAGATTTTGAGTGAAAACCTCCTTCCATCAGCAAGGGCATTAAAGATGAAACGTGGCTGGGTCTTTCAGCATGACAATGCTGAAAGGGTCTTCACAGACATCTTCAATCTGTCCCTGGCCCAGGCCGTGGTACCAGCGTGCTTCAAGACCACTTCAATAGTACCAGTGCCGAAACATTCAACACCATCATGCCTAAATGACTATCGCCCTGTGGCACTGACGCCCATAGTCATGAAGTGCTTTGAGCGACTGGTCTTGGCACAGCTCAAAAAAAGCCTGCCGCCTACACTGGACCCTCATCAGTTTGCCTACCGGAGCAACAGGAGTACAGAGGATGCGGTTTCTACAGCGCTGCACTATGTACTCTCACACCTGGATGACAAGAACACCTATGCAAGAATGCTGTTTATTGACTTCAACTCAGCATTCAACACAGTTATCCCCTCCAAGTTGCTCACTAAACTTGGGGACCTGGGAATCAGTACCTCCACCTGCAACTGGATCATGGATTTTCTGACCAACAGACCCCAGCATGTTAGGTCAGGCCTCAACCGTTCTTCCGTCATCACACTCAACACTGGTGTACCACAGGGCTGTGTGCTCAGCCCATTCCTCTACTCCCTCTACACCCATGACTGCAGGCCTATGTATGGATCCAATTCCATCATAAAGTTCGCAGATGACACCACGGTGATTGGACTCATCAGGGACAACGACGAGTCAGATTACAGGGCAGAGGTTGAGCACTTGGCTACTTGGTGCGCTGACAATAACCTGCTCCTTAACACCAGCAAAACCAAGGAGCTCATAGTGGACTACAGGAAGGAGAGGGAAGAGACACATGACCCCATCCATATCAATGGTATAGCTGTTGAACGTGTCCCCAGCTTCAAATTCCTGGGGACCCACATCTCGGAGGACCTGTCCTGGTCAGTTAACACCACCAGCCTGATCAAGAAGGCCCATCAGCGCCTCTTCTTCTTGAGGACATTGAAGAAGAACCATCTGTCAACTGACATCCTGGGCAACTTCTACCGCTGCGTGATAGAGAGCACCCTGACCAACTGTATCACAGTCTGGTATGGGAGCTGCTCTGTAGTTGACCGCAAGGCGCTGCAGCGGGTGGTGAAAACCGCCCAACGCATCACAGGGACTCCACTTCCAGTTATAGAGGACGTCTACAGGAAAAGATGTCTGCGCCGGGCACGCAGCATTCTTAGGGACTCCAACCATCC
Source organism: Pholidichthys leucotaenia (assembly GCA_020510985.1). Lineage (NCBI taxonomy): Eukaryota > Metazoa > Chordata > Actinopteri > Cichliformes > Pholidichthyidae > Pholidichthys > Pholidichthys leucotaenia. The sequence continues at coordinate 46,300,552 of CM035847.1, read as the reverse complement.
TGCTCATGGACTGTTCCAGCTTCTCCCCTCCAGAAGACGTTTCAGAAGCCTTCGGACTAGAACCAGCAGGTTTAAGAACAGTTTCTTTCCGACAGCTGTCACGTTATTGAACTTAGTTCCCCGCTGACTCTCTTACAATCATCTTTTACCATCCTCACCTGTACATAACTGCATAACTACATAACTACATCTAACTTATTGCACATTATTTGCACATAACAGTACTCTTAACTTTCTGCACTGCTGCATATATTTGCATATATTTGCTTAAATTGCACATACTGTTAATTACCGTATATACTGCACTGCTGTCCTTTGCACTTCTGATTGGATGCTAAACTGTGTTTCGTTACCTTGTATTCATACATGTGTAATGACAATAAAGTTGAATCTAATCTAATTTATTTATTTAGCGAATGCAAAGTCCTTAAGCCAAGCAGTTGCCTCCTGGTTTGCTGTATGGAGGGTGTGTAATCCTCCTTCCAGTCTTTGGAGCGGGCAAGCCTCTATGATGTGTTCCATAGTTTGCTCCTCTCCACATGCGCACAGTGGGCTAGGGCTACTGCCCCATCTGTGAAGGCTGGCCAAGCAATGCCAAGGGGGCAATGGATCAGCGTTCTCGTCGCGCCCTCCGCCAGTACCCGGGCTTGCCTGGGGAAGCTAATGATCCTACCAGCAGACTAAATTCAAAGAGACGACGCCTCTGTGCCAAGTCAAAGAAGAATCCTAGTCACAGTCCTAAAGCCGAAAGCAATCTAATCTAATGACCCCAAACATACCGCCCGGGCAACGAAGGAGTGGCTTCGTAAGAAGCATTTCAAGGTCCTGGAGTGGCCTAGCCAGTCTCCAGATCTCAACCCCATAGAAAATCTTTGGAGGGAGTTGAAAGTCTGTGTTGCCCAGTGACAGCCCCAAAACATCACTGCTCTAGAGGAGATGTGCATGGAGGAATGGGCCAAAATACCAGTAACAGTGTGTGAAAACCTTATGAAGACTTACAGAAAACATTTGACCTCTGTCATTGCCAACAAAGGGTATATAACAAAGTATTGAGATGAACTTTTGTTATTGACTAAATACTTATTTTTCACCATAATTTGCAAATAAATTCTTTAAAAATCAGACAATGTGATTTTCTGGATTTTTTTTTTCTCATTTTGTCTCTCATAGTTGAGGTATACCTATGATGAAAATTGGAGACCTCTCTTATCTTTTAAGTGGGAGAACGTGCACAATTGGTGGCTGACTAAATACTTTTTTACCCCACTGTATGTTTATTCTCGTCTTTCACTTCCTCATTGTCTTCTTCGTCTACTTTGTCTTGGTATGCTGTGACGACATTGCCACTTCGTGAATGGGATGTTCAGTCTTGCGCATGCGCTTTTCAACGCATTCAGGTCATGGGCAGGGGGTGAGGTCACAAAAGTTGGGCTGCACGTGGTCGTCCACGGTCAAGCACTGCGGACACTAGCGGAGTGAAGACGATGATGTAAATTTCGTCACACGAGGTTTCCGTTTACACGTACGCGGACAGCAGAGGTGCAGCACGAATCCAGCTTAAGAGTCTCAACAGGCCAGGTAAACAAAGCACTGAGGAATATCAACCCCCGCAAGGCAGCAGGACCAGACAGCATACCTGGGTGGGCCCTCAGAGCATGCGCTGCCAAGCTGACCGATGTTCTCACATCAATCTTCAACCTCTCCCTCAGCTAGAACATAGTTTCCTCCTGTTTCAAAACGACAACAATCATCCCCCTCCCCAAAAGGAGCCCGCCGACCTGCCTGAATGATTACAGACCGATAGCACTCCAATCATTATGAAGTGCTTCAAGAAAGTGGTACTACCCCTCATTCAGTACAGCAAGCCGGGCACCCTGGACCCCTGCAGTACGCCTACCGGCCCAACTTTTTAACTGGCAGGTCCCAGTCTGTCAGGATGGGTAACAGGACCTCAGCCAGCATCATCACAAACACAGGTGTCCCGCAGGGTTGTGTTCTCAGCCCCATCCTCTACAGCCTCTTCACCCATGACTGTGTTGCCTCCCACAAGGACAATATCATCCTAAAGTTCGCGGATGACACAGCAGTGATAGGACACGTCACTGGTGATGACAAAGCATCCTACAGAAGGGAGGTGGCCAACCTGGTGTTATGGTGTGAGGATGACGACTTCACCCTCAACATGGACAAGACAAAAGAGATGATGGTGGACATGAGGAAAGGAGGAGGAGACCCCATTGACCGCTGTTCATCCGGAAGCTTGAGGTGGAGAGGGTGAGCAGCTTTAAATACCTGGGCATCCACATCAGCGAGGACCTTAAGTGGACACACAACACCACAGAGCTGGTTAAGAGAGCTCAACAGCGACTGTACTTTCTGAGGAGGCTGAAGAAGTTTGACATGTCCTCCAGGATCCTCAACAGTTTCTACAGCTGCATCATCAAGAGCATCCTGACCAACTGCATCACTGCGTGGTATGGCAGCGCCACTGCCCTGGAGCGCAAACGCCTGCAGAGGGTGGTGAAGACAGCAGAGAAGATCATCAGGACTCCACTCCCCTCTCTGCAGAGCATCTACCACCGCAGAGTCCAAAGGAGAGCTGACGCCATCCTCCGGGACCCCACCCACCCCCAGCACAGACTGTTCATACTTCTACCCTCAGGCCAGAGGTACAGAAGTGTAAAATGCAGGACAATCAGACTGAAGAGCTTCTTCTTTCCCATGACTCCCAAAACTCTGTAACACAGCTTTGCATATAGGAACTCACACACTGGCTGCTAAATTTGCACATTGCTGACCTGTATAGTAGCTATAGTCTCACCTGTCTGATGTCCATATCATCTCTGCTGCTAATTATCATCTTTTCTGCTATTTATCATACACAGTCTACTGGTACTATCATTACAGAGAAATTAGCACCGGGTGCTAATTTGTAATTATACACTGCTCGTTGCACAATGCTCATTTGCACACTGTATATACTGTAGGTCTGTGCCATCTCAGGTTCACATCATCTCTGATATCAATATACCACTGTCACGTTAGTCATCCCGTGAATTTTCAGTTTCATTCCTCTTGTCTGACTGCCTTAACTGCTTTAACTGTCCAAACTGCCTAGTGTGTGCTATTAGAACTCATTAGTTTTAGTATTTAGTATCAGGGTGTGCTTCAGGAGTCCTAACTGCCTAAACTGTGTGTTGGTGTGTGTGTTATTAGCATCCATTAGTATTAGGATTGAGTTACTGTGTTAGTGTGTCATTACCTTATAAGAATTGTTGTTTCTGTACCCATTACCTTGACATTTGTTCGGAGAGCAAAGTGAGAATTTCATTGCTCGGGAAATGTAGCATTTCTTAACTGTGCACACAATAATAAAGCCTTTGAATCTTTGAATCTTGACTTTTAATAACTTCACGGAGTGTGACACTGAGGTGTTGATAACGGAGGTTGAAGTCAGAAAAAAATATTTTTTTTTGTTCGGATCCTCCGGAATCAACAATAAACTTAAGGGTTCTTTCACACCTTAATTTGTTTACTTTGGTTTGAATCAGTTGATAAGTTTCCTTTGTATCATTTTCTCCTTGGTTCGGTCCCCTTTCACACAGGCAAAAATTCAAGCAGACCAAGTTGCATCACATTAAATCCCACGAGACTTACACCAGAACGTTCTCTGTTCTTATTGGTCAGATTTTTTTACTGCGAGAACAGGAAAGGTAAATACAGGAAGTAGGATGGCTACTGTGTATTTATGCATTTCTGGGGAGAAAATAATACAAATCATAATGGAATTTATGGGGGGTTTCATTGCCCTGGTTATCATTTCCCCAATCTGACCAGTGATGACATGTTTAGCCGCTCGTCATCCTTGAACCGCTGGCTGTCTGTGTGGTGTCCTAAAAATGACGTGGGCTACATTGACAATTGGAGCTCTTTTTGGGGAAAACCTGGTCTTATGAGACGAGACAGCATTCATCCCACTTTGGATGGTGCTTCTCATTTATCTAACAATCTGGAATCTTTTTTATCTAAATTTCCAAAACCATGACTACTCAGAGTTGGGACCAGGAAGCAGAGTCGCAGTCTTACACGCCTCTCTGCAGCTCCTCTTCATCCGCCACCCCTCAGCTTAGCCCCTGTCTTCCCCATCAGAGAATCGTTGTCTGCTCCCTCCAAAGTAAACAAAAATATAATGTATAAGCATCCCAAAGTGATAAAGCAAAATATTGGTAAAACTCAAATTAAACATAAAGCCTCTAAATTGAATGATTTGGCCTCTGTTCCTCCTCATAATTTAAAAATTAAATGTGGTTTATTAAATATTAGGTCTCTAACTCCCAAGTCTCTGTTAGTCCATGATTTGTTAATTGATCATCAGATTGATTTAATTTCCCTTACAGAGACTTGGTTAGGGCAAGAGGATTATGTTGGTTTAAATGAATCAACTCCCTCTGGTTATTTAAACTGTCAAAATCCCAGAAGTTCTGGTCGTGGAGGAGGAGTAGCAACAATTTACCATTCCAAATTACTAGTTAATGTAAAGCAAAAAACACGTTATAATTCCTTTGAGGGCCTGGTCCTCAGTATTGGGCACTTTAGCAATTTTAGGTTAAACCCAATTTTATTTGCCATAGTTTATCGTCCCCCATCAACCTACTCAGAATTTTTATCCGAATTTGCTGATTTCTTAGCTGATTTAGTGCTGAAATCTGATAGAATAATTATAGTAGGGGACTTTAATATACATGTGGATGTAGATAGTGACTGCCTTAATGTGGCATTCAATTCAATATTAGACTCGATTGGGTTTTCTCAGAAAGTAGGAAATTCTACTCATTACCTCCACCATACATTGGACCTTGTTCTGACATATGGCATAGAAATAGAAAATCTTGTAGTGTCTCCTCATAACCCTGTACTGTCAGACCATTGTCTGTTAACCTTTGATTTTACTATTTCTGACTATTTGGCTCCTAAAGAAAAATATTATTACAGTAGATGCCTCTCAGATGATGCTGTTTCCAAATTTATGCAGATTGTTTCCTCTATGCCATGTGTCAACACAACGGAAATAAGCTATAGACAGCTTGCTCCTTCTGTAATTGATAACATGGTGGATGGTGTTTCAGCTTCTCTGCATCAGACTCTAGACTTGGTGGCCCCCTTAAAAAAGAAAAAGTCTAATCAGAGATTTCTAACTCCTTGGTTCAACACAGAAACTCGTAGCTTAAAACAGAAGACTCGTCAATTAGAAAGAAAATGGTGCTCTACTAATTTAGATGAAATCTATTTAGCTTGGAGAAATCATCTTTTAATTTATAAAAAATCTCTTAGAAAAGCTAGAACGAGTTATTACTCTGCATTAATAGAAGAGAACAAGAATAATCCCAGGTTTCTTTTCAGTACTGTAGCCAGGTTGACAAAGAGTCAGGACTCTGTCAATCCTAGCATTCCCTTAGAGCTTACTAGTCAGGACTTTATGAACTTTTTCAATAATAAAATTTCATCCATCAGAGATAAAATCAATCAGATTCTTCCCACAGTTAACTTAAATACTGTAACTACTACAACTCCTTCTATTGATGTCTGTCTTGATGAGTTTACTCCAATCGACCTTTGTGAGTTAGACAAAATAGTTTCCTCATCCAAACCTTCAACTTGTCTTTTAGACCCTATTCCTACCAGGTTATTTAAAGAAGTCTTCCCACTTATGGTAGCTTTATTCTTCATATAATCAATTCTTCATTAACTTTAGGCCATGTACCACAGGCTTTTAAAACGGCTGTAATTAAACCCTTACTCAAAAAGCCAACGCTAGATCCAGGAGCTTTGGCTAACTATAGACCAATCTCTAATCTCCCTTTCATTTCAAAAATCTTAGAAAGAGTTGTTGCTACGCAATTATTTGACCACCTGCAGGGAAATGGTTTACTTGAAGAGTTTCAATCTGGGTTTAGAATCCATCATAGTACTGAAACAGCCTTAGCGAAGGTCACTAACGACCTCCTCATTGCATCTGATAATGGACTAGTTTCTGTACTTGTCCTTTTAGACCTTAGTGCAGCTTTTGATACTATCGATCATAATATTCTACTTGACAGATTAGAACACTATGTTAGACTTAATGGAACTTCGTTGCAATGGTTTAGATCTTATTTATCTGATAGGTTCCAGTTTGTTCATGTAAATAATGAGTTTTCTTTCAACTCAAAGCTTAGTCATGGAGTTCCACAGGGATCTGTGCTAGGCCCTACTCTTTTTAGTTTATATATGCTTCCGTTAGGAAACATTATTAGAAAGCACTGTATACATTTTCATTGTTATGCAGATGACACACAATTATACCTGTCAATGAAGCCAGATGATAGTAATCAATTAGCCAAGTTAGAAGCCTGTCTTAAGGAAATCAAAGCTTGGATGACTTGTAATTTCCTGCTATTAAATTCAGATAAGACTGAAGTCATTCTTGTTGGTCCAAAAAACCTTAGAAATTCCTTTCCAAATCAAACTTTCAGTTTGGATGCAGTTACTCTTTCTCTTAATAGCTCTGTGAGGAACCTTGGAGTTATTTTTGATCAGGATTTGTCCTTCAATTCACATATTAAATTTGTTTCTAAGACTGCCTTCTATCATTTGCGTAATATTGCCAAGATTAGGAGCATCTTGTCTCAGAGTGATGCTGAGAAGCTGATCCACGCTTTTGTTAGCTCAAGATTAGATTATTGTAATTCTTTATTATCAGGCTGTCCTAAAACATCTTTAAAAAGTCTTCAGCTGATCCAAAATGCTGCAGCAAGAGTTTTAACAGGTACTAGAAAGAGAGATCTTATCTCTCCGGTTCTGGCCTCCCTTCATTGGCTTCCCATAGAGTTTAGAATTAAGTTTGAAATCCTTCTTCTTACTTACAAAGCTCTAAACAATCAGGCTCCTTTTTATTTAAAAGATCTGATACTACCGTATTATGCTAACAGAGCACTACGCTCCCAAAATGCAGGATTACTTGTAATACCTAGAATCTCCAAAAGTACAATGGGAGGCAGAGCCTTCAGTTATCAAGCTCCTCTCCTGTGGAATCAGCTGCCAATCTGGATTCGGGAGTCAGACTCGATCTCTGTTTTTAAGAATAGGGCTAAAATCTACCTTTTTGATATAGCCTACAATTAGGGAGGGATCATGTGTTTCTGAACCCTCCCTTAGTTATGCTGCTAATAGGTTTAGTCAGCCGGGGGACCTCCAGTAATGCACTGGGCCTCACTCCTTTCCTCACTCTCTATGAAATATTTTTTTTTTGCTGGTCATTAACATCTGTTTGTTCTCTCCCATAGATTGAGTCCCCATCGTGCTGTTTGCTCTCTACATGTCTGTTCTTTTCTTCTTCTCTATCCCCTCACCCCCCAGCCAGTCGCAGCAGATGACTGCCCCTCCCTGAGCCTGGTTCTGCTGGAGGTTTCTTCCTGTTAAAAGGGAGTTTTTCCTCTCCACCGTCGCCAAGTGCTTGCTCACAGGGGATCGCCTGATTGCTGGGGTCTTTCTGTAACTGTGGGGGTTCCTCCCTACAGTTGAAAGTGCTATGAGATGACTGTTGTTGTGAAATGGCGCTATATAAATAAAGTTGAATTGAATTGAATTGAATTTCTTACATTATGTGCATATACCGCTTTAGGCAAATGATACAGTTTGAAAATGAAGCGTGACTACAGATGGAAAATAACATGTTAATGTTTGTCAGTCCTCCAGAGTCAGGACATGCTCAGCTATAGATATTTTCAAAGATCCATCAGGTATGTACAGTGGCATAAAATGTTTTACAGTTTGCCACTAGTTCTGTTTTAGTGCAGTCCCTTTCTTACCTGCAGAACCGCCCCAGAGTTTGCCGTTTGAGCCAAACCGAGACCACCTCTTACAGGTGGTCTCGGTTCGGTTGGTTTGGTGCACACCTGAGTGTGATTACCATTTTCTCACCAGACAAAACAAACCACATTAACAGAGAAAACAAACTCAAGTTTGATTGAAACAAACTAAAGCCTGTAGGTGTGAAGTTTACCGAGTGATACAATGGCAGTTAATGCAGCTAGCTCTGACGGAAATAAAATAAAATGGTCTGCCATTAAAGTTAAAGTCAATAGACTGATCACTACTCGTGTTGCTGGGGTGAGGCGGGGGGGGAGTGCTGACATACAAAATGCCATGAAAGAAAGCCCTCGGTAATTGCACAGACGTAAAGTTCATGAGTAAAATAAATAAATAAATAAATAAAGACCACTGAATACCACTCCAATCTTACAGCTGAATTTATACAAGTTACAAACCAAATCTGTCAGAATCCACATTATGCACAACAGCCAGGAAGAACACATAGCTGAGTAATGGAAAAGTCTTTTATTTCCAAATTACAACCTCCAAGGTACAGCACGTATTGCGCTGGGGATCCTCCTGTTGTCTTCGGGTCATAATGACTTGAAGACAGCAGGTGTTATAACAGTTTCCCCTGACCCACTTCCCGAGGTCTGAGGAGGCCGAAATGTTAGAGGGGGAATCCATTAAGGGTCCCTGGAAATCCATGTAAATTGCAGCCCACAACTCCCCACGGTCCTCCTTTTATTCAGCGTTAACCCAGATGATCTCAACTTTTTTCTTCAGGTCAAAATAACACATTTATAGAAACAGGATCCAGTTAACAACGGCGCTGGCTGGTCCATGAGTGAGACGGGTCAATTCATCGTGCTTTCACTGCACTCAATGAGCCAAGTTATGGAGTTAAATCACGTAATAATAGTCATGTTTTTCACAAACTAATTCATAGACAGTCTTATTCCGGTGGCTCAGGAGCGGGAAGCAGCTCCCTGTCCACACTGTGTATGGTGCAGATGGGACACTGCTGTCTTTGACTGGGGATATCATCGGGCAATGGAAGGAATACTTCGAGGATCTCCTCAATCCCACTGACACGCCTTCCACAGAGGAAGCAAGGCTTGTGGACGAGGGGGATGACTCACCCATCACAGGGGCTGAGGTCACCAAGGTGGTTAAAAATCTCTTTGGTGGCTGGGCCCGGGGATGGACAAGATTGGCCCTGAGTACCTCAAGGCCCTGGATGTTGTAGGGCTGTCATGGTTGACACACCTCTGCAACATTGCATGGAGATCGGGGACAGTGCCTTTGGCATGGCAAACCAAGGTGGTGGTTCCCCTCTTTAAAAAGGGGGACCGGAGGGTGTAATCCAACTTCAGAGGGATCACACTCCTCAGCCTCTCTGGGAAGGTCTATGCCAAGGTACTGGAGAGGAGAGTCCGGCCGTTGGTCGAACCTCAGATTCAGGAGGAGCAATGTGGTTTTCATCCTGGCTGTGGCACATCGGACCAACTCTACCCTCTCCAGAATCCTTGACGGTCCATGGGAGTTTGCCCAACCAGTTTAGTTTTTTAGTTGGGGTGTTCTTCAGGAGTATGGGGTATCGGGCTTGTTGTTACGAGCTATTCAGTCTCTGTATGACCATTGTGAGAGTTTGGTTCATATTGCCAACACTCAGTCGGACTCATTCCCAGTGAGAGTTGGACTCCGCCAGGGCTGCCCTTTGTCACCGATCCTGTTCATAATTTTTATGGGCAGGATTTCTAGCAGCCAGGGAACGGAGGGTGTCATGCTCGGAGACCACAAGATCTCATCTCTGTTGTTTGCAGACAATGTTGTCCTGTTGGCTTCATCCAGCAATGGCCTACAGGTCTTACTGGGATGGTTTGCTGCTGAGTGTGAAGTGGCTGGGATGAGAATCAGCACCTCCAAGTCAGAGTCCATGGACCTTAGCCAGAAAAAGGTGAATTGTCTTCTCCGGGTTGGGGACAAGCTCCTGTCCCAAGTGGAGGAGTTTAAGCATCTTGGGGTCTTATTCACGAGTGAGGGGATACTGTAGTGAGAGATTGACAGACGGATCGGAGCAGCATCTACAGTGATGCAGATGTTGTACTTGTCTGTTGTGGTGACGAGGGAGCTAAGCTCTAAGGCAAAGCTGTCGATTTACGTCAATCTGTGTTCCTACCCTCACCCATGGTCATGAGCTTTGGATAATGACTGAAAGAATGAGATCGCAGATACAAGCGGCTGAAATAAGCTTCCTTCATTGGATTGCTGGACTCACCTTTAAAGATGGGATGAGGAGTTCAGTCATCCGGGAGAGGCTCAGAGTAGAACCGCTGCTCCTCCACATTGAAAGGATCCAGCTGAGGTGGTTTGGGCATTTGATCAGGATGCCTCCTGGACGCCTCCCACTTGAGGTGTTTTGGGCACATCCCACTGGGAGGAGACCCCGGGGTAGACCCAGGACTCACTGGAGAGACTAGGTCTCCCAGCTGGTCTGGGAATGCCTTGGTGTCCTCTCTGAAGAGCTGGAGCAGGTAGCTGGGGAGATTGAAGTCTGGACTTCTCTGCTTGAACTGCTGCCTCCATGACCCAGACCTCCAGAAAAGCGGAAGAAGATGGATAGATGGATAATTCATAGACAAAGCATTTTAACTGAAGGGGAAATGTTATTTTAACATATTCTGTGGGTTTCAGCTGTTATGTAGTTTAAAGGTGCAATATAAAGGATTCTGACCTCCTGGTCAGTAGGTGTCGCACGCACTGTTGACTCACTATAATCTTGTTCCAGTTGCCAGGTAGAGATAAACAGCACTTCCTGGAGGCTAACACTGCAGACTGCTAACATCTCAGACTTTTGGTTATTGTGAGCAGAGAGGACTGACTTGGGGCTTGATGTATGAGACGTGAAAGGTTGGGTTCACCCGTAGGGTCGGTGGCAAATTGAGCTGAACTGGCGCATTGTTGATCACCTGAGAGATAACATAGGGGCCCAGGAAGTGGGGGGACAGCTTTTTGGACCTTTCCTTGAGCGGGATCTGGCTTGCCACTAACCAGACCTGTTGGCCTACAATGTACTTGGGTGTGGGCACCCGCTTCCTGTCAGCTGCGGCCCGGGTGTACTCAGTGGAACGGGCGAGGGCACCCCGAGTGGCTCTCCAGACACGCCGGTAGCGACGGGCATGGACCCCCACAGATGGAACCGCAACCTCACTCCTGGCCATAGGAAGGAGTGGCGGTGTGTACCCCAGGTATGCCTCGAACGGGGTAAGTCCAGTGGCCGCAGAGACGGCCAAGTTGAGGGAATATTCCAACCAAGTCAGGTGTGAGCTCCAGGAGGATGGATTGTCGGCTTCTACGCATTGCAGGGTGGCCTCCCAAGACTGACTGGCACGTGCCCATTACTCTGTGGATGATTCCCCAAGGAAAGGCTCACAGTGGTTCCCAGCATCCGGCAAAAGGCCCTCCAGACCTGGGATGTGAATTGTGGCCCCCGGCCAGACACGATGTCCATCGGGATGCCGTGGATCCTGATCACATGGTCAGTCAGGAGGACCGTCGTCTCCAAGGCCGAGGGGAGCTTCGAGAGGGCAACCAGATGCACAGCCTTGGAGAAGCAATCCACGATAGTGAGGATAACCGTCTTGCCATGGGAAGGGGGAAGTCCAGCGATAAAATTGATGGCAATGTGGAATCACGGACGACCAGGGGTGGGGAGGGGATGGAGGAGGCCTGATGGGGGAGAGGAGTCCAATTTTCCCCGGATGCAGGTCTGACAGGCCTTTAACATATTCTCGTACGTCCCGCCGCAGCGCGGGCCACCAGAACACTCGCTGGATAAAGTCCATGGTTTGGGCGATGCCAGGATGGCAAGCGAAGCAACTGGTGCGACCCCACTGGATGACGTCGCTGGGGAAGGCGGCCAGAACATACAGACTGTTCCGCGGACACCCTTCTGGCACAGGCTCCTGGGACTGGGCCTGGCGCACCCTCCGTTTGATATCCCAAGTAAGGGCTCCGAGGACGCACAAAGGCGGAATGATAGTTTGGGGGGGGGAAGGGGGCACCACCTCCCTGGAATCAAACTGGCGCTATAGCGTGTCTGGTTTGATGTTCCGGGTGTCAGGCCGGTACGTGATGGTAAAATTAAATCGCTGGAAAAATAGAGCCCAGCAAGCCTGCCTGGTGTTAAATCGGCGGGTCGACCGCCGTACTCGAGGTTCTTGTGGTTGGTCCAGACGACCAATGCCTCCAACCAATGCCTCCACTCCTCCAATGCCAACTTAATGGCAAGCTGCTCTCTGTCCCCCACGTCATAACTCCTCTCGGCTGGTGTAAGCCGACAAGAGAAATATGCGCACGGGCGGAGCTTCTGCTCAGGGGCATGCGCTGTGACAGCACAGCGCCAACCCCCGAATCAGATGCATTCACCTCGAGGACAATTTGGAGCTGCATATTGACCTGAGCCAAGATTGGTGTTTCGGTGAACAGGCGTTTTAATTTAACAAACACCTGCTCAGCTGCCTCGGTCCAGCGAAAGGGGACCTTAATGGAGGTCAGCTGTGTTAAAGGCAGTGCCACCCCATTATAGTTCCTAATGAACCTGCGATAGAAGTTTGTGAACCCGAGGAAGCGTTGGAGCTCCTTACGGGAGTGGGGAATTGGCCAATCCAGCACTGCCTTCACCTTGACCAGGTCGGCAATCAGTCTCCCTTCAGCCACTATGAAGCCCAAGAAGGTGGTTGATGTTGTGGAGAACTCACACTTCTCGGCCTTGATGTAGAGCTGGTTCTCCAGAAGCCATTGCAGAATGGCTGTGACATGGACTTCATGTTCCTCTGGCAAGCGGGAGAAAATTAAAATATCATCCAAGCAGACAAACACAGATTGGTAAAGCATGTCACGAAGGATGTCATTTATTAACCGTTGGAAGAAGGTGGGGGCATTAGTGAGGCCGAATGGCATCACCAGATATTCATACTGCCCCTGGTGAGTCTTAAATGCCGTCTTCCACTCATCGCCTTCGTGAATGCGGATCAGATAATATGCATTCCTGAGGTCTAACTTGGTGAACACCCGTGAGCGCTGAATGAGCTCCAACGCTGAGTTAATCAAAGGCAGAGGATACCTGTCTTTGATGGTAATAGCATTGAGCTCCCAATAGTTGATGCACGGGCACAGAGAGCCATCCTTCTTTCCAACAAAGAAGAATCCGGCTCCAAGCGGGGCCAAAGGTGGCTGAATGAGGCCGGCGTTCAGCGACGCTTTAACGTATTTCTCCATTGCCTCCCTCTCCGGGCTGAAAATACTGTACAGCCGACTGGATGGCAGCTTCGCCCCCGGGATGAGGTCAATCGCGCAATTGTAGGAGCGATGAGGCGGTAGTGACAACGCCCTAGAATTCCTAAAGACCTCCCCCAAATCGTGGTATGCCTGGGGGACGAAGCTGAGGTCCAGCGGCTCGACCGGAGAGAGGGAGACAGACAGAGCTGGGGAACATTCTGCTGAATGCATGCAGTTAGCCATACAAAATGGGCTCCAGGAGGAGATGGTGTTCTGTTCCCAGTTTATGATCGGATTGTGCCTCCGCAGCCATGGGTAGCCAAGAATCACCAGGGAAGCTGAAACAGGAAGAACCAGGAACGTGAGTTCCTCCCAGTGGTTCCTGGAAAAAAGGACGGAGATAGGCGCCGTGCATTCAGTGACTACTGCGACTTCCCGGTCAGCTATGGTGGTTATTTTCTGGTTGTGGGGCAATTTGTGCATGGGAATACCCACCTGCCGCACGAACTGGGCAGAGACAAAATTATCCTCTGACCCCAAATCAACCAGCGCCATAGTCCTCCTCTCGACCCCTGGCAATTGCACGAGGGCCGAGATTGAAAAATTACCGTGGAGGAGTTGATTTTGTCCCGCCCACCAGACCCCTCATGGTTACTAACGGGCCATGACTTTTGGCCGCTGGCGGCATTCATCCAGCCTGTGGTTCAGAGAACCGTGGTACGCGCACACGCCTGCCCTTCGCCAGCACTAGTCATCGGTCAGATGCCGAGAGCTCAATCAGCTTGGGCGAAGCACCGGCACCGCCAGTGTCAGTACCCGCGCTGGGTGCACGCTCGGCGTGTGGGCGAGAGGAGGACTCGCGCTCCTTTGCGCGCTCACGGTACCGGTTGTCTAATCCTACAGCCTGATCTGAGACCGTCGAGAGTCTCCGGGACAGGGTGAACCGCCAGATCATCACGGAGTTGAGCGTTTAATCCGTGGAGGAATGCGCTACGCAAAGCAACCTCATTCCACCCCAAATCAGACGCTACAACCCAGAACTCCACCGAGTACTCGGCTGCTGACTGAGTGCCCTGGCGGTGCGTCATCAGGCAGCTCATCACGTTGCCTTGACTATCGGTGCGGCCAAACGCACAAGAAAAGGCGTCCACAAATTGGTCGAATGTGTACCGACGCCCCTCGGGGTTAGCTATCGTGGACCGTGCCCACTCCAGGGCTCGGTCCTTGAGCAGCAGAGTAAAAAATTGAATTTTGGCCACGTCCCCCGGGTACTCCTCCCCGACCTGCTCCAAGTACATACGGTCTTGAATGAAAAAACCTTTACATTTCCCCACCTCCCCCGTGTACGGGGAAGGCATGGGAACAGAGGTAGTACGGCACACTGTGGTGCGTGGAGCAGGCTGAGGGGGAGGGCCGGAAGAGGCGCTGTAGACCAAAGCATCATCATATTAGATACCTGCTGGGTAAGCACAGCGAGCTGGTGCTTGGTCGCCGACAAGCGATCCAAAGCCGACAGCTTTTGTGCTGCAGTACCGGCTAAGCTACCGTCCTGGCTGGCTCGTTCTGCCATGATTATAAATTGACAGCTTACGTGCACGATACAACAGCACAGGAAGGAACCACACAAGGGGGCATGTTAGATAATTTATTAAATAGCAAAGGTTGCACAGCTACAGAAACAGCCACTCGCCAGAGGAATCCACCTGAGGAGAGAAGACGAGAGCTGTGAGAGGAGGAATGAAGTAAGGGGAAATGGGCGAGCCAAATTGCCACTTATTTGGGGTTCCAAGGAAGAACAGGCAGGGTTCCAGCGGGGAATAGACGAACCAGTAGGGGGGGAAATGAGCTGATGGTGCCTGAGTGGGTGGAGGTTGACAGCCGAGGAATAACGGAGATGTGGCAGGAGAGTGCGCGCAGTCCTGGAGGCACACCCACATGATGGCAGCAACCTGAAGGAGAGAGGAGAATAAGATTAGACAGCGTGTCCAAGCTTAAAGAGTTTAACTTGCTAGTCCTTTGTAGGGGCAGTATACCCAGACGAACCAGTGTAGAGTGTGCGGAGAGAGCGTCCTTAAGTATGCTGGCTGATGAGCGGGTGCAGGTGTGTCTTCTGGTATTGCATGGTATGGTCTGTTTGTGTCGGCATCTGTTTGAAAACTCAGTCACTTCTACACGTACTGGTTATCTATTTTTGTTTGTTTTAACTACGTTTTAAATTTTTATCTCTTTTATTGATATTAACTTTTTACTTAGTATTACAGTTAGCTCAGTAAATACAACAGCCCGTATTAGCTCACAGATGACTCAGACCCCAATCAGGGCTGTTCACCAGGTTAGGCTAACCTATCTGTTTTAGTTAGCCACTCCTGGCCTGGAAAGCCATGGCTCCCTCTCCGACCTGTGTCAGCTGTGCTTCCCTCTCTAAGAAGGTTTCTGAGTTGGAACTGAGACTCTCTAACCTCTATAAGATTCGGGAGGCTGAAAATCATCTTGACACGATCATTTCTGGACGGACATTGGCGCCAGCGACGGACTCACAGCTAGCAGAGACGGCTACTTACCTGGGTGAAATTAGCATATCGCCATCCACCTCCACCCCTGCTCCAGTTACCTCAGCTGTCCAGGACTCCAGCACCAAACACTGGCTTCAGCTCGGAGCTAAACCCAAAGCCCCGGGTGGTTCTTCACAGCCTCAATGCACGCCCTGGACCATGGTTGGGCCGAATAGCAAACGTCGGGGATTGACCAGACATGGCCGCACCTCTTCCCTTCCCCTTTTGCTGGAAAACAGATTCGACATCCTTTCCCTGGAAGATTTCCCCCACCTGGACGTTGATCTTCCTCCCATGGCCGCCCCTCATCCTTCAGCAGCGGCCCAAACCCACAAGCCCTGGATCAGAACTACCTTAGGTCTGCCAAACTTTACACCAGCTCCAAAAAGAAGAGAGTGCAATCCCCCGCATCACCCCCGCACCGGCACCTCGCTGCCACTGCAGCAACAACAGCAAAACTATCCACCATTTCAGAAGCCACCGACAAAGTCCCCCCAGATGATGCTGGTAATCGGTGATTCAGTAATGAGGAACGTCAGAAGCAGGTACTGTGTAACAAAATTTTTTCCTGGGGCTAAAGTGTCAGACATTGAGGCTCTTACCCCTGACCTATTAAATGAATACCCCCACGCTAAAACTGTTATTGTGCATGTTGGATACAACAACATCCCAGATGAAGCATCTGAGATCTTAACAAGAGACTTCAGGAGCCTTCTGTCCACTCTTAAGAATTGTGGCAGACGTGTGCTTATTTCTGGACCACCTGCTCCTCTCAGAAGAGGTTGCAATTATTTTAGCAGAACCCTTAGCCTTAATTCCTGGTTGTGTTCAACATGTCCTACTTTTAACATTGGTTTTATAGACAATTTCAACCTGTTCTGGAACTGCCCATCATTTATGAGGCCAGATGGCATCCATCCAAATAGACTCGGTGCACGTGTTCTAAGGGACAATCTGTTTTATTCCATTCAGCATTTTTTAGTACAGTGACTGAAAGCTGGTGTGTTAACTCACCCCAAAGTACCTGGGTCTGCCAACCAGCCCTTCTTTGCTTCCACTTCTCATATTAATCCTATTAATCCAAATAATTCTCGCTGTTTAGATCAGTCTACCCCACAGAGATTGTGTCTGTCTCCCGTTACCCAAAACATTATAACCCAAGACAAATACAACATAACTTAAAGATTAAAACCACTAATTTACCACTGTTAAATAAAATAATTAAATGCAGACTGCTGAATATAAGATCTCTGTCAGATAAAGCGACCTTAATTAATGACATGATCACGGATTACAATATAAATATACTCTGTCTCACAGAAACATGGCTACGCCCCGATGACTTTGTTAGTATCAGTGAGGCCACCCCCTCCAGCTATGGTAATATTCATATTCCTAGAAACACTGGCCGAGGTGGTGGTGTCGGGGCAATATATGAATCCACATTACCAATGAACCCTCAGCCTAAGCTAAACTCAAATTGTAACTCTTTTGAATGCTTAATTTTTAGCTTAGCACATCCATCCTGGAGGTCAGAGTAGCCTATTTTATTTACCACAGTATATCGCCCTCCCAGTGCTTCTTTTGCTGAATTTATGTCTGAATTATCTGAGTTCTTAACAACCTTAGTTCTTAGTTCAGACAAGATTATCATAGCTGGTGATTTTAATATTCATATAGACGTTGATAATGATAGTCATAGTGTAGCATTTCTCTCCCTCTTAAATTCAGCTGGTTTCTCTCAGTGTGTTGGTAAACCAACTCATCATTATAATCACACCCTTGACCTGGTCTTGGCCTGTAGTGAAGAAATTGATGAGCTGCTTGTCATCCCTCAAAATCCTACACTGACTGACCATTATTTGATAACATTCAAATTTGTGCTATCCGATTTCACAGCATCAAGCAAAAATATAGTTACCAGATCTGATAAAAGAATTAATTCCTTCAGCACCTACTCAATTACCATGTCTGAATATAGCAGACAGCACTGACTACTTGAATCCATCAGAATTAGACCTTTTAGTTGGTAGTACTGCAGCCTCACTGCAGTCAGCACTTGACTCCATAGCCCCTCTTAAAAAGAAAACTATTAAAAATAGGAGACTAGCTCCATGGTACAACTCCCACACCCGTAAGTTAAAACAGAAAGTTAGATCCTGTGAAAGGCTCTGGTGTGTAAATAAGACAGAAGAATCTTGTTCAGCCTGGAATGCCAGCCTTACCATCTATAAGAAATCTCTCCGTAGTGCTAGACAACAGTACTATTCATCCTTGATAGAAGAAAATAAAAACAACCACAAATTTCTCTTTAACACTGTGGCTCAGCTAACCAAGAGCCAAAATACCATAGATCCCTACATCCCTCCAACTCTTAGTGCTGATGACTTTTTGAATTTTTTTAATGATAAAATTGTCAGTATTAGGAGTAATATTCTGAAAAATTGCCCCCCTAAAAATACCAAGCCTCTACCTAACACTGCTATGCCCACAGGCTCAGAACTCCACTTTTCTAAATTTTCTCGTATTAATCATTCTGATCTAGCCCTAATAGTGTCAGCCTCTGAACCAACTACCTGTCTTTTAGACCCAATCCCCGCTAGACTAGTGAAGGAATCACTATCTCTGATTAGTCCATCTCTTTTGAACATAATTAATATGTCCCTATTGACAGGACATGACCGCAGTCATTTAAAGTGGCAGTAAATGGGGCTGCACGGTGGCGCAGTGGTTAGCACTGCGGCAGCACAGTTTACCCTTGACTGGGGGATCATGGGGATCGTGGGTTCGATCCCAGCCCCCGACCAACAGTGATCTGTGTGGAGTTTGCATGTTCTCCCCGTGTATGTGTGGGTTTACCCCGGGATTTCTCCGGTTTCCTCCCACATGCCAAAAACATGCAGGTTAGGTTAATTGGAGAGTCTAAATTGGCCCTAGGTGTGAATGTGTGTGTGAATGGTTAAGGGATAGTGCCGTATCGTGGCTGCTTCATCCATCCAGGTGGTGGATGACCCTCAATTTCCCCTCTGGGGATCAATAAAGTATACTAAATCTAAAAAATCTAAATCTAATTAAACCTCTACTTAAAAAAACCTTCGCTTGATTCTGAGATTTTGGCCAATTATAGACCAATATCTAGCCTTCCCTACTTTTCCAAGATCCTCGAAAAAAATTCTATATTTGAGAAATATAGTCAGGTTTTAGGGAACATCACAGGTATAGTAACATCACAGGTATAGTCAGGCTTTAGGGAACATCACAGCACAGAGACAGCCTTAGTGAAAGTTACTGATGACATCCTTATGGCATTTGACAAAGGACTTGTCTCTGTCCTTGTTTTATTGGACCTCAGCACTGCCTTTGATACCATTGACCACCCTATTCTGCTACAGACTTGAACAGCAAATTGGCTTAAATGGAACAACGCTAAGATGGTTCCAGTCTTATCTATCAGACCGTTCCAGTTTGTTCATGTCCATAACAAGTCCTCTACTCAGACCACGGTTAGCTATGGAGTTCTGCAGGGATCAGTATTTGGACCATTATTGTTTACATTATACATGCTGCCTTTGGGAGACATTATGAGGAAGCATTCTATTCATTTTCATTGTTACCCTGACGACACTCAATTGTAGTTATCCATCAATCCAGATGATCCCAGCCAGTTGGGTTTACTCCAGGAGTGTCCTAAGGATATCAAAACCTGGATGAACTACAACTTTCTATTGCTGAATACATATAAAACTGAAGTCATTGTTCTTGGCCCCAAACATGCTAGAAGTACTCTTTTTAGCAAGATAACAACACTAGATGGCATTGCACTGGCTTCTACGTCTTCTGTTAGGAATCTTGGCGTTGTCTTTGACCAAGATGTGTCTTTCAACTCTCACATACAGCAAACCATTAAGACCGCCTTTTTCCATCTGCATAATATTTCTAAAATTAGGTCCATCCTGTCTCATAAAGATGCAGAGAAACTTGTCCATGCCTTTATTACCTCTAGACTTGACTATTATAACTCACTTTTATCAGGTTGCCCACATAAGTCCATAAAGTTTCTCCAACTCATTCAGAATGCAGCTGCACATACCCTAATGAGAACAGAGAGAAGAGATCACATAAGTCCAGTCTTGGCTTCTTTACATTGGCTCCCAGTAAAATATAGAATTGAATTCAAGATATTGCTCTTAACCTATAAAGCTCTTAATGGTATGGCTCCTTCTTACCTGCAAGAACTCTTAGTTCCATATCATCCAACCAGAGCACTGCGCTCCCAAAAATCCAAACTACTAGTGGTCCCCAAGGTATCTAGAAGTAGATTGGGAGGTAGAGCTTTCAGCTATCAAGCTCACTTCCTGTGGAACCATCTTCCCAGTTCAGTTCGGGAGGCAGACACTCTTTCTTTATTTAAGAGCAAGTTGAAATCTTTTCTCTTTGATAAGGCCTTTAGTTAGAAATGCTGCCCCTGCCAGGCCTTTGCTTGCATGTGCAGCCTGGCCAGGCTTGGTACTGGACTGTTTGGCTTTGAATGTTGTATTTGTGTGTTTGTTCTGAATGTAGCGACTCAACCCAGCCGATCGAGGCGGATGGCCGTCCTCTATGAGCTATGGTTCCACCCAAGGTTTCCGCCCGTTAAAGGGAAGTTTTTCCTCACCTGTGTCGCCGCAGTGCTTGCTCTTAGGGGTCCCTGCCGGGTTCTATAAACTAAGAGTGTGGCCTAAACCCACTCTTTTCTGTAAAGTGCCTTGAGACGACCTGTGTTGTGATTTGGCACTATATAAATAAATTGAACTGAATTCTGCCTCAGGTGGAGTGATGAGTTCACGAAGATGAAACGGTATGGGAGGGACGTGCTCTCGCTACCCATGACGATGCATGCTGAAAAAAATTTAAAAAAACAGCTGTTGTTATTAAGCTCCAGCAGTTATTTATATCAGTTAGAGTTAAATTTAGGTTGTAAATGTGTTTTGTTTTTATTGTTTTAAAATGTATAAATAAATGTTGTGAAACGTTGGATGCCTGAATTCATTTGTGCCCTTTCAGTTACTGTAGAAGATGAAATCTATTGTTTATTCAGTGTGACAGATTCACAAAGTAATGGTTTACCTCACCTCTGCAAAGCTAAAGTATTTTCAGCCTTTTTGTAACATAGTACTAAACAAGAACCTAAAATACACTGTACATATTAGAGATATACAGTACATAACATTATAATCAATAATACTTAGTGAAGTTGGAAATAATTTATGGTGGAACAATAATCTTTTTTTGGAATTACTTTTTATATGTGTATTGTGGGAGGAGGAAGGAGACCCCAGGGCAGACCCAGGACACATTAGAGAGACTGTCTCCCAGCTGAGCTGAGAATGTCTTGGTGTCATCTCTGAAGATGTGGAGGAGGTGGCTGGGGAGAAGGAAGTCTGGGCTTCTCTGATTAGACTGCGCCCTCCACAACCTGGACCCCCAGAAAAGCTGAAGAAGATGGATGGATGGCTGTGTTGTATATTCATTCCTGCTGCAAGACTGGACCTGATTAAAGAAGAGGAACAACATTTTTTCAAATTCCACATTCTTGGAACACCAAGTGCACAGGCAAGTTGTGGTTTTAATAAAAATGAAAAGTCCAAGACATTTCAGCTGCCAAATTTTGACTGTTGTTTTAAGAAGTTATTCAAAAAAGAAAGAAACAAATATCTGTTGCATCTACTTTTGGCAAAATAATCCATAAATATGATTGGTTTGACCAGGATACTCACTAAATATATATACTGTATATATATATTAAAAAAAACCACTCCTTAACATTTCAAAAACAGTTAAAAAAAATCTCCTCAACAAACACATTTAAAAATACAAAATAAAGGATTTGGCTTTATACATTACTGTGTGTAAAAATGTTTTGATAAGACAAAACATGCAAGTTAGGTTAATTGGCATCAAAACTGGGGATTCTAAATTGTCCTTTGGTATGACTGTGAAAGTGAATGGTTGTCTGTCTCTCTGTGTTGGCCCTGCGATGGACTGGCGATCTGTCTAGGGTGTGCCCTGCCTTTCACCCAAAGATGCTGGGATAGGCTCCAGCACCCCTGCGACCCGAAAAAGATTAAGCGGAAGAAGATGAATGAATGAATAAACTTACATTGGTGTGCCGCCGACTGTCTTCCTTACTGGATGGTTCCTCTGGTGGTGGTTGTCCTGCACTACTAATGGAGTCCAGGCCTCATACACAGGTGGGGTGGAAGAGAAGCTTCTGCTGACACCATCAGAATGTGGTTTTTAAATGTTGACCTATGAGAACCCAGTCATATTAATAGTCCTTTTTGTGACTTTTTACATGTAAAACTGCATCATACTCACCTAAAGGTCAGATATTGATGTTCTGTCCTGAACCCCCACTGGCCCATCACATCAGTGAAGGCTTCAGAAGATGTTGACCCTCTCGCCACTCCCTATTTGGTGGAGCTCTTCTCTTCTGTATCATGATGACATTGTCCAAACACCCATCTGTACTTATTCACCTCATGATGGAGGAAGTCCTTACAGAGGGTGAAAAATGTTATGGTTTATTACTTAGTCAAAAATCTGACATAAATTTCTACATACATAATTACAGCTACTTCAGGGACTCAAGAAATCCTGTGGCTAATGCTGTGCAGTAACATTAGTTAGTAAGAAAATAAATTAAGACCTGTTTATTCTACTATTAGAACTTAAACTATTTTTAACCTCAGTTTCCACCATGGTGATCAATAAAGTTTTACATTGTAGAGAAAGGAGGCAGGCGAGGCAACGAGCTGAATGACACAGAAACTTTATTCTTTCTCCAACATAGCTTACAGCAAACAAGAATCCCGGGTCTTTGTGCATTCTTCTTTTATATCTTTATTTCCATGCATCGAGACCCGGAACTTCCGACCATAATACATTGTTGTTTGAACAAAGAAATGTGTGGCACATTAACATGATATGACACTGGCAGTACTCCCACACTCTTCTTCTCTCAGTGGCTCCAGCAGGTCTTACTCTCCCTGGGGGGTGCATAGACCAATCAGTCCTGTCTGATACCCCCTGGTGACACCGCTTCCTTTGGTCCATTGTTCTCCCCTTCTCTGTGCCTTCTCTGGGTGGAGACCCCCCCACACAATGCCCCCACACAGCCTCCCCCTGAACACCCAGAAGGGGCACTAACCCCGTCGTCCTTTGGGCTTGAGCCAGCGCCCATAGTGGCTGTAGCGGGGGGTCACCGATCCAGTCGAAACGCCCTGCTGGTGAGGTGTACTGGAGGGCACGTTAGTCTGTGGAGGGAAAGAGGGCCGAGGGATCACCACCTTGTGGAGCCACCAACGGTGGGCGTCCGCACCGGGGAGCTTGGGCCAACACCACCTGCTCGTCTGCGAACCAAAAGCGGGCTTCAGCCTGTCGATGCAGACAGTCTCACTATGCCCCCCCAAGTCTAACACAAAATGCTTCACCCCAGGTTCCAACACCCTGAACGGTCCGTTGTACGGTGGGCACAGCGGGGTCTGGTGCGCATCGTGCCTGACAAAAACAAACCTGGCATTCTGCAAGCTTTTTGGGACAAATGTGTGGGGAAAACAATCATGGGCCGGGCCCAGTACGCTCACAGCCTCCGTACTGTGTAAAAATTGCGCAGGCGGATCAGCCTCGGGCATGGGGTTTTCTGATAAAAACTCTCCAGGGATCTGCAGCAGCTGAGAAAAAACGAGTTCTGCCGGAAGGGCTGTCAAATCCTCCTTCAGTGCAGATCGCAACCCTAAAAGAACCCAGCGCTGGTGGTCGACCCAATTTGTGTCCGTGAGCGAAGTTCTGAGCGCTGCTTTAAGCAAACTATGAAAACGCTTACATAACCCGTTTGCCTGGGGGTTGTACGCGGTAGTGCGGTGAAATTTGACCCCCAGGCTCTGGGCCATCGCAGACCAGAGTTCTGAAACGAATTGTGGACCCCTGTCGGACGTGATGTCTGATGGAGATCCGAAACGTGCAATCCAAGCTGACAAAAAAAACGTGAGCCACTTCCGCAGACATGGTAGAAGCCAGCGGGACCACTTCAGGACAGCGCGTGGTGTGGTCCACGACTGTCAAAAGGTGCATGAAAGCTTGCAACGGCAGGAGGGGTTCCACCAAATCCACGTGGACATGGTCGAACCTCCTAGCCGGGATTTGGAACGGCTCGAGATGGGCTCTGGTGTGCTTGTGTACTTTGGCCTTTGGCCCGCTGGCATACGACGCAAGCCGCAGCCCACTCTTTAACGTCCTTGCGCAAGCGTGGCCAGACAAATTTTACCCCCACTAGCTTCACTGAAGCGCGCACTCCCAGATGCGAAAGGGAGTGGACCGACTCGAAAACACGACGGTACCAAGAGCTCGGCCCGTGCCTGGTGGAGACGTCACAGAGCAAGGGAGGGCACCCTTCTTGCACCACCCTGCTCTCCAGCCTTAACCCAGGTGGCGCAGACTGGAACACGCAAATGTTTGCGTCCCCGGTTTGTTCCGCGGCCATGGTGTGGAAATCTATTCCCATGGAGACCGGGGCGATTAACGCGCGCGACAGGCAATCGGCCACAACGTTGAGCTTACCGGCAACGTGTTGAATGTCGGTAGTAAACGCCGAAGTTGTGGCCAACTGCCATTGCTGCCGGGCCGACCACGGTTCCGAGACCTTGGAGATCACGTACATCAGCAGCTTATGGTCCACGAACGCGTCGAATTCGCACGCATCGAATTCGCGCCCTCCAACCAGAACTGGAAATGGTACGTCGTCAGGTGGAGAGCCAGCAATTCTCTATGCAACGTGCTGTATTTGCATTCGTTGTCGCGCAAAGTTCGGCTGAAAAATGCGAGCGGCTGCCACGCACCTGAGACGCACTGCTCCACCACTGCCCCTATGGCAACATCAGATGCATCCATAGTGAGCGCTATCCATGCAGACGAATCTGGGTGGGCTAGCAACGCGGCATCCGCCAGTGCTGTTTTGGCGTTTGTAAAAGCCTGGTGTCGCTCGGGAGTCCAGTCAATGGTTTCCGCAGGCTTCTTTTTTTTTTAAGCGCAGCATACAATGGCTGCATCAGCTGAGCTGCCCGGGGAAGGAAACGGTTATAAAAATTAACCATTCCCAAAAACTCCTGCAGTGCCCTCATGGTCTGCAGACGCGGAAGGTCCGACACAGCACGCATCTTTTCCGGTAATGGAGTTGTGCCCTCCGGTGAAATGCAGTGGCCCAAAAAATCAATCTCTGGCACACCGAACTGGCACTTCGCCAGGTTAACTATTAGCCCGTGTGCCTCCAACCTCTGGAAAACCGTCTTGAGATGGGTGATGTGTTCCTCCTCAGACACGCTAGCTACCAGAATGTCGTCTAAGTAAACAAAAACGAAGGACAAGTTGCGAAGCACTGCGTCCATTATCCTCTGGAAAGTCTGCACTGCGCTTTTTAATCCGAAGGGCATGCGTAAAACTCGAAAAGGCCGAAAGGAGTTATTACCGCTGTTTTTGGAACGTCTTCTGCGCGCACCGGGACCTGATGATATCTGCGGACCAGATCCACTTTGGAAAAAACACACGCCCTGGCCAGGTGCACGGAAAAATCCTGGATGTGTGGAAGGGGATAACGATTGTGTTCCGTGGTGTTATTCAAGCGCTGGAAATCGCCGCACGGTCACCACGACCCGTCGGCTTTAGGCACCATGTGTAGCGGGGATGCCCACGGGCTGTTGGAGAGCCTGACAGTGCCCAACTGCTCTAAGTTGGCAAACTCCTCTTGGGCGCTGGCCACTTTAGCTGCATCCAAACGCCGAGGTCGCGCGAACACCGTTGGGCCTTTTATAGTTATAAAGTGCTCAACCCCGTGTTTCGTTACCGTAGCTGAAAAAGTCGGGACCATGAGTGATGGGAACTGTGTGAGCAAATGTTGGTACTTACCTCCTGGAGCTATAACGTTAGCCAGTGTTGTCGACCCGATTGGGCGCATGCGCACGCAGCGACCAGCAGCTTGGTGATATAGTGCGTGTGTGCGTGTGTGTGTTTTTTGTACTTTTTTACGTTTTTAGAAAATCCTCTGTGTCGTTTCTGCTCTGGAGCGTTTGTGGAATATATGGTGAACAGCTCCCAAGTATCTGCAACATGGATTTCCTCTCATATCTCGCACTGCTGCTTTCTGTGTTCTGGCTCTTTGTCTCTGAGGTAAACGCGTTCGGCTCCATGACGAGCAGAATAGCGGGCAGAATACAATATTCCAGGGACGTGTTGCTGCGCTTTAACACAGCTGGTGCAGAGTCTCTGATTGCGCCCAAATTTCATCTGCCGGACTTTATTTTGAGAGACGGTCACAGCGGTGAAAAAAGAAGCGGCAGGAGGAAGCGTGGAAGACGTGGAGGTGTGAAATTGCGCCTTAGGAGACGTCAGTTTGGTAACATTCCTCTTCCTTCGATCATTTTTGGGAATGCACAGTCTGTGAGAAACAAGGTGGAGGAAATTCAAGGCAACGTACGTTACCAGAAGGATTTTAAGAACTGCTGCGTCATGGCTTTCACTGAATCTTGGCTTACTGCGCATGATCGGGATGCAGACCTGTGGATTGACGGCTTTGGAGCTCCGCTGCGCTCGGATCGGCAGGAAGAGGTAACTGGGAAGCGTCAGGGGGGCGGAGTATGTTTATACATTAATAAGCAGTACTGCACATCTGTCACGGTCAGAGAGCGCATCTGTACACCCCATGTGGAGCTGCTGTCTGTGTCACTACGCCCCTTTTATTTGCCTCGAGAGTTTCCCCAACTTTTCATCACAACTGTGTACATTCATCCGAGGGCAGACGCTGACTCCGCCTCCAGCACCATCTCTGATGTGGTGCAGCGGCTGCAGTCAATTTCTCCAGAGGCGCCAAACTTCATTCTTGGGGATTTTAACCATGTTTCTTTAAAGAAGACACTTAAAAACTTTCATCAGTATGTCTCCTGCCCAACCAGGCGAAAAAAGTCATTGGACCTGTGCTATGGATCCATAGAGAGGGCCTATAAATCACTCCCCCTTCCTCCTTTAGGATCATCAGATCACAACTGTGTTCATTTGCTGCCCACATATAAAACTGCTCTCAGAAGAGGCAAAGTGGAGACCAGAGACATTGATGTGTGGACAGAAGATTCAGAGCACAGCCTCCAGGAATGCTTTGACTGTACAGACTGGAAGATGTTCATAATGGCCTGCGGGGATGATTTGGACTCTCTGGCTGAGCTCACATGCTCATACATGGCTCACTGTCAAAATAAGTTTGTTCCACGTAAACGTGTCAAAATATACCCCAACAACAAACCATGGGTTACTAAATCAGTTAAATCCTGCTTACAGAGGAAAGCTCTTGCCTTTAAACAAGGGTCTGTTTCTGCGCTACAGGTTGCCACTAAGGAGCTGAAGGCCGAAATTTTAAGAGCAAAACAGAATTATAAATCAGAGTTGGAAAGCAAGATGGCAGCAAATAAACTTGGTTCGGCCTGGGCCAGTATGAAAACTATTGCAGGCCTTCAGAGCACAGAGCGCAGTAATCGTGTGTTGTTAGATGGTTTTAGTTCAGACACAGAGCTGGCTAATGCTCTTAATTGTTTTTATGGTCGTTTTGACTCCTTTGATTTTAGCACAGAAATCCAAGATTTGAAACAGAAACTCAAAGACAATCAGCACTTTAATATTGAGATGCAGGATGTTAAAAGGGAGTTCCGCGCTGTAAAAGTGAACAAAAGTCAGGGCCCTGATAATATATGTGGACGCCTGGTAAAGTCCTGTGCACATGAACTGAGTCCTATATTTCATTATATTTTCAATAAGTCCTTACAGACACAACATGTGCCTAAGATCTGGAAAGATGCCGTGGTTGTTCCCGTTCCAAAATCCAGCTGTCCTAAAACGGTAAACGACTTTAGACCAGTTGCTTTGACTTCAATTTTAATGAAAATTTTTGAAAAACTGGTCAGACGTGAGGTCCTAAGGCAGACTGAACATGCATTGGATCCTCTGCAGTTTGCCTATAGGCCTCACAGAGGAGTGGAGGATGCCACTGTCACTCTGTTTGACATGCTTTTTAAACATCTGGATTTTAATGGGACACACGCCAGGCTTTTATTTGTGGACTTTTCTTCTGCCTTTAATACAATCCAACCTCATATTTTAGTTGAAAGGCTCCTGCAACAATTTGATTTAAGCAATAATCTGGTGGGTTGGATTCTGGATTTCTTAACCAACAGGACGCAGAGAGTAAGGGTCAATGGCACATTGTCTGACCTAAAGTGCTCTTCTACTGGCTCTCCTCAGGGGTGTGTGTTGTCACCACTACTCTTCATCCTGTACACAAACATGTGTCGGAGCAGACATGACAACAGACACATTATAAAGTATGCTGATGACTCAGTCATTGTCAGTCTCCTCCAGGATGGTGAGAGTGGCCACAGCCCAGTAGTTGATGACTTTGTTCACTGGTGTGAGGATTCCTACCTGCAGCTGAATACAACAAAAACGAAAGATATGATTATTGACTTTAGGAGGAAAACTCCCAGGCACAAAGTCACCATACTAAAAGGCCAGACCACCGAATGTGTACAATCGTACAAATATCTTGGGACAATTATTGATAGTGGATTGAACTTTGAGGTGAACTGTGAAAGGGTGTGCAAAAAGGGTCAGCAAAATTTGCATTGTTTGAGGAAACTTGCACGCTTCCAAATTGACCGAACCATAATGACTGTTCTATCGGGCTTTTATTGAATCTGTTTTATCCTTTTCTTTAATGTCATGGTTTGGTCAGATAAAACTGAAACAGAGGAAATCCTTGGATCAGGTAGTCAGATGGTCCAGTCGTTTGCTTGGTGAGTCACAGCTGAGCCTGACATCCCGGTACACCAGACAAGTACAGAGGATGGCCGACTCGATTTTAAATGATGACTCCCACCCTTTGCACTGCAACTTTCAGCTTCTTCCCTCCAGACGGAGGTTTGCTGTCCCAAAAAGTAGAACCCAGCGCTACAAAAACAGCTTTGTCCCTGCTGCTGTCAAAGAGTTGAACAAGCTATAAAAATTATATTGTACATATTTTATATTTACCTATTTTGTAAGATGTGTGCCTGTGTTTGTGTCTATGTTGAATGTAATTAGTGGCTTGTAAATATGGATGTCACCAACTGCAAAACAAATCTACCTACGGGTACAAATAAAGGAACCTGAACCTGAACCTGACCCAGCTCCCTGAGCTGTGCAGGGCAGTGAGGTAAAAGAGACAGCGTCCACTAACCTCCTATTAGCAACACCGACAAACAACCCATAAGTACATAAAAAATCTGTGCCAAAAATGGGGCCGGAACATGCAGCTATCACAAAGTCCCACTGAAAGTTGTGTCCGTGTAAGCATATCGTCAGTGTCCGCTCGCCAAATGTCCTGATGGTGGATCCATTCGCAGCCGTGAGCTCGGGACCGCTGCGTTGATTGGCAGAATGAGGCTCTTCTGGGAGCCGGAGTCCACCAAAAACCATCTCCCCGAATGTGTGTCCGTGACATAAAGCAGTCTGTTCCTGTTGGCATCGGTTGCAGCTGCCACTGAATTCCAAACGTGCCGTCTTCCAGGCTTCTTGAATTGGCATAGCGACAGTCATCGTTGAGCATTTGCGCCGAAACGGCGATGATAAAAACAGATCAACCCATTCCTTCATCTTCTGGTGTCCATCCCAGCTACCACGAACGGCTCCTCGACCTCGCTAGAGTCCCTCATGGATGCCGGTGCCACTGTCTGCACGCTGAGAGTTCTAGTCGCAAAAATGATGCAGTCCGCTTCCTGTGCCAGGGCGCGGTAGTCCTTAGCAACCAACTGCGGTGAGTTGGCCAGGATTGCCCTCGCTGTAGCCGGTAGGTTCCTGAGGAACAAGTGGGCAAACAGGAAAGATTTGTCGTCCTTCCCCCTCATCACGAACATGCTCTCCATAAGCTCCACTGCTGATCTGTCCCCGAACTCCGAACACGTTAGGAGTGTCTCTGCCCTCTCACTGTCAGAAAGGGTATAGCGCTGGAGAAGCATCCTCTTGAGCACTTCATATCTTCCTTGGGCCGGCAGCTCCTGGAGCAGGCTCGTCACCTGTTGCGTGGCGCGCGCATCCAGTGCAGCGACCATGTAGTAATACCTGGTATCCTCTGTTGTTATCCTGTGGAGTGCTAACTGGGCTTCTATATGCAAGAACCACGCGGTCGGGTTGTGAAGCCAGAAGTCTGGGAGCTTCACTGAGACCACGCACACAGCGCTGGTACTCTCCCTCCAGGCAGTCTCCGGGGCGGTGCTCGGCTCGTTTTCCATGGCACATCTTAGGGTCATCAATGTGGAGAAAGGAGGCAGGCGAGGCAACGAGCTAGACAACACAGAAACTTTATTCTTTCTCCAACATAACTTACAGCAAACAAGAATCCCGGGTCTCTGTGCATTCCTCTTTTATATCTTTATTTCCATACATCGAGACCCGGAACTTCCGACCATAATACATTGTTGTTTGAACAAAGAAATGTGTGGCACATTAACATGACATAACGCCGGTGGCGCTCCCACACCCTTCTTCTCTCAGCGGCTCCGGCAGCTCTTACTCTCCCCAGGGGGCGCATAGACCAACAGTCCCGTCTGATACCCCCGCTGACACCCCCTCCTTCGGTTCATTGTTCTCCCCTTCCCCCTGCCTTCTCTGGGTGGAGAAACCCCCACACCATGCCCCCACAACATTATTATCTTAATCTGTAACAACAATAAACAACTAACTTTTTTCACTGTACACCAAATTATTAGACTGTGCAGCTGCACATCAAAGCTGATAATTTAAAAAAAAACATTTACGTAAAACATGACTGCTGCACAATTAGTATGTGCTGTTACATTCATAGATGCAAATGTTGATCATATCATGAACCTGTCATACATGTCAGCTTGGTAAGGAGCAGTTAGTGGGGTCTATTCCAAGCCATATATTGGCTGATATTATTATACACTCATAATTACTATGTGAACATGTCAGAAATAAAATTTAGTTGGTTACATAGACTTTAGACTGCCCCCCCCCCCGCGCCCCTAACCACCAGATTAGGAGCAGAGGATGAATGAGCTAGTTAGCATTATAGCTAGCACTGGTTAGCTTACCTGACAGGAGAAAAAAGGTCACCTCTGTGTGACTTCTCAACCCTTTCAGACTCTTCAGCAGACATTAGCCATCAAAAGCAGAATCCATATTTATCCTGCTCCTTTGTCATGCCATACTTGAGAACGATTGGGAAACTGACATTTGCCTTGAGACTCAGGTGTTTAGCTGAATAATTCACTACCTGGCATCCCAACAACCCAAAATGAGACGTGGCACATAACATCAAGCTAGCAATGCTATTGGCTGTGACATCCTCACTGGACTTCCGTATTTGTCTTACTCCAGCTGCTGGATGTAAATATTTAAATTATTGTCGGTCCGCCAAAAATTATAAAAAAATTTTCATCAATATACTAATTTTTAGAAGAACATTAAGACTTCCATTGTGCATGTTTCTAAATACTTTGTTGATGTATTATTTTTTTTTAATCTTTGTTTTCATGAAAATCTATATTTCACCTTTAACAGACCCATCTGATAGAGCCAAGCAGAATTTTGCGGACAGCCGCAATTTCTCATGGCAGGTGAAAACTTTGCAGCTCGGCCTGCAGATTCTCACATCACTTTTGTTTTTATACATCCCGCTGTGTGTGTGAAAATCAGCGTACGCTGTGTTTTTGTGTGTGTGCACCATTTATGCATTAGACCCCAGGAGAATACGATGATAATAATAATAATAATAATAAATGTCAAAAATACAACTTAAAAGGTTAGTTCCTGTATTTTCAGATCTACAGCATTTTTTACCTCATGCATAAAGTGGCACTTTGAATTTCATCTGAATGTTTACTTAAATACTCAGCTTCAAAGTTTTGTAAAAACTTGCACTTAAAACTTCAGAATGTATGTTTACATAGTGCTGACCAGTGAAATGCTGTCAATTAGGGCTGTGATATAACCAGAATTTCATATCACGATATAAGTAATCTTATTTGACGATAATGATATATATATCACAATATACATTTCCAGTAAATTCTACAGATTGATTACAATTACCACTAAAAAGGACCATCTCTTTTTCTACATTTTAAATTCCATACTGAAGAAAAATCAGCTGTACAAATTCATCTGTCATTAATTTTATGCACTTTTTTCCACTCTTAATTTTGCAGTATTGTTATAAAATTGTTTTTTAATGTGTATTTGAGATGACTTCAACTTTATTCATTGTTGCTACTTGACCAGTTAAAAATTATTAGAAATCAAGTTACATTTAGAGACAGCTTGTTCCTCTGACACGTTTTAATTAATTTATTATTTATTTAGTGCGTATGTGGCCACTGTCACACACTTTTGCAGCTTCAGTAATATTTTTTCAGACAAAATTTAGAAACTTGGCAGTGATTTAAACCAGAACAATGGTCTGATACATGTTTCCCATTAACGACAACTTAGCATTGTCATTTAGCATTTGCCGTTTTATAATTAGAGAGAGATGGTGTTAACGTTACTTACAAATTAAAATGAGGTTAGAGGACTATCTTCTCTGACGCAGCACAGTGGGGGAAAAAGTTCCACAACACTGGCACAGAAGTAGCGACTCTAAAGAAGTAGCGGTAAGACATTAGCTTTCTGTTAGCTGCTGTGGTGCCAACCACCGGAACCCACCTGGGGCACTGCAGGGGAGAGGTGAGGCGGTGACAAGTGAAAATAGGATATGTGTCCCGATATAAACGATAAGTTTCATATGAAACGGTAGACATTTTTTAATCATGTCATATATTGTCAATCGCACAGCCCTACTGCCAATATTGCAAAGTTTAAAGTAAGAAAAAACAGCAGTGTTGCCGAACTGAGTCAAATTTGTAATATTGTGGGCACCCAGCACAATGCAGACTGATAATATTCACGCTCAGCAGGGATTGCATACGAACAGAGAGCCCTAGGGGGACAACCAGAACAATGACTATTGTTATACATCCCCAGAGTAAGGAGAGGAATTCTGGCGCCAGTTAATCACGCGATTGATATGTATTGACTGATATGTACAGTGGGGCAAAAAAGTATTTAGTCAGCCACCAAATGTGCAAGTTCTCCCACGTAAAAGATGAGAGAGGTCTCCAGTTTTCATCATAGGTATACCTCAACTATGAGAGACAAAATGAGAAAAAAAAAATCCAGA
>CM035847.1:43230066-43267373 GCA_020510985.1 Pholidichthys leucotaenia | reverse complement strand
TGTTTGTTTCCTTCTGCACATTTTTTAACTCTTTCTGTGTTTTGAGCTAACAAGATAAAGGTCAGTGATTAAGACTCTATACTCATCATATTTTCTGTATGTGTTTCTTCCATCCATCCATCAATCTTCTTCTGCTTAATCCTTTTTGGGTCGCGGGGGGGGGGCTGGAGCCTATCCCAGCATCTTTGGGTGAGAGGCAGGGTACACCCTGGACAGACCGCCAGTCCATCACAGGGCCAACACAGAGAGACAGACAACCATTCACTCTCACAGTCATACCTAAGGACAATTTAGAATCCCCAGTTTGATGCCAATTAACCTAACGTGCATGTTTTTGTCATGTGGGAGGAAACCGGAGAAATCCCAGAGTAAACCCACGCAGACACGGGGAGAACATGCAAACTCCACACAGATCACTGTTGGTTGGGGGCTGGGATCAAACCCAGGATCCCCCGGCCAAGGGTGAGTTGCTGTGCTGCCACAGTGCTAACCACTCCACCACCGCGCTGCCCTGTATGTGTTTCTTGTTTCTGTCCAAATAAGGCAATAACACAAGAACACACATGTAACCAAATAAAGCATGTGGCTTTCACACTTCATGTGTTCTCACATTTTTCCGTTTCTGTAAGAGGAGGAGGTCTGAAGCAGTTAACGTGTGATTTCAGTCCAAAAAGTGAAGCTTTTAGACTCAGTCTTCATTAGCTGTTTCAGTTATTTATTAGATGGTACTAGTGAAAGCGCTTTGAGTGGTCTTTGTGACTAGAAAAGCGCTATATAAGTGCAGGTTAGTTAGTTAGTTAGTTAGATAAAATGATCAAAAATGTAGGCCGTTGAACACTGATGTTTGTAACAATTTCCGACATTAGTTTTGCTAAATTCCATGTTTTCCTGACAAGCATGGCACAAATTTCATAGCTGAATTAATCACAGCAAACTGTACAGTCCCTGAGACAAGAAACCTCAAAGAGGAGTATTCTGTCCTGATAATACGGCTGGGTATTGTAGACAGATAGCGAACAATAAAGACAGCAGGCTGATTCCAGGTTGACTGATTTACTGAAATCAGTTTTTGTCTTGTTTGTTTTGTAAAACTGAAACACAATGAAATATACATAATACAGAATGTTACATAAGAAATAATAATACAACACTCTGTATATAAACAGTTTCTCTTATTACAGGCACTTAACTCAGGTAAGTAATTTGCTTTACAGATTCAAACTGAGGTAAGTATTTCACAGTTTCCACAGGTTACAAAGTTAAGGTAAGTTAAATCAGGTAAGTATTACGAAATTATACTAACACATTTTTATTTTACAGAGGACAGCTACACAGCTAAGTAAGCAGGTAAGCATAGCCAAATGAATAGCTAACTAGCTTTCACACGAAGCACCATTACAACACAATATAACTTGGGCTAACAAAGGGCTAAATGACTCAGCAGTTAGCTAAGTACCATTGCAAACGATTAGCCATTAACACCTTTTAATCGCGATCTTTTTATAGCTTAAATTTAGCATTTTTAACATCATATTCCAAACCATGGTCATCTTAAACAAGTATTACAACAATTTTCAGCATTAACTTACTGTTGGTTCCACTCCTAGGTTAGTACAACCAAATTTCTGGTGAGCACATTTTCACATTGCTTTCATCATGGCAGATTGAACAAAAAAAGGTTTATGCAGGAAACAGGAAGTAGCTACAATTAAAGGTGCAGTAACGCAAACCACCACTAGAGGGAACATAACCCCACCCAATATCTGACAGGTCAGCACAAGGAGCGTTATCATAACTCTGGTTCACAGGTAGAGCTGATAATTCTACATCATTGTTGGTGCAGTCATCTTGGAAAAACAGGAGGAAAACTGGTTCACTTGACGGAGGAAATAACACACACATGCGTTCTCTTTGGTGTATGGCCATCAACAAGAACATGCGCATGCTCAGAATGTGATACGTTCGGGGTCATCATCATCATAGCAGTCTATCAGGGGCAACAATGACTGTTTCATTTAGGTCTGATCAGATTCCTCCACGCAGCTCTGTCCTTCGCCCTCCGCTGCCAGGAACTCCTGACCTTGTTAACCAGGGCGACGTCCGAGCTGGAATGAGTTGCTTTCTGACTGACCATTTCATGATACTGCTTGCAAAGTATTTGAGTACCGCTAGCTTTTGCTGGACTAGCGGCACATTCTTAGCAGATAGAGGTATTATCAGTGGCAAGGACAGGCCAAGACAAACCGACTCCAGTATCTGTTGCAGTGACTGACCAGATGATAGGTTTGTTTATCTCTGCTCTTAGTGTAGTGAATGTCACAATGCACCGACTGGCAAAAGTCCACCACAGAACTTGCGACAGTTGTGCTTATCTGCCAGGATGTCCAGTCTCACCCCATATACCTGGGAGTCGTCCACCATGGACCTGTGATAGATATTGTTTTTAGTTTTGCCAGGATGCCCAGTTTCACCCTCCACACCCTCGGAAGGGCGGGGTTGCCGGTTGAGTCGCCGACGGCCTGACCCATGAGACCGGTAGTACCAGTTTTCATGGTTATCCAGTAGCAAGCAAACCAACGCCTGACCTGATATGTTCAGGATACATTCAGTATAAGGGCATATTATGAACATTTCAGGATTTAATCCAACACCCCAACTTGCTCTTATACTGAAAACTCACAGTTTACATTCCAAACATAAACCTTTTAAACCTTTCAATCTTGCATTTGGTTACAGGCTTGGTAAAAACCTCTGGAACCATGTTTGCAGTTGAACAATACTCAGTGGTTATTTTTCCATCACTGAGTGCACATCGAATGAAATGGAATTTAATGTTGATGTGTTTACATCTCTGGCAACACACTGGGTCCTTAGAAAGAGCAATTGCACCCTGGTTGCATATTGACACTCATTGTCCATTACATTCAACAGCTGTACATGATACATTCTTGTGTTGTTGCAACTAATGCCATGTATTCAGCCTCACGTGTAGACAAAGCTACTGTCTGCTGTTTCCTAGATTTCCATAAAATAACAGGCCCATTTTTAGTCAAACTAAAACAGTATCCTGTTGTACTGCATCTGTCACTTTGATCAGCTACCCAGTCTGCATCACTATGTACCCCAAGTGTAAGTTTCTCCTCACTTTTCTTGGTCGAACTTCTGGTTCATTGTACCTTTTAAGTACCTTAGCACATGTTTAGCTGCTGTCAGGTGCTGTTCTTTAGGCTGTGATAGATATAATGATAACTTAGTTACAATCCAACTCAAGTCTGGTCTTGTATATATCATTACTACTTATATATTTATATATTTATATGTACATATGTATATTTGCTGCTCTTGTTTTTCTTGTCTTCTTGATTGTTGCTCTGAGTGTTGCTATCCCTGTGCTGTTGCAATCCTGGAATTTCCCCATTGTGGGACTAATAAAGGCTTATCTTATCTTATCTTCCGGCGCCACACGAATAGGCTGCCTTTTTGCAAAAGCGGATCAATTTCTTCCTATTTCTATTTACTATCTGGCTTCTCTTGCTAATCTTTCTAATCCGGTGACACCTTATCCATCACGGACGGACACGGATCGCCCAAATGTCTTTAGCCACTGTTGCCACTGTTTTTAGCAGGATACGTTACAGCAGAGACCAGCTGTTAGCACTTAACCGGACCAAGATGCTAAATGTCTTTAGCCACTGTTGCCACTGTTTTTAGCAGGATACGTTACAGCAGAATCAGAATCAGAATCAGATTTATTGCCATTGTTCATGTAGTACACAAACTAGGAATTTGTCTCGGTGCAATGCTGCAACATTAAACATGATAAAATAAAAGAAATAAACTATACATGCAATAAAGTGTAGAATAAGAATGAGTAATACTAGTCAGCAGTTTTAAATATATTAGCGAGCAGCAGATATTGTGGAGAACCATATAGTGCAGTCGGTAATGCAAAAAGAAAACAGTGATGATTGACATGAGTCTGGTTGAGCTGCTGTACATAGTGCACGAGAGTCAATAAGTCACTTAGTGTTCAGCAGTCTGATGGCAGAGGGGAAGAAGCTGTTCATGTGGCGGGAGGTTTTAGTCTGAATGGACCGAAGTCTTCTACCTGAGGGAAGAGGGGCAAACGGTACGTGACCAGGGTGTGAAGGATCGGCTATGATCCGGCCGGCACACCTCTGGGTCCTGGAGATGTACAGATCCTGGAAAGATGGGAGCTTGCAGCCGATCACCTTGTCAGCAGTGCGCACGACGCGCTGCAACCTTAGTCTGTCCCTGGCAGTGGCTCCTGCGTACCACACGGTTATGGAGGTGGTGAGGATGAACTCGATGATGGCTGTGTAGAACTGCACTAACATCTTGGTGAGTAGCTTGAGCTTCCTCAGCTGCCGCAGGAAGAACATCCTCTGCTGGGCCTTTTTGATGAGGGAGCTGATGGTCGGCTCCCACTTGAGGTCCCTGGTGATGGTGGTGCCTAGGAAGCGGAAGGAATCTGCAGTGGTGATGGGAGAGCCTGTGAGGGTGAGGGGGGGCAGAGGGGTTGTGACTTTCCTGAAGTCCACAATCATCTCCACTGTCTTCAGAGCGTTCAGCTGCAGGTTGTTGTTGTTGCACCAGGACGCCAGCTGGGCCACCTCTCTCCTGTAGGCGGACTCATCGCCGTTGGAGATGAGCCCAATGAGGGTGGTGTCGTTCGCAAACTTGATCAGCTTGACAGACTGGTGGCTGGAGGTGCAGGGACCAGCAGAGACCAGCTGTTAGCACTTAACCGGACCAAGATGCTAGCGCAAGACTTCGACATACCAGGTGAAACAAGACAGAAACGACGTGGATGCCGTGCTGGAGCAAGACAGCGGGCGAGAAATATAAGGCACAGACCCATCCTTCCATCCATTATTATGGGGAATGTACGATCGCTACTCAGTAAGACTGAGGAGCTAGCGGCTATCTCCCGCTACGAGAGCGTCTTCAGAGCGATTAGCATGATGTTGTTTACTGAGACGAGGCTAACAGAACTAGCAACAGATGCTAACATCGAACTGGAGGGTTTCGACGCAATACGGGCAGACTGGACAGCAGACAGTGGGAAGACAAGGGGCAGAGGAGTGATAATGTATGTCAGTAACAGCTGGTGCAGACCGGGACATATCAAGGTTAACAACAACACTGCAAAAAAGACATTGAGTTGCTAGCTGTTAGCATGCGGCCTACCTATCTCCCGAGGGAATACTCACACATGGTCTGCATTGTTATTTATGCAAATCCGACGGCGAACGCGGGGACAGCGCGTGACGCCATTCACTCAGTAACTGGCAGGCTGCTGACAAAACACCCAGATACTCTTCTCCTCATCTCAGGTGATTTCAACCATATTTCACTGTCCTCCATTCTGCCCACTTTCACCCAGTATGTCACATGCCACACTAGAGACAATAAAACACTGGACTTATTCTATGCAAACACTAAGGAGGCGTACACCTCATCACCACTCCCCCCACTCGGGAGATCGGATCACAACTTGGTTCATCTCCGGCCAGTGTACAAACCTCTAGTACACAGACAACCTCCGGTCATGCGCATGGTGAAGTTATGGTCTGAGGAGGCAATGAATGCTCTAAAGGACTGTTTTGAAACCACTGCCTGGGAGCAGCTCTGTGATCCACATGGTGAGGACATCGATGGCCTCACTCACACCATCACGGACTGCATCAACTTCTGTGTGAACAACACCGTACCCACCAAAACCATACGGTGTTGCTCGAACAACAAACCCTGGATCAACCCTGAGATAAAAACACTTCTGAGAGAGAAGAAGAGGATCTTCAGGTCAGGGAACAGGGAGATGCTGAAGTCTGTACAGAGGGAGCTGAGGAGAAAGATCAGAGAAGGCAAGGACAGCTTCAGGAAGAAGATGGAGGACAAGCTGCAACAGAGTGACATCGGCGGGTTCTGGAGAAACCTTAAAACCATCTCTGGGCTCCAGAATACCTCCTCCCAGGCCATGGAGGGCAGGAAGTGGGCGAACAATCTGAACCTGTTTTTTAATCGGTTTGACCAACCGCCCTCCCCCCCGACTGCACACCAACCACTGCTGCCTCTGAAGTCATCGAGACCTGCTGTCCACACCCCACACCGCCAACACCCCCCCACTCCCAGCACACAGCCCCCCAACCTGACCCTCACTAAGACCCAGGTGAGGACGCAGCGGAGGAAGATCAAGTCGAGGAAGGCCTCGGGACCGGACGGCATCAGAGCGAAGCTCCTCAAGTCCTGTGCAGACCAGCTGTGTGGGATTGTGGAGCATATCTTCAGCTTGAGCCTGAAGCTGAGGAGGGTACCACAGTTGTGGAAGACATCTTGTGTGGTACCTGTGCCAAAGACTTCCCACCCCAAAGACCTGAACAGCTACAGACCAGTGGCCCTGACGTCTCACATGATGAAGATCCTGGAGAGACTGCTCCTTGCTCACTTCCGCCCCCTGGTGGGACCAGCGATGGATCCACTTCAGTTCACCTACCAGCACGGCATCAGGGTGGAGGATGCAGTGTTCTTCCTCCTTCACCGTTCCCTGTCCCACCTGGAGAAGCCCGGGAACGCGGTGAGGATCATCTTCTTTGACTTCTCCAGTGCTTTCAACACCATCCAACCGATGATCCTGAAGGACAAACACCTGTCATCATGGATCCTGGACTACCTCACTAACCGGCCACAGTTTGTGAGAATCCGGGATTCTGTGTCCGACATGATCATCGGTAGCACGGGGCCCCCCAGGGAACGGTTTTGGCTCCCTTCCTGTTCACCCTTTATACTGCGGACTTCTCACACAACACAGCACACTGCCATCTACAGAAGTTCTCTGACGACTCTGCGATCGTCGGCCTCATCTCCAACGGAGATGAAGCTGAGTACAGAGGACTGATCCAGGACTTCGTGGACTGGTGCCATCGGAACTGCCTTCAGACCAACGCGAGGAAAACTTAGGAGCTGGTGGTGGATTGCTGCAGGCAAGGACAACCCCTCACAGCACCAGTAAACATCCAGGGATCAGACATTGTGATGGTGACATCCTACAAGTACCTGGGTGTTCATTTGAACAATAAACTAGACTGGTCACACAATACCGACGCATTCTACAAGAAGGGACAGCGCAGACTGTTCCTACTGAGGAGGCTCAGGTCTTGTGTACAAGGGGTGCTCTTGAAGACATTCTATGACACGGTGGTGGCATCAGCCATCACTTTTGGAGTGGTCTGCTGGGGCAACGGCATTACAGCAGCTGATAGGAAGAGACTGAACAAACTGATCAAGAAAGCTAGCTCTGTCCTGGGGCAACGCCTTGACCCAGTGGAGGAAATAGGGGAGAGAAGGATGGTGGCTAAACTGTCATCTCTGCTGGAGTCCGAGTCCCACCCCACGCAGGACATACTGAACGCACTGAGGAGCTCATTTAGCAGTAGACTACATCATCCTAGGTGCGTGACCGAGAGGTTTCGCAGGTCCTTCCTACCTACGGCTGTCAGACTGTATAACCTAAGCAGGGCTGCTCACAGAGATAGCAAAAAAACGTGACGACCTAATAGTATTGAATGCAAAAGATGCAACAGACTTACACAAATGGTCCCCTCCAGTATACAACTAGGACAATATCAGTCGCTATGGAGGGTGACAATATGTATGGGTACATATTCATACCATGTAGGATAACTAAATAGACGGTTATGCTGTTTATTCCATCTAGCTACAATGCTCCGCACTGTGTGTATATATATTTATATATTTACGTATGTGTACATATGTATACTCACTGCTCTTATTTTCTTATCTTCTAAATTATTGTTCTGAGTGTTGCTATCCCTGTGCTGTTGCAATCCTGGAATTTCCCCATTGTGGGACTAATAAAGGCTTATCTTCTCTTATCTTGTCTTGTCTTGTCTTATCTTATCTTATCTTATTACATATATCAAACTACCTACCACTTCTCTGTGCCGTTTAGGATCAACAAATTCACCATCAGGATTTAACTTCTGTTCACATGGGGTTGACCATGTCTTGCAATGAGACATACCAAACCTCTCCAGCACTTTTGCTATGTACCTTGTTTGGTTCATGCTTATTTCATCGTTATTTTGTGTAAAATCAATTCCCAGAAAATGCTTTAATTTCCAAAGATCCTT
The DNA here is from genome assembly GCA_020510985.1 of Pholidichthys leucotaenia. NCBI lineage: Eukaryota > Metazoa > Chordata > Actinopteri > Cichliformes > Pholidichthyidae > Pholidichthys > Pholidichthys leucotaenia. The sequence continues at coordinate 43,259,199 of CM035847.1, read as the reverse complement.
CATTTTGAACTTTGATCTCAACATTTCCTTCACGTTATTGAGGGAGTAGATGCCAGTTGCTGCAATAATTAGGTCATCAACCCATATGATCAGAATTATCCTCTCATTTTTAGTTTGTTTATTATAAACACAATGATCTGCTGGGTTTTGTTTAAAACCATTTTCACACAGATGGTCAAGTAGCATCTTGTTCCAGTTTTCTTCCTGACTGTTTTAGACCATATAGTGACTTGTTAAGTTGACACACTAGCTTCTCACCTGTGTCTGACTTCACCTCAAATCCTTCTGGTTGCTCTATGTAGACCTCACAGTCAATTGGAGCATGCAGATAAGCTGTTTTAATCTCAATTTGATGCAGGTGTAGAAGGTTATACTGTGCTACCAGTTGCATTAAGGTTCTTACAGATGTCATATTTGCAGTAGGCGAAAAAGTTTCTTTATAGTCAATACCTGTTATCTGACTATAACCCTAAGCAACATATAATAATATACAGTATAATAACTTTATTTGTATAGCACTTTTCACAGACAAAAGTCACAAAGTACTTTACATGAAATACAACACAGAAAATTTACAGTGATAAAATAAAACACAAGTTAAGAATAGATTACAACAAATAAATAAAATAAAATGAAACAAATAAAACCAGTAAGTAACCCCCTTTCTCCTACCTAAAGGCCTGTCTAAACAACAGTGTTTTAATTTGCTTCCTAAAAATAACCTCAGAGTCAGTCAAACGGACTGAAGGGGGTAGGGAGTTCTACAACTTTGGTGCTACAGCTTGAAAAGCTTGATCACCACGCGTGTTAAAATAAATCCGGGGTACCTCTAATAAAAGCTTACCAGAGGACCTGAGGGGCCCAGAGGAGGAGTATGGCTGAATGAGGTCTGCAATGTAAGGAGGTGTGAGACCATGCAAGGCTCTAAAAGTTAAAACCAGAATGTTAAACTGAACTCTAAAATTAACAAGGAGCCAGTGAAGATTAAATAAAATGGGGGTGATGTGAAATCTCTTGTTAACTTTAGTTAAAAGCATTGCAGCAGCATTTTGAGCCATCTGAAGTCGAATTAAGGAGGTTTTGTTAAGAACATTAAAAAGTGAATTACAATAGTCTAAACAAGAAGTGAGAAAAGCATTACCATTTCCAACTCAGCCACAGACATCATGTTTCTCAGTTTGTGCAATGTTTCTCAGGCGGAAAAAGGCAGAGCGAGTCAGCTGATTTTCATGATTGATGATTTACAGTAATGGGCATAAACTGATTCACAGAGACAGAAAAAGACCTGTCAGTTCAGTATGAAGAGAACCAGTTCAAAGCTGTTCCACTAACACCCACCGAGTGGTGTAGTCTGCCAATAAGAATTTTATGGTTAACTGTGTCAATAGCAGAGCTAAGATCCAATAAAACCAAAACAGAGTAAAAACCAACACCAGCAGCCATTAAAATATCATTAGTAACTTTAACGGAGAAGTTTCAGTGGAATACATTTTCCGAAAACCAGACTGAAATTTATCTAAAAGATTTTTTGTCTCCAAAAATGATAAAAGCTGATTAGCAACTACCTTCTCCAAAATCTTTGATAAAAAAGGCAACTTGTAAATAGGCCTATAATTTTGTGGCAGAGAAGGCTCAAGACTGTTTTTTTTTTTTTTTAAAGGGGTTCGATAATGGCATGTTTAAAATATTTAGGAACATAACCATTTAAAAGTGACAAATTTATTAGTCTAACAACACTAGGCTCAATGGAGTTAAAAACTTTTAAAAACAAAGTAGTCGGTAAAATATCTAAAGGACTGGATGAAGGTTTAAATTTATTTAAGAGGTCAGTTATGTCATCTAATGAGACTGGAAGAAATGAATCGAAAACTGTGTCATGGTGTGACCCAGGAAAAGGAGGATTAGATGGAGGTAAAGTGCTAAAATGAACAGCATTTACTTTATCAATAAAATAAGTAGGAAAGTTGTTGCAGTCATTTTTTGAATATACTGGAGTGGTGAGAGAGGCAGGAGACACAATGGATTTTACTGAATTAAACAAGATTTTAGGATTTCTCTTGCTTGAGGAGATAAGGACAGCAAAATATGTCATGACGTGTTAAGTTTTTGACAGCTCACGCACACGATGCCAAACACAGGAGGAACCACACAGAGGGGCACGTTTGACAGTTTTATTAATAGCAAAACACAGCGCTGCACAGCAACAGAAACAGTCACTCACCAGAGGAATGGACCTGTGGAGAGAAGACGAGAGCCGTGAGCTGAGGAGTGGAGTAAGGGGAAAATGGGCAAGCTAAATTACCACTTATTTGGGAAATCCAGGGATGACTGGCAGGACCCAGCGGGGAATAGATGAACAAGTAGGGTAGGAGGGAGTTGTGAAGCTGATGGTGCCTGACCGGGGAAATGAAGTTGCTGATGGGTTGTGAGGTGAAGCAGGAGAGCACGCGCAGTCCTGGGGACACACCCTGAAAGAGAGGAGAAAGAGGAGGTTAACAACGTGTTCACAGTTCCGATCACAATAGCTAGTCCGATTGGCGGGCAGTATACCCAGACGAGCCAGCGTTGACTGCGCGGAGGAGGCCTCCTTAAATACGCTGGCTGATGAGCAGGCACAGGTGTGTCTTCTGCCTCAGGTGCTGTGATGAGCTGGAGGAGATGGGACTGGAGGGGAGGGGTGCGCTCCCGCTGCTCATAACAGGGTCCCCCCCCCTTCTAGAAACGCCTCCTGGTGGACCGGAGGGCTTTTCTGGATGGGCACGGTGAAAAGCCCGGAGCATCTCTTTGTCCAGTACCCATGACGAGGGAGTCCAGGATTGCTCCTCCAGGCAATAACCCTCCCAATCAATGAGATACTGCAGGCCCTGCCCTTGGCGGTGAACATCCACGATCTGCCAAACATTGTGGGTGGGGTGGCCGTCGATGATACGGGGAGGGGGAGGAGGCGGGGGAGGGGGGCAAAGGGGACTGGTCGAGAGGGGTTTGATGTTGCTGACGTGGAAAATGGAATTCACCCGTAGGGACGGGGGCAGCTTAAGCTGAACCGACGCGTCGTTGACTAGCCTGGCGATGGGGAACAGCCCAAGGAAGCGGGGAAACAGCTTCTTGGATTTACCCTTGAGGGGGGATCTGGCTTGATGCCAGCCAGACCTGCTGTCCCACCACGTACTTGGGGGCCAGCACCCGCTTACGATCAGCAGCAGCCCGGGTTCATTCGGTGGTGCAGGTCAGGGCAGCTCGAGTGGATTTCCAGACACGCCAGCAGCGCCGCACGTGTGCCCCTACGGATGGCACCAAAACCTCCCTCTCGGCCATAGGGAGAAGAAGCGGCGTGTACCCCAATGATGCCTCAAAGGGGGTTAGTCCAGTGGCCGAAGATACTGCAGAGATCATGGAATATTCAACCCATGTCAGGTGTATGCTCCAGGACGAGGGGTTATCGGCTGCTATGCACCGCAAGGCAGCCTCCAGGGACTGGTTGGCGCGCTCCGCCTGCCCATTGCTTTGAGGATGATTTCCTGATGAAAGGCTCACAGTCGTTCCCAGCATCTGACAAAAGGCCCTCCAAACCTGGGACGTAAATTGGGGGCCCCAGTCTGACACAATGTCAATAGGAATGCCGTGGATCCTGATGACTTGATCAGTGAGGAGGACTGCTATCTCCAAGGCCGACGGGAGTTTGGGGAGGGCCACCAGATGAACCGCCTTGGAGAAGTGATCCACGATGGTCAAAATGACCGTTTTGTCTTGGGAGGAGGGCAACCCGATAACAAAATCCACTGCAATGTGGGACCACGGCCGGCCAGGAATGTGGAGGGGTTGAAGGAGTCCTGATGGGGGGGAGGAGTCACTCTTACCCCGGACACACGTCTGGCAGGATTTGTTGTTTTCCTGAACATCCCGCTGCAAAGTGGGCCACCAAAACGCCCGTTTAACGAAGTTAATAGTCTGGGCGATGCCAGGGTGGCAGGCAAAACAACTGGTGTGACCCCACTGGATAACGTCACTGCAGAGGACCGCCGGGATGTACAGACGGTTCCGGGGGCACCCTACTGGCACAGTCTCCTGGGACTGGGCCTGGCGGACTCTCTGCTTGATATCCCAAGGGCTCCAATGACGCATGTGGGTGGCACGATGGTTTGGGGGGGGGGGGTTTGCGTCCTCGGAATCAAACTGGTGTGAGAGCTCGTCCGGTTTGGTTTTCCAAGTGCCAGTCCAGTAAGTGAGGATAAAGTTAAATCGCTTGAAAAATAGCGACCAGCGGGCCTGCCTGGCATTCAGTTGGCAGGCCGACTGCAAGTACTTGAGGTTCTTGTGGTTGGTCCACATGACGATAGGGTGGACCGCACCCTCTAACCAGTGCCTCCACTCCTCAAGTGCCAACTTAATGGCCAGCAGCTCTCTGTCCCCTACGTCATAGTTCCTCTCGGCCGGCGAGAGCGGCCGAGAGAATTATGCGCATGGGCGAAGCTTTTGATCGGGGGCCGTGTGCTGTGACAGCACAGCGCCAACCCCTGAATAAGACGCGTCCACCTTGAGGACGAAAGGAAGCTGCGTGTCGACCTGGGCCAAAATGGGTCTTTCCGTGAACTGGCACTTTAATTTGGTAAACGCCAGTTCAGCTGCCTCAGTCCACCGAAAGGGAACCTTAACGGATGTCAGCTGCGTTAAAGGCAGTGTGATCCCACTGTAGTTCCGTATGAACCTGCGATAGAAATTCGCAAACCCAAGGAAGCGTTGAAGCTCCCTGCGTGAGTGAGGTGTTGGCCAATCCAACACTGCCTTTACCTTGGCTGGGTCGGCAATCAGCTCCCCCTCAGCCACGATGAAGCCCAAGAAGGTGGTAGATGGTTTAGAGAACTCACACTTGTTGGCCTTCACGAACAGCTGATTCTCCAAGAACGTGGATCTCATGTTCCTCTGGCGAGCGGGAGAAAATCAAAATGTCATCAAGGTAAACGAACATGAATTGATAAAGCATATCGCCGAGGATGTCATTAATTCACAGCTGGAAGACGGCGGGGGCGTTAGTGAGCCCGAATGGCATCACTAAGTATTTGAACTAGCCCTGATGTGTTTTCAAAGTCATCTTCCATTCATCACCCTCGCAAATGTGAGCCAAATTATACGCGTTTCTGAGATGTAACTTGGTGAACACCCGTGAACACTGAAGGAGCTCAAACGCTGAATTGATCAATGGCAGAGGGTACTTGTTCTTGATGGTAATAGCGTTGAGCTCCCGGTAGTCAATGCACGGGCGCAGCGAGCCATTCTTCTTCCCGACGAAGAAGAATCCGGACCGAAGTGGGGCCGAAGATGGCCGAATGAAGCCGGCGCTCAGCAACTCCTTCATGTATTGCTCCATCGCCTCCCTCTCTGGGCCAGAAATGCTATACAGCCGGCTAGACGGCAGCCTCGCCCCAGTGATGAGATCTATAGCACAGTCGTAAGAGTGGTGAGGCGGCGCTTTCGACTTGCTAAAGACCTCAGCTAAATCTTGATAAGCCTGGGGGTTGAGGCTGAGGTCCGGCGGCTCGGCCTGGGAGGGGGGGAACAGATAGTGATGGAGAGCATTCAGTGGAACGCATGCAGTTGGCCATACAAAACGGGCTCCAGGCGGAGATGGTACTTTTAGCCCAGTTGATCATTGGGTTATGTTTCTGGAGCCACGGGAACCCTAGGACCACCGGGAAAGATGATACTGGGAGAACCAGGAACGAAAGTTCCTCCTGGTGGTTCCCGGAAAGAAGGATGGGTATAGGCACCGTGCTTAGGGTGACCACCGCAAGCTCGCTGCTGGATATGGCAGTAACTCTCTGATTACGGGGCAATTTACATGTGGGAATGCCCACCTACTCAACGAGAGCAGCGGAAACGAAATTACCCTCTGACCCTGAGTCAATCAGTGCCTCAACCCTCCTCTCGATCCCCGGCAACTGCACAAGGGCAGAAATACAAAATTTGCCGGGGGGTGTAGATTTGGTCCCGTCCGCCAGACCACCCACGGTTACTGATGGGTCACGTCTTTTGGCCGCTGGCGGCATTTGTCCAGACTTTGGTTCAGTGAACCGCAGTACATGCACGCGCCAGCCCTTCACCTTCGCCGACGCTCATCATCGGTTAGGCCCCGAGAGAGCTCCATCAGTTCGGGTGAAGCGCCGGCACCGCCAGCTTCAGTAACTGCAGCGGATACGCGCTTGGCGCTTGGGCGAGGAATGGAGCTGTGCTCCTTCGCGTGTTCACGGCACCAATTGTCTAGCTCTACTGCCTGATCTATAAGGTCGTTGAGCGTCTCCAGGACAGGATGAACCACCAGGTCGTCATGGAGTTGGTCGTTCAATCCATGGAGGAATGCGTTGCGTAATGCAGTCTCGTTCCACCACATCATGACGTTGCCCTGACGTTTGGTTTGGCCAAACACGCACCTGAAAGCGGCTACAAATTGGTCAAATGTGTATCGTGCCCCTCAGGGTTATTTAGAGTGGACTGGGCCCACTCCAGGGCTCGATCCCTGAGCAACAGGGTAAAAAACTGAATCTGAGCTACATCCCCCGGATACTCCTCCCCTACCTGCTCCAGGTACATCTGCCCTTGAAGAAGAAATGGCTTACATTTCCCCACCTCCCCAGCATATGGGGAAGGCATGGGAACAGAGAAGGTAGGGCGCATAGTGCGCGGCAGGCTGGGGGGGATGCAGCCGCGGGATGTACTGCAGACCATAAAATACACATGTTGGACACCTGTTGCGTCAACGCAGCGAGCTGCCACTCGGTTGCCGCCAGGCGGTCCATAGTGGATTGCTCCTGCGGTGTGGCACCAGCTGAGCTACCTTCCTGGCTGGCTCATTCTGTCATGACGTGTTAAGTTTTTGACAGCTCACATGTACGATGCCAAACACAGGATGAACCACCCAGAGGGGCATGTTTGACAGTTTTATTAATAGCAAAACACAGCGCTGCACAGCTACAGAAACAGTCACTCACCAGAGGAATGGACCTGCGGAGAGAAGACGAGAGCCGTGAGCTGGGGAGGGGAGTAAGGAGAAAATGGGTGAGCCAAATTGCCACTTATTTGGGAAATCCAGGGATGACCGGCAGGACCCAGCGGGGAATAGATGAACCAGTAGGGTAGGGGGGAGAAGTGAAGCTCATGGTGCCTGACCGGGGAAATGAAGTTGCTGATGGGTTGTGAGGTGAAGTCAGGAGAGCGCGCGCAGTCCCCGGGACACACCTACATGGTGGCAGCAACCTGAAAGAGAGGAGATAATGGAGGTTAACAACGTGTTAACGGTTCCGATCACAAAAGCTGGTCCAACTGACTGGCAGTATACCCAGACGAGCCAGCGTTGACTGCGCGGAGGAGGCCTCCTTAAATACGCTGGCTGATGAGCGGGCGCAGGTGTGTCTTCTGCCTCAGGTGCCGTGATGAGCTGGAGGAGATGAGATCGGAGGGGAGGGGCGCACTCCCGCTGCTCATGACAAAATAGTTGTTACGAGCATCTTTAATTATATTGATTAAGGTAAATATAAGGTCATTTAGGTGTAACCTATGAACCTCCAATTTCGTAGCTTTCCAGTCTTTCAGTCTTCCTGCGTAAATGACGAAAACTACGTACTGAGTCATTTATCCAGGGGGACAAATTTTTGGAAGAGACTTGTTTAGATTTAACTAGAGCTACTCTGTTAAGTACTGAAACACAATTGTCACTAAAGGACTGAAAAAACCTTCAACATCAGTAAAATCAGACTTGGGACAAAAATTAAATAAAAGAGAAACCCTGTCAGCAGCAGACTGGGTGATAAAATGCCTATAAAAGGACCGTGAGTGGGGAATAGAATCACCATTAAAAGAGAGATTAAAGAAAATGTAATTACGATCACTCACAAGTGACTCTTCTGTTCTAAGATCATCAATCATTTGATTGAGGGAGAAAACTAAGTCCAACATGTGCCCTTTGTTGTGGGTTAGTTGTCTGAAATGTAGCACAAAGTTATAACACTCCATGATGTGTAAAAATTCTGAAGCAATTTTGCAGAATACATCTTCAACATGAATATTAAAATCACCAATTATTAAAACTTTGTCCAGTTTTATAAGAGATGATAAAAATTCTGTAAACTCAGATAAAAACTTCCCAGCAGAACCAGGAGGGCGATAAATTAAAATACTATAAAACTGATTAGCTCGACCAACCCGGGACATCTGACATTCAAAAGAGGAGTAAATCTCTGCCCATACAGACTGACATAGAAAAAGATTTCTGTGCACGATGGCCAGACCCCCATCACGGCCTGACAGTCTAGGGGCACTGATGTACGAACAGTCAGGTGGGCACAGTTCATTCAGGTGGAAGAACTCAGACGGCTGCTGCCAGGTTTCGGTTAAAAACATAAAATCAAGTCTCTCTCTAATAAAAAGCTCATTAAGATAAAATGCCTTATTAGTAATGGAATGAGCATTAATTAAAAGCATCCTGATTGGTGAACTATTGTGCCTCTCGTTGACTGCAGCAACAGGTGGCTGACGCAGATCTGACACACACACTCCACGGCACATAGTTTTACTCGCCCTCTTTCTAATAATGACTTGGGTGAGGGAGGTTAATTCAGAGTTTTCTTCCAAGCTGCTGTGACAGTAGGGGGGATTGGAGATACAGTCAGGAGGTGGAGAGGTAACAGGACAGGGACAATCAGAGACAGGTGTGCTGCCTGGAGATGTCCTGCTGTGAGCAGCTGTCAGTCAGCGGCGTGGAGCAGTGGAGTGCACGAGCCCCATTGATACTAGTGTGGATGCTGTCTTTGTTATAAGAAGAGGCTCAGTTCCAGGACAGATTAAAATTGTCAATAAAAACCAGGTTGTGTGATGGACTGGTGGACTGCAGCCAGGTGTGGCGTGAGAGCAGGCGGCTAAAACGTCCAATACCCTTATTCAGAGAAGGGAGGGGCCCTGAGATGAAGACAGCTTTTCCAAAGATTTTAAGATCATTAAAAAGACGTATAAAATCTTGCTTTAAAACTTCACACTGCTGCCTATAGCTATCATTTGTTCCTCAGTGTATAATGATGTTGTGGACCTGCAGGAACTTGCTGAATAGAGGTGGAATTTGTTGCAAAATATCAGCAACTCTGGCACCAGGTAGACAGTGAATCCACACTGATTTTGATTTGATTTAATATTCTAAACAATGGCCTTATATGCTTTAATTTTATCTGCATTGTCTTTGATACCATAGACCCATCTGCCCCCCACTGCAGTTTTGCCCTCTGGCAGTGTAACCGATATGATTGTGTTGTTCTCTTTAAGAGAATCCACTTCTTCCTTCATTGCACGAACCCACATTTCTGACTTTGTGGAAGTCATGGCTTCTTTGAAAGTTTGTAGAACATTACACATCCCTCTGTAGCAGTAGTCAACATCGACATCATCTAACATTTGATCATCACGTTCTACATTACATTCATAGTCATTTAAGTACAGAGGATGCTTCCTTTCTCTTATGGGATAGAGAGTACTATGACTGTTTTCTCCCTGTCCTTTCTTTTTCACTCTCTGATGTTTCAGTCAGTGGCTCCGGTGTCTCTTGTGGACTCCGAGTAGTCATTTGGACTTTTGGTATGGGAGAAACAAATTTCTTCCTATGAAGGTCATCGTCACATTTTTCAAAATCTGTATGAGTCTGGCATTCAGTTACACTTTTTGTAATGAACTTCACAAGTCTGTGCTTAAGGACTCTTCCTGTATCAGGGTAGTATGCTAGATATGCTGGACTGTTTTTGTTGTATCCTACAAATATTCCCTTTTCACATCTAGAGTCTAACTTCTTTTCCTGTTTGTACGCATAGCATATAGATCCAAATAGTCTCATTTTTGAAAGATCAGGCTTTCTACCTGTTAGCATATACTGTAGTAGGGAGTCTGTCCTGTACATTTGCAAAAGCATCTGTTGTGAGTAACTGCTGTTGTCATTACAGCGTATGCCCACAATTTCTTTGGAAGATTGCTCTCAATTAGCATACACCTTACCATTTCAAAAACTGTTCTCTGGCCCCTCTCAGCTGTCCCATTTTGATGGGGTGAGTATGGTGCTGAAGTTTCATGTCTTATGGCGTTCTTACTGAGCAATGTCTGAAAGTCATTCACTGTGAACTCTTTACCATTATCTGACCTAATACGTTTGATTTTTCCATAAGGTGCAGTGTCAGCAATGAATCTCAGTAGCTTTTACAGCATCACTTTTTGTTTTCAAAAACAACAACAAAAAATACACAGAGCTCCTGAATGATCATCAGCAAATGCTATGCCTGTCATGGCCGCCAATCACGGCACCTGTGTACGCACCTGCCTGTCATCTCCTGCGGCCCTATTTATTCCCATCAGGACCAGTGCTGGGCACGGAGTCATCTGATTCTTTCCGTGAATCACGCCACACCCTGCCTCTGTGCTTCCCTGCACTAAATTCTCCTGCCTTCGGCTTCCAAGCCCAGCAGTATGACGTCCGGGTCGGTTTCGCCCGGACCAACAACCAAGTAAGCTTCATTGCTTCTAAACCTGTCCATTCCCCTGTGCACAGGTGGAGCCCGCAACGGCGGACCTCCTTCTCCCTCCAGGCGGCGAACTTTTATTCCACCTCCAGCTAACCTGCCCGCAGACACTGTCTCCCTGGCTGCAGCTTCTGCACCACCTGAAGACACTTCAACATCTGTTGACAGTAAGCACTATAACATCTAACGTGCTACATAGGTGTACTGTAAGCTAACGGCCCTTGTCTCTTTACAGGGTTGCCAGTCTGTACGGTGCTCTGCCGGCCCAGCTGGAATACACGGATTGCACTACACAACATTACACCACATAACCGCACTCACGCACCCACTCACTCATGTTAACAAAATAAAGTACGTTAATTGTGTTAATCCTGAGTCACGTCTGTTCTGTGGGTCACCTGAACCATGTCAATGCCATATTTAAATCCATCAGTCGCTTCCGGCTCAAGTGCTGCTTTTGTTCTGGTATCAGGCTCTTTGTTCCTACCCTGAGCAAATTTACCTTTTGTACAGACATCACGGTTTAGGCTAGATTTGTCAATCTTACCCCGGATCTTCATTCCTTCTGTTATTTTCTCAAGCTTTGACACATCTTCATAATTACATTGACCAAGAATTTCATACCACGTTGGTATATCATAACACCCATGACATTCATCATTACCTTCTTTACTCACAGTATTCAGATAGTAAAGTCTACCATACTCTTGGATGTCAAACTTCGTACCATTCTTGTGGATAAGCTCGTTGCTTTAAAGTTCACTGCTGCTCCGTTAGCTGTAGCTGCTTTCATTGAAAAAATGTCCTGAGGGAGCGATGGGATGAACACTGCTTTCTCCAATGTTGTGGTCACATGACGACCCTCACTGTCTCTCGGGCAGACCTCAGTATCACCGCTCTTCAGTGCAGTTCCACTGGTCCTTCTTCCATCAGCTAGCTCCATGAAGTGTTTCTCTGGTTGGAAAGTCTCATCAAATGTCTTAAAGTTGTTAATGTCTGGGACTATGTGTGATGTTGCGCCCGTGTCAATCAATCAGCCCTTTCTTTTAGTTCACGTACCTTGCAGTCATTCATTTTGAATACAAAGGTGTGGTCCTCAGTTATCAGCTGCATGTTTCACATCATCTCTCTTCTTGCGGCAGCAGTTTTTGTCACAATCCTCCTCGTGTGCTTTTACGCAGCGCATCGAGGAGTGAGGGAAGAACGGATTTAAATGCAGGGTTACACCACAAACACATTTATTAAACACAAAGGCAGACAGTTCCAAAATAGAGACATACAAAAAGGCAACAGTGTAGACTAAAAGGACTCACACAACGACGTGCAGCGGGCAGACCACAGTACACAGTGGCAATAGAGACAGTACAAAATAACGTAAATCGCTCATTACTCAGAGTCCTCCAGGACGCTCAACTGGCTCGGGAGACAGACACTGGGCAGCAGTGCCAAGGCGTAGCAGCTAGACTGCAAGGGGAAACGTGAGCAGTATGTACTCACAGAACAGGAGCAGTCCGAGTAGTCCAAGTCTAACCAAGAAGCACACACAACGGATAATTACACTGAGGGGAGTAGCGACAGTGTAGCTCCCGACTTCCCCACAGGACAAAACATCCATATGACAATACACATCCATATGTGTATACAATGGTCCAGCAATGCTTGACTGGCAAAGGCCGCTTAAGTACAAGCATTACTGGCATACAGATTGGGTGCACCTGGGCGAGGCACGGGAAAATCAATCACTGGAGTGGAACCAGCTGGCTGTCAAGAGAGAGAGGGTGTGGTTGGACCGGCAAGTGTTAGACAACGCCCACACGAATGTAGGTCAAAGAGGCTACCTAACAGCTGCCAGCCAGAACAGTGGCTACAGGCATGGAAAAAGGAACAAAAGACATAGAACAACAACAAGAACTCAAAAGATAACACAATACACAAATATACCGATAACCTGAGCCACAGAGAACAGTCAGAACCGAGCCTAGGGGCTAAACCGGCTCAGTTTGTGATAGTTTTTGCCTCTGTGAGTGGAGCTTTTACAGAAGCTGCACCACCGTCTCTGCTCTTTTCTCACAGCACATTCTCGGGCTTTGTGTCCCTTCTCGCCACAGTTGTAGCAGGTCATCTCTGTGACATTTTTCTCTCTCCTGCTCATCCTCATGGCTGTGCCATACACTTGCCTTCATTATGTTGTTGTCACTCACGTCCGCATTATACATTTCAGTGCTCTCATAGCTTCTTAGCTTTGTTTTAAGTTCACTGAAAGTTATCTGTATGGAAGTAGTTTCCTTAATTCCTGTGGTAAATTTACAGAGAAACAAGATCCATCCTTCTTCCTCTTCTTCTTTTAGATTTGATTGGAGGTTGGCAACCAGCTTACAGGTGCATTACCGCCACGTACTTCACTCTACATCATCACTCTATCTGGTCAGGAGCTGTAGTCCTTCTATCATCATTGCTGTGTCCAATCAAACCTCAACTCTATCTTCAGACATCACTCTTCTTTGTCTGCTCGTACTTCACTCTATATCTCCATCATCCTCCTGCCACACCCTGTGTGTCAGGTCCTCATAACTTTGTCTACATCTTCTTCTTCCCTCGATAAATTCAAGAAAACTCTGTGTGTCTGTAATCCGTGGACTCTTCGTTCTTTTAATATTTCATTTGTGAAGCGAAAACAAAATGACCGAAAATAGTCATTATATCGTTCTCGCCTTGTCAAAATAAAATTGAAATTGAGCAAAAACGACATAATGGATCTGATTCCGTTTGGTGTTGTTTTCCTTATATTTTGTCGGTCACAGCTGGAAGTGGTGATAGCAGCCGCAGAGCGCCACCATTTTCAAATAAGCCTGAAAGACTAGCTGCTAAATCTCACTTTAAAAATCGGGAAAATGCCCAAAGTTGCAGCATAGACTTATGCAGACATCACCATCTGATGAAAGATGAGAAGGACTGCCAGAAATATACGTTTATAGAATTCCCATCAGCCAGCAAAGGAGGACGTTGTGGACAAATGGATACCGAAGGCCTCGGGAGTCATGAAAGGTTGAGTGACCGACCTCTGGTAGGTCTACTGGGAGACCTATTATTAAGGTCCATTGACATGAAAATTAGGACCAAATTAATTAGGCCTAAATTAATAGACTATTTTTCTTTGAAAAATAAGGTTGCATTTATATCTCACCCATCATAGGGATAAATTAGTTAATTAAACATGCTATTTATGACAGACATAAGTTTTATTTTTATTGACCATATTAGTAAGTATATACAGTATACATTAATGCACTAAATGCAAAGTGTGTACATATGTGGTGTGGTGGATGAGAAGGGAGGATGTCATGTTGGATGGTTGAGTTGTAGTAAACTTATTCATTTGAGGGCTGGTTTGAACTGCATAGAACCATTTTTAACAATTAGACTTTAGGACCAATGAGCCTTCAGAATATTTACTAGTCACCCAAATTGTGCTTTCTATTATTAGTATAAAACAGTAACTAATTTACTGAATTGTGTTCCTACTACTGATGAGCAATGAGTTTAAAAAATGTATCAAAAAATAAAAAAACAATAAATGAAAATTTTGAAGTCCTTCACTGTCCAACAGCCACACAAGTCAGTAAAGGTTATTTTCTATTGTAAACATTCAACTGAGCAGAGGAGGTAATGAACGTTAATCACTATGATTTTTTTTTAATCCAGCAAACATCTGTGTGATCTGTGACGACTACATCTGATGTGGAGCTGAGAGCTGCAGAGACCAGGGGACCAGTCTAGTGTGAATGGTGTCCGCATCCACTGGTTCTGAGATGGAAGTTCTTCTCCTTTCTTCTTTAGAAACATTGATGTTTTACATGTTTACAACTTAAATCCATAAAAAAGTCTCATTTAACTGTGTCAACCTTTTTAAATAAGCAGTCATTCACATGTTTCCACAACTGTGAGCTGCACCTCAGTTCATGCATTCTTTATTCATTTATTTATGATAAGACATAATCTGGTATTTCCAATTTTTTTTAAAAAAATTATTAAATAAAAGGTTTATCTCATGTACTTTATCTGTATTCACTTATTTATAATAATTAATATGCACTGCAGGTTTGGGTAGAATACAAGTTATATTTGTTCAGAACAATCAGACATTGACAGTGATGCATAAACATGTTTGCCAGAAAACGTTCTTGTACTTGTAGATCCTTTGACAGAACAGTACTCAGATGAGTAACTTTATTACAGGATACTTTCTACTCAAGTACATGTGAGGATAAAACTACTTTTACTCAAGTACCTTTGGTCATAGTCAGTAAACTTTAATTTCACTGATTTGAAAACTGATTAGAAATGTGCCTGATTAAAATGACTAGTCTCACTAGAAATTACTGCATCTTTGGTCATTTTAGTAAATTTATAATCTTATTTAGCTGAGATGGGTGTTGATATTATTATTATTCTATTCCAGCTACAAAGAACAAGTAAATTAAACAAGTTAGGCTTAAAAAGTTACAAATTTATGCGAAAGTTCATATGTAAAATGTTACAAATTCATGTTTTTAAAAAAAATCATATAAAACAGTCACAAATTTGACAAAGTGATACCTTTAAAAGAAAAAATGTAGAACTGCTAATTTTTTAAGTAAGTCAGAAATGTTACAAAATCCTAATTTATGTTGAAAATTTATGTTTTTCTCCTCTCGGCGCCACACCAGTCGGCTGCCTTTTGCAACAGCGGCTCGATTCCGAGTTTTTTTTCCCTTCCTCTCTCTTTGATCACTTTTTTTTTTCACCCCACTTATATCACGGACACACAGATCTTCCCAAATGTCTCCTGAGCCGGTGGACGGAGCCACTGTTTATAGCAGGATACGATATAACAGGGAAGAGCTGCTAGCATTTAACCGCCACCCGGTCCCACTGGAAAAACTCGACATACCGAGAGAACTGAGGCGAAAACGCCGCGGCTGCCGGGCTGGAGTAAGGCGGAGGACAAAAAATATAAGGTACAGACCCTCCCTTCCATCTGTTGTCATGGGAAATGTACGGTCGATACTGGGAAAGTTAGATGAGCTAGCGGTTATCTCCCGTTATGATAGCACTTACCGGGAGTGCTCTCTCCTTTTGTTTACTGAGACGTGGCTAACTGAACTAGCAGCAGATGCTAACATTGAGCTGGAGGGTTTTCACACGATACGAGCTGACCGAACACCAGAGAGTGGCAAAACTAGGGGCGGTGGAGTGATCATGTATGTTAACAACAACTGGTGCAGACCGGGACATATCACTGTTAAACAACGACACTGCAGCAAAGACATTGAGTTGCTAGCTGTTAGCATGAGGCCTACATATCTCCCGAGAGAACACTCACACGTGATCTGCATTGTTGTTTATGCAAATCCGACGGCGAACGCTGGGACAGCGCGTGACGTCATCCATTCAGTAACCAGCAGGCTGCAGACAGAACACCCAGATGCTCTTCTCCTCATCTCAGGCGATTTCAACCACGTTTCACTGTCTCCCATTCTGCCCACTTTCACCCAGTATGTCACATGCCACACTAGAGACAATAAAACACTGGATTTGTTCTACGCAAACACTAAGGAGGCGTACACCTCATCACAACTCCCCCCACTTGGGAGATCGGATCACAACTTGGTTCATCTCCGACCGGTGTACAAACCCCTAGTGCACAGACAACCTCCGGCCATGCACACTGTGGAGTTATGGTCTGAGGAGACAATGGACACTCTAAAGGACTGTTTTGAAGCCACTGCCTGGAAGCAGCTCTGCGATCCACATGGTGAGGACATCGATGGCCTCATTCACACCTTCACGGGCTACCTCAG
The DNA here is from genome assembly GCA_020510985.1 of Pholidichthys leucotaenia. NCBI lineage: Eukaryota > Metazoa > Chordata > Actinopteri > Cichliformes > Pholidichthyidae > Pholidichthys > Pholidichthys leucotaenia. The sequence goes on along the minus strand of CM035847.1, from coordinate 43,242,818 downwards.
CTTCTGTGTGGACAAATCCGTTCCCACCAAGACCATACGGCGTCACTCAAACAACAAACCCTGGATCAACCCTGAGATAAAAACACTTCTGAGAGAGAAGAAGAGGATCTTCAGGTCGGGGAACAGGGAGATGCTGAAGTCCGTACAGAGGGAGCTGAGGAGAAAGATCAGAGAAGGCAAGGACAGCTTCAGGAAGAAGATGGAGGACAAGCTGCAACAGAGCGACATCAGCGGGGTCTGGAGAAACCTCAAAACCATCTCGGGGCTCCAGAATACCTCCCCCCAGGCCACGGGGGGCAGGGAGTGGGCGAACAACCTGAATCTGTTTTTCAATAGATTTGACCAACCACCCTCCCCCCTGTCTGCACAACAACCACTGCTGCCTCTAAGAAATCAAGTCCTGCTACCCACTCCCCACTCCACCGACACCCCCCCCACTCCCTACACACAGCCCCCCATCCTGACCCTGACCAAGACCCAGGTGAGGACGGAGCTGAGGAAGATCAAGGCGAGGAAGGCGTCGGGACCGGACGGCATCAGCGCAAAGCTCCTCAAGTCCTGTGCAGACCAGCTGTGTGGGATTGTGACGTATATCTTCAACATGAGCCTGAAACTGGGGAGGGTACCACAGCTGTGGAAAACATCTTGTGTGGTACCTGTACCAAAAACTTCCCACCCCAAAGACCTGAACAGCTTCAGACCGGTGGCCTTGACGTCCCACTTGATGAAGACCCTGGAGAGACTGCTCCTTGCTCATCTCCGCCCCCTGGTGGAACCAGCGATGGATCCACTCCAGTTCGCCTACCAGCATGGCATTGGGGTGGAGGATGCGGTGATCTTCCTCCTTCACCGTTCTCTGTCCCACCTGGAGAAGCCCGGGAATATGGTGAGGATCATGTTCTTTGACTTCTCCAGTGCTTTCAACACCATCCAACCGATGATCCTGAAGGACAAGCTGCTGCGCGCAGGGGTGGACCAGCACCTGTCATCATGGATCCTGGACTACCTCACGAACCGGCCTCAGTTTGTGAGAACCCGGGACTGTGTTTCCGACACGATCATCAGTAGCACGGGGGCCCCCCAGGGAACGGTGCTGGCTCCCTTCTTGTTCACTCTTTATACTGCGGACTTCTCACACAACACAACACATTGCCATCTACAGAAGTTCTCTGATGACTCTGCGATCGTTGGTCTCATCTCCAGCGGAGATGAAGCTGAGTACAGAGGGCTTATCCAGGACTTTGTGGACTGGTGCCATCGGAACTGCCTCCAGATCAACGCGAGGAAAACTAAGGAGCTGGTGGTGGACTGCCGCAGGCATGGGCAGCCCCTCACAGCACCAGTAAATATACAGGGAACAGACATCGAGATGGTGACATCCTACAAGTACCTGGGTATTCATCTGAACAATAAACTAGACTGGTCACACAATACTGACGCACTCTACAAGAAGGGACAGCGCAGGCTGTTCCTGCTGAGGAGACTCAGGTCTTTTGGTGTACAAGGGGCGCTGCTGAAGTCATTCTATGACACGGTGGTGGCATCAGCCATCACTTTTGGAGTGGTCTGCTGGGGCAGTGGCATTACTGCAGCCGATAGGAAGAGACTGAACAAACTGATTAAGAAAGCTAGCTCTGTCCTGGGGCAACGCCTTGATCCGATGGAGGAGATAGGAGAGAGAAGGACGGTGGCTAAACTGTCATCTCTGCTGGAGTCCGAGTTCCACCCTATGCAGGTCATACTGGATGCACTGAGGAGCTCATTTAGCAGCAGACTACATCATCCCAGGTGCACAACCGAGAGGTTTCGTAGGTCCTTCCTACCAACGGCTGTCAGACTGTACAACCTAAGCAGGGCTGCTCGCAGAGATAGCAAAAAGACGTAACAAACTAATAGTTTTTTTTGAATGCAAAAGATGCAATAGACTTACACAATGGTCCTCTCCGGCATACAACTAGGAACATACCGGTCGCTATGGAGGGTGAGAATATGTATGGGCACATAATCATACCATGTAGGATAACTAAATAGACGGTTATGCTGTTTCATCCCACCTAGCAACAATGCTCTGCACTGTGTGTGTTTATATATTTACATATTTATTCCATCTAGCTACAATGCTCTGCACTGGGTGTGTTTATATTTATATATCTATATATTTATTCCATCTAGCTACAATGCTCCGCACTGTGTTTTTATATATCTACATATTATTCCATCTAGCTACATTGCTCCGCACTGTGTGTGTTTATATACTTGCATATTTATTCCACCTAGCTGCAATGCTCCATACTGTGGGTGTTTATATATTTACATATTTATTCCATCTAGCTACAATGCTCTGCACTGTGTGTTCATATATTCATATATTTATTCCATCCAGCTACAATGCTCTGCACTGTGTGTCTGTGTGTGTGTGTGTGTGTGTATATATATTTTATAGTAATATGTACATATGTATATTAGCTGCTCTTGCTTGCTTGTTTTTTCTTGCCTTCTGATTGTTGCTCTGAGTGTTGCTATCCCTGTGCTGTTGCAATCCTGGAATTTCCCCGTTGTGGGACTAATAAAGGCTTATCTTATCTTATCTTATCTTATCTTAAAACTCTGATTTATAGGATAAAAGTTGTATATTCAATAAGATAAATTATATGAAAAGACTCACAAATTTAAGAGAAAAAGTTTGCAAATTTAGAACCGTCATTACTACTCCAGTAACTTTTTTTATTGAATATTTTCATCTTCACCTTTTCTGGTGACAACTCTTATACTTGAACAATTCCAATAACACTGATGCCACTTGAGAACAATTTCTGGCTTCTCTACCAACCTCTGGTTTTAAGCAAAGATGTAGATAGAAGAGTAACAAATAAATAAGAAAATGTATTTTGCTGTCCTGTTAAATTTTATTGTAACAACTAAAACAGGAAGAAGAGTGCATGGTGGTGGTGATGACAGTATGAGTCCTGGTCGCTCTGATGGTTGGTGTGAAACCTCCTGAACAGGATGAAGTGAAGGACCAGGGATCTTCTCTGCTGTCCTCAACAGAAATGATTTTAGGTCACAGTACGGACTCTTTCCTGTACTGTAACTTTAACATTTAAGACACTGAATTTCACCTGTGATGGTTGGGGTCATGAACTGGTTCTCATCAGTCTGGGACAAGTGGTCCACACTGTCTTCAGGTCCCACATGATGAAGATCTTCTATCAGATACACAGAGAAATAGAACATTAGACCATAGTCCACTATGAAGTCTGTTTTTCTGAGTTTATTACTTTGCATGTTAAAGTTTGTGACAAGACTATAATAAATAAAGCTGTTTACTGTGGAAACAGCTATAAGATAGTCATATAAAAATTCATTCATTCATTCAATCATTCATTCATTCATTCATCTTCTTCCGCTTAATCCCTTTCCAGTCACGGGGCATGGGGTGGGGGGGCTGGAGCCTATCCCAGCATCTTTTGGGCGAGAGGCAGGGTACACCCTGGACAGATCGCCAGTCCATCGCAGGGCCAACACAGAGAGACAGACAACCATTCACTCACAGTCATACCTAAGGACAATTTAGAATCCCTAGTTTGATGCCAATTAACCTAACTTGTATGTTTTTGGGATGTGGGAGGAAACCGGAGAAATCCCGGAGTAAACCCACGCAGAGAACATGCAAACTCCACACAGATCACTGTTGGTCGGGGGCTGGGATCGAACCCAGGATCCCCCAGCCAAGGGTGAGTTGCTGTGCTGCCGCAGTGCTAACCACTCTGCCACCGTGCCGCTGAATATTAAATTAGTTTTATCCATCCTGTGAACTTTTTCTGTAATGATTGGTGACATGTCCTCTTCTAGTGCCTCTCTCTCCTGTGGGGTCCCACAGGGCTCTATTCTTGGCCCTATTCTGTTTTCATTATATATGCTGCCACTCGGGTCAATAATAGCCAGGCATAACATCTTTCCACTGTTATGCAGACGATTTGCAGCTTTATTTACCTTTGAACCCAGAACAAACTAACTCACAAAGTGTTCTATTGGATTGCATCATTGATATTAGGTTGTGGTTAAGCCAAAATTTTCTCCACTTAAATGAAGAAAAAACAGAATGTATTGTGTTTGGGGATACTGTAACGGCTGGCTTTGGTATCCTCTCTTTAAGGCTCAGTTCAGCTGTCAGAAATTTGGGGGTGATTTTTGACAGCCATTAAAAATTTGATAAACAGATTGACAATGTAGTCAAGACGAGCTTTTATCAATTACGTTTGTTATCCAAAGCCAAACCTTTCCTGAGCCGTCATGATCTTGAGATAGCCATCCATGCTTTAGTCACGTCTCGACTTGATTACTGCAATGCACTTTATGTTGGCATCTCCCAGTCTTCTCTTGGCCGCCTTCAACTTGTGCAAAATGCAGCGGCCCGTCTTTTGACCAACGCACCTAGGCGAGAGCACATTACTCCGATCCTTTATTCACTTCATTGGCTTCCAGTCCATTTTAGAATTAATTTTAAACTTTTGCTTTTTGTTTTTAAAGCTCTTAATGGCCTTGCTCTGGTTTATATGTCTGAGACTTTGACTGTCCGTGACCAAGGCAGGGCTTTGAGGTCATCCAATCAGCTTTTGCTGGATGTGCCTAGGTCAAGGTATAAACATTGGGGTGACTGAGCCTTTTCTGTTGCCTCCCCCAGGCTCTGGAATAATCTCCCCCCTGACCTACGTGCTATCTCTGACCTGGCCCTTTTTAAATCAGAACTTAAGACATATTTGTTTAGGATGGCTTTTAATACCCAGTAGTGGTGATATTTGTCTTGGCATTTGTTTTTATTTTATTTTTAGGTTGTTTTTGTTTATGTTATTTGTTTTTAATGCTCTGTGTGTTTTTAATGCTGTTTATTTTCTGTAAAGCACTTTGGTCACCTACGGGTTGTTTTAAAGGGCTATATAAATAAAGTACATTACATTACATTACATTACATCCATCTTCTTCAGCTTAATCGTTTTTAGGTCCCGGGGGGGGGGGGGTGCTGGAGCCTATCCCAGCATCTTTGGGCAAGAGGCAGGGTACACCCTGGACAGATCGCCAGTCCAAGAAAAAAAATTAAAGCTGTAACTCTTGGAGGAAAAGACAAAAACATCACTTTCTAAAGTGGGACATATTGAAATACAAAAGACAAGTACAAATACCTTAGATCACCCAGAATGCAAATATCAACACTAAATATCACATAAAATCAGAGACTCGGGGTGGCGCGGTGGCGATGTGGTTAGCACTGCGGCAGCACAGCAACTCACCCTTGGCCGGGGGATCCTGGGTTCAATCCCAGCCCCCGACCAACAGTGATCTATGTGGAGTTTGCATGTTCTCCCCGTGTTTGCGTGGGTTTACTCCGGGATTTCTCTGGTTTCCTCCCACATGCCAAAAACATGCACGTTAGATTAATTGGCATCAAAAACTGGGGATCCTAAATTGTCCTTAGGTATGACTGTGAGAGTGAAAGGTTGTCTGTCTCTCTGTGTTGGCCCTGCGATGGACTGGCGATCTGTCCAGGGTGTACCCTGCCTCTCGCCCAAAAAGATGCTGGGATAGGCTCCAGCTCCCCCGTGACCTGAAAAGGATTAAGCGGAAGAAGATGAATGAATGAAAATCAGAGACTCCACTCATATTAAAACTGCTGGAAACCTGCATCATCTCAGTAATCGCCGACTGAGCCGACATGTGGACCCCAAACTAATCTGAAAAGAGAAAAAAGTAATAGAAGCATAATTTATAAGCACACCTTACCTGTTGTAAAGTGGTCAAAAAAGAGGTCACGTCAACCTTTCATGACTCCCCAGGCCTTTGGTATCCACAACATCCTCCTTTCGTCCTCATTGCTGGCTAATGGGAACTCTATAAACATTTATTTCTTTCAGTCCTTCTCATCTTTCATCAGATGGTGCTGTCTGCATGAATCTATGCTGCAACTTTGGGCATTTTCCTGATTTTAAAGTGAGATTTAGCAGCTAGTCTTTCAGGCTTGATTGAAAATGGTTGCGCTCTGCTGCTGCCATCACCACTTCCGGCTGTGACCAACAAAATAAAAGGAAAACAGCATCAAACGGAATCAGAGCCATTATGTCGTTTTTGCTCAATTTCAATTTTATTTTGATAAGGTGAGAATGATATAACGGCTATTTTCAGTCGTTCTGTTTTTGCTTCACAAATGAAATATTAAAAGAGAGTCCACGGATTGTCTGTCTGTGTGTGTGTCTGTCTGTGTGTGTGTCTGTCATGAACATAGGACTCGCTAAAAGATCATAGGACCGCCTATGATGTTCCTGTGATCTCTACATGATGTCTATATAGGAATCACTCACGATCATAGGACTCGTTATGACATCATCAAAGGTCATAGGACTCGCTATGGCATCATCAAAGATCATCAAAGGCAGTCATTACTCACAATCATAGGATTCCCTATGACATCATCAAAGATCAAAAGTAGGCATCATAGGACTCGCTATGACATCATCAAAGATCAAAGGCAGGCATCACTCACAATCATAGGACTTGCTATGACTCATCAAAAATCAAAGGCAGGCATCACTCACGATCATAGGATTCACTATGACATCATCAAAGATCATAGGACTCACTATGACACCATCAGATATCAAAGGCAGGTATCACTGAACGAGTGCTGACGTGCTTGCTTACACCCTTGCTTACACCTGCTTTCTACAAGCATACAGAAGTTGCCACTGCCACGATGTGTAGAGTGATGATATAGAGTGAAGTGATGATATAGAGCGAAGTACGAGGAGACGAAGAAGAGTGATGTCTGAAGATAGAGTTGAGGTTCGATTAGACACAGCAATGATGATAGAAGGACTACAGCTCCTGACCACATAGAGTGATGATATAGAGTGAAGTACGTAGCAGTAATGCACCTGTAAGCTGGTTGCCAACAGCCAACCAAATTTAAAGAAGAAGAAGAAGAAGATTGCAATGGCAGTGCACATAGTTGCAGCGGCTAAATGGTTCACCAGTTGGAGCGGTATTTGGATGTGGTTTTTTTTGTTTTATGTGTTTGTTTTGTGCACATTTTGCCGAGCGAATATCACCTATAGCCGGCATGATATTCTGAAGATCGGAATATGCTACGAGGGGAAAGTAACAAGTGAGTTTCTCCGCTTACACAAGATCCCGGCGGAAGTAGCGAGGAGTCCCGGCTCTTCGTGGATTACCATCCCAGCGGGGAGGAGGCGCAGGCGGCGGAGGGAGAGGAGGCAGAAGCGGGGCTGTAGAGCCGGCGCACTAGTAAGGCTACGGAAACAGCCATTCAAACCTCCATTTCCCAGCCTTTTCCTCTCAAACGCCAGATCTCTCGTGAACAAGATGGATGAGCTAAGGTTACAGATTAAGGTAAACAACTGTGCCAGGGATGCATGCATTCTTCTTATCACCGAGACCTGGCTTCAACCATCTATCCCGGACTCGGCTATCGAGCTAGCGGGGTACTCTACACAGCGCTATGACCGAACAGCGGATTCCGGTAAGAGCAGAGGAGGAGGGCTCTGTGTGTACGTTAATAACAGCTGGTGTACTAACTCAGTGATCATGGAAAGTCACTGCTCCCCGGACATAGAGTATCTGACTGTTAAGTGCAGACCTATTTATCTCCCGAGGGAGTTTACTGTAGTTTTGGCAACGGCTGTGTACATTCCACCGGATGCTAATGCTAACTTAGCTATAGGATTGTTACATGCTAGCATTAGCCATACACAGAGTATTTACCCTGACGCCGTGCAAGTTATAGCGGGGGATTTCAATCATGCAGACTTAAAGGCAGCACTCCCTAAATTCCATCAGCATGTCAAGTGTGCTACTAGGGGAGTGAACACTCTGGACAAGGTCTATTCAAACATCAAACTGGGCTATAGGGCTAGACCATTACCACATCTGGGCCAGTCTGACCATCTGTCCATGCTATTAATTCCTGCATATGCCCCCATCAGGAAAACTGCTCCCATCATCTCTAGGACTGATGCCATATGGTCGGAGGATGCTTCCCAGCAGCTGCAGGATTGCTTTGATAGGACAAATTGGGAAGTCTTTGAACATCAGGACCCGGAGCTGTTCACAGATAGTGTGCTGTGCTATATTAAGAATTGCATAGACACTATCACAGTGAACAAACGGATCCGCATCTTCCCTAACCAGAAGCCCTGGATGAACCGGGAGGTCCAGCAACTGCTGAGGGAGAGAAACATCGCCTTCAGGTCTGGTAACAGCGAACTTTACAGCACAGTTCTGGCCAACCTGAAGAGGGGCATCAGAGAGGCTAAGGCAGACTATAGGAGGAGGATTGAGGACCATCTGGACAGCAATAATAGCCAGCAGGTGTGGCGGGGCATCCAACACTTGGCCAACTATCGAACAAATCCGGGAACCGCGGTAGGTGACCTCACACTGGCGGAGGAGCTGAATATCTTCTTTGCCTGCTTTGAGGTCGCTGCAACCTACACCAGGCCCACAGCAGTACATTCCTCACTTTGGAGGAACATGAGGTGAGGCGCACCCTGCGGTCCATCGACCCAAGAAAAGCAGCGGGTCCAGACGGTGTCCCGGGATGTGTGTTGAGGGACTGTGCAGATCACCTGGCTGGAGTCTTTACTAAGATTTTCAACCAATCCCTGGCACAGTCCACTGTCCCATCTTGCCTGAAGTCCTCCACCATAATCCCCTTACCCAAGAAACCTCACATTTCTAGCCTCAACGACTACAGACCAGTCGCAGTTACCCCGGTGGTGATGAAGTGCTTTGAAAGGCTGGTCCGTAGTCATATCATAGCAGCCCTGCCCCGCAGTATGGACTCCCACCAGTTTGCCTACAGAGCGAATCGATCCACAGAGGATGCGGTGGCCACAGCACTCCATGCCACTCTAGCCCACCTGGAGCGGCAGGGGAGCTATGTGCGGATGCTCTTCGTGGATTACAGCTCTGCATTTAACACCATTCTTCCACACAAACTGGTGGTCAAGCTGGGGGACCTGGGGATTCCTCAGGCTATTTGCATGTGGATCAGCAACTTCCTCTCTGGTCGCAGACAGAGAGTCAGGGTGGGCCATAATACATCTACGGCCCTAAGCCTCAGTACCGGATCCCCCCAGGGCTGTGTGCTGAGTCCCCTGCTCTACTGTCTGTATACACACGACTGCACCCCGGCCCATCACAATAACACCATCGTGAAGTTTGCAGACGACACTACAGTGGTGGATCTCATTTCGGGGGGGGGGGGGGATGAGTCTGCCTACAGAGATGAGGTGCTGCGGCTGTCGTCATGGTGTAAAGAGAATAACCTTCTCCTGAACACCTCTAAGACTAAAGAATTGATAATAGACTACAGGAGGAAGAAGACAGAGATTTCCCCTCTCATCATCAACGGGGACTGTGTAGAGAGGGCAGCTGACTTCCGTTTCCTGGGAGTCCACATAGAGGAGAACCTGTGCTGGAGTGTGAACACCTCTGAGCTGGTGAAAAAGGCCCAGCAGAGACTGTACTTCCTTAGGATTCTCAGGAAGGAGAACATCACACAGAGACTGCTGGTGTCCTTTTATCGAGCTTCTATTGAAAGCATTGTGGTGATATTAGTTGTTGGTCTCACACACAAAATTGGATCTTTTAATGTGAAGGTGGAGTTTTAATGTGAAGGCGGAGTTTTTCCGTTTTGGATGGAGATAAAAGCAGGAAGTGAAAAAATGTAAATAAAGTTTTTCCAGACAGACTTACACGTATCCTGTCTGTTTTTTCCGTAACTTCTACATTGGATCACGTCGGGGTCACCAATGTAGAAGTTACGGAAAAAAACAGACAGGATACGTGTAAGTCTGTCTGGAAAAACTTTATTTACATTTTTTCACTTCCTGCTTTTATCTCCATCCAAAACGGAAAAACTCCGCCTTCACATTAAAACTCCACCTTCACATTAAAAGATCCAATTTTGTGTGTGAGACCAACAACTAATATCACCACAGCATATTAATATACTGTATATGCATCTGGTACAGTAGTTGTACAGTAGCTCAGAGGAAAGCACTCCAGAGGGTCATTGACACCGCCCAGAAGATCATTGGCTGCCCTCTCCTCACGTTGGAAGACCTACACCGCTCCCGTTGCCAGAAGAAGGTTCAAAATATTTTAAAGGATACTTCACATCCTGGACACTCATTGTTTGAACTACTGCCATCTGGGAAACGATACAGACAAATGAACACAAGGACAAATAGACTCAAACACAGCTTCTATCCAACAGCAATAACCGTTCTGAATAAAATGAGGAAGTAATGTGCTAAATGGACATGATTGTATGCTGTTGAATGCTCCTTGCAATGACTGTGTGTGCATGATGTCCTGTGTTGATGTCTGTGTGAATGTGGCTTGTTATTTATTCTTTTTAATCATTATTTTATCTGATTTTTATGTTTTTTATAATGGGGCAATGTTTTTATAAATGGGGCACTGACTGGAGAGCACTTTGAATTTCGTTGTACCTGTGACAATGACAATTAAAGATCTATCTATCTATCTAAGAAGAAGAATACATGCTTATGCTTGGTTTCTACGGCCATGCACAGGTATGCACAGGCATGCACTAGTCTTTTAAATTTGATTGGCGGTTGGCAACCAGCTTACAGATGCATTACCGCCACTGACTTGATTATCATCACTCTATATCTTTGTATAAGGAGTTCTTATACGGAGTTCTGAACAACTCCCCATGTGTGAAAAAATTATCCATCCTTGGACTGCATCCTCGGCTATATCTTTGTATAAGTTCTTGTAAGGAGTTCTGAACAACTTATGTGTGAAAAAATTATCCGTCCCTGGACTGTGTCCTACTGCCACATGGAGCCTCTGTGATGCTGTCTTCTGGTAATTAATGGGACTACTTCTTCTTCTTCTTCTTTTAGATTTGATTGGCGGTTGGCAACCAGCTTACAGGTGCATTACCACCACTGACTTGATTATCATCACTCTGTATCTTTGTATAAGGACTTACAACTCCTTATGTGTGAAAAAATTATCTGTCTTGGCCGTGGCCAGACATCTGGTTGTTCCTGCAGCAGGCAAAGCACTCTATATCTTCCTCATAGCTTTGTGACATTTTCCTCATAGCTTCTTCTTCTTTTTCTTCTCTCGGTTACTGGCAGATAGCAAACAACTGAAAGGTGCATACTGCCACCTACTGTACAAGAGTGTTTAACATTGTCATCTGAGCCCAACCCCTAAAGTCTATGACTTAATCCTGTGTTATTTAAAGAGAAAAGAGCCCTTCTCGTGATTCTTAGTGCCTCTCCATCTCCATCTGTTCCCAGAATCCCAGTTAAATCCCACTCCCTACCGGCCTTTTGAACTTCATTTTTCATTCTCTCTCTTTCATTTTCATACTTGTGACAGTGAAATAATAAGTGCTCGGCATTTTCTTTTACTCCACATTCTCTGCATTTGTCACTTTCGCTTTTCCCCATGGTGAATAAAGTGCCGTTTAAACCTGTATGATCCAGTCTGAGTCTTGCCGTAATGATGTCTTCCCTCCTGTTTGTTGTTTTATGATTCTTCATTGCAATAGATTTTTGTATTTTGTAATATGATCTACCTTTACGATCTTCATCCCATCTTTTTTGCCATAGCTCAATTCCTTTTATCTTGATTACTGTTTTCCCTTCACCTTTTCCAAGCGACAATGGTATAGTTATTTCTTTCCCAAGTGCACTTTTTGCTAATTTGTCTGCACAGTCATTCCCTTTTAACCCTTCATGTGCAGGAACCCAACAAAACTTCACTGTAAAAATGATAACTAGCAGTTGTTGATCTGAGTACAATTTAAAAACTGATGTGACTCAAAAGTGAACGTCTGCTGTATGTAACCATGAAAAACTTGTTGTCTCAGCATGTCTGTCTCTAACTGCCTCTACACTCGTATTTTCTTGTCAGCTCAACAAAGACATGAGAGTTGGCATTAGAGCGTATCTCTGATGCACCTCTCTCACCTGACATACGTTAGTTGCGCATGCGTATTACACAAAACCTTTCAGTCTGCTGAGCGGGAAAGGCCCACGAAGCAGTGGCGACAGTACCTCAAACGAGTTTATTACGAGCATTTTTTTTTATTGGACGAGTTTTGTCTCATCCGTCGTGTGGACGATTCCTTGACATCGACTCCTGTCGTGGCCTTGGCTGCATGTAAAGCAAGAACATTAACGGTCTACAAACTTGGTAAGTGTGTTTTTGTGACTACAATGACATAATTTTTCACGGTCGTATTATTTCGCAATAAAGAACGAGTTGTTAGTTTAAAACACTGTAAATGTGGACATAAAGAAAGCTTAGTAGGCTAGCAGTGTTGCTGTGTGTGGGCAGTCTGTTTAGGTTGTTTTTTTTTTTTTTTTACTGAAGTACCGCCTGTAATAGGGTTTTTCAGGGTTCCAGAATGCATTGCGCGCCGCGGCGTAGTTCCGGTCCAGCAGCTGTTTGACAACAATCGCCGCCCCTGACCCGAATCGGGGTCAGTGGCGGCGACAATAATGCACTCAGTAATGCATTATTGTCATGTAATCATGTGCCTGAAAAACTCTATACTGCCGTGACACTAAAGCCCCTCGTTTTTCCAAGGTTCCAGGTTTGAATCCTTAATGGGTTCTTAATACCAGTTATTTTGGTACAATTTTTTTGCCTCCTGGAATATGACATATCTGAAGAACAAAAAATAAAGG